>JAJGRW010000971.1:719301-808869 GCA_025461045.1 Carex parvula | reverse complement strand
AGCGTCGAGTACAGAGAGAAATCAGAGCAAGAGAAGATGAATCCGTACCTATTAGAAACTGTGAACTTTATTTGCTACAAAACCAAGGGAATTTCAGTGCAAATGTGTTTATATAGAAGAAGAAGAAGAAGACGAAGAGAGAAGCTGGAATTGGGAGAGAATTCATCATGGGACCTGGTCTATTGCTGTATTTTCTTGCACAATGCGGCATGTGACAAGAAATCAGGAACAATTGAGAGAATCTCTATTACATAAACAATTTGGATCAAAGAAATATCAGAAACAGTTGCAAGACAATTTAAAAGCTCTCTACGAAATAAATAAATTAGATCGTAATATAAAAGTTGCATGTTGAGAAATACCATTTAGCTGTTAGAAAGCAAGTTCGTTAATAAAATAAAGGAATACATTGCATATATAAAACCAAACCGACATCCAAAATATTGAAAAATCAAACGACAACATTGAACACAAATCATGCTCCCATTACCAGATCATTTCCACTGATTAACAAACGATCTATAAATATATTATGTATTTCGTAACCTAAAAGCCAGAGACAACCTTCAGAAATCTAAAATAGGAAGATCTACATGAAAAGTTTTGTCAAGAGAAAATCGCCTCTTTCTCAGCTTTTATCCCCAATCCCCTCGAATCTTGCCGCGACTGATACCTACGGTAAGAGAACTTGCTACAGCGATCAAAATTTTAAGTATGTGACCACAAAAGGTATTATGTTAACTGATTGCTACGGAATTCAAACAATAAACTTAAAATTAAAACAAAAAATCAAACGAAGATTACCTCAGCCATGGGAGCCGATCGATCGAGCAGAAGCAAATCAAGTAAAGAGAATAAAGAGGCGAATAAAGAGCCGATCGATCGACTGTTTTACCTCTCCCGCGCGATCTCAGGTTGTACCTCGCCTCTCGGCCGTCTCAAAGCAGCAAGCATCACAAGAAATTGCGGGGCGAGGTAGGGTTTGCGTCGAAGAGGAAACCTTGAACCCGGCTGAGCGGGGCGAGGCAGGGTTGGGAGACGGAGAGACAGCAAGGCGGAGACGGAGAGACAGCAAGGCGGGGGCAAGGCGAGCGGAGGCGGAGAGAGATAAAGCCGTCTCTCCGTCTGTTTTAGAAGGGAGAAATGAAATTTAGAAGGGAGAAATGAATTTCTAGATAAAGCCGGGAACAAAAAAATTTCGGAAGGAATCGGAGATAAACCCGGGAACGAAAATTTTCGGAAGGAAAATCACCGACGGTTCGGAAAATTTCCATACAACACCGACTGTTTTTTTAAAAAAACAGTCTGTGCAGGGTTCGAGCAATACCGACTGTTTTTTAAAAAAACAGTCGGTGTTGGTCACTTCTCAACACCGACTGTTTTTTTTTAAAAACAGTCGGTGTAGGGTATGAGCAACACCGACGGTTTTTTATAATGAAACAGTCGGTGTTGAGTTTCTTCTTATTTACGATTTTACCAGCCGTCTCTACACCGACTGTTACATATTAAAACAGTCGGTGGTTGAGGGTCGGTGAAGGGGTTTTTTGTACTAGTGACATACGTGTATTATGATTATGATATCAAATACTGTCGCAAGATTACAATTATGTAATGATTAAAATATGCCAAACAATGTGATTAATTAAGTCATGGCATTATACATATTTCACTAAGGATTTGGATACAAATACATATAGAATAATGTTAATCAATTATAATTGTTAATGGACCAATTATAGTTGATTAAAATAATAGCAGCGATAAATTTAGGGTAAATAAGGAAATTGGAATTTTTTCTGATTTATTTCAGTATTTTCTGAAAAATGTTATTTTCAGCATTTTTTGGTTCTTGATTTAGCCTGAAATTTTCAAGAAAATGTGTAAACCAACCTGCACACATTTTCACATCTTTTGGCAAACTTGTTTCACAAGTTTTAGCTATTTTTGGCTCTAGAGTTTACCCTATGGTTAGGTTTTGCACTGCTATAAAAGGGCTGGGTCTCCATAACCTTGATATCATTATTCTCCACCGTCTTGCTCCATAAAAGACCAGATATTCTGCCTTCAATTTGTGAGACAGAAATAAGTAAGAGAGAGATCAAGAGTTTTGGAAGGACTCGCTAGCCAAGTAATTTGTCGGTTCAGCGTGCGAGCAAGTCAATCAAGCCATCTTCATTGATTCCTTTGATATTGCTTGAGAGGCAATAGACGGAAGGCCATAAAGATGGAAAGTAAGTAGTTTCTGCTGTGCTTATTTAATTCTTACATAGATCTAGGTTAAGGTTTTAAGTAAATTAGAAAAACCTGACCAAGGCATAACGTGTGGTATCAGAGCCACTTATGTAAGAATTGCAATTTTAAGGTAATTATGATCTAGAGAAAAGGTTATGCCATCTTCAATTGTTTGTAAATTATTTTCTGTTTTTCGAATCGAATTTATTGTTGCAAATAGTTGTTAAAATTCACTTTAATTGATTTTTTATGCGTATTTTAATCGAATATTCGAATTGTGCCAATCCTTGCGCTTCGTGCGATCTTGGAGAGGTTTTGTTTGATGGTTTTGATTTTGATTCGCATAATTTATCACATTTTGGTGAAATATACGAAGGTGCGCTGATTCTGCCTTCGAAAGGTTTAATTATACAACAAACTAGAATTTTTCGTTTCTGAAATTTGGAAAAATAAGTAATTGGCGCAATAAAGGCTGTTTTTGCAGTTTTTTCGATTTTAGAAAGTTTCCAGATCTGAAAGTTAGTTATCTCTAGATCATTACTGGTTACAGACCTTAGGAATAACTGTAAGTAATTGTAATTTAGGTTATGTTAATTATAATTACTATAGTTATTAAGTTATTAAGTAAAGTATGCTATTATTAGCCTAATTAGTTATAGAATTTAGCCATTATCGATAATTAGCAGTGTTCTAAATAGCGCCGCTATAGCGTTTTAGGAGCCTAAACGCTAAGCTATGGCATGAAAATACGCTAATTGCGCTACGGCCGCTATAGCGCATAGCGTGTAGCGTGCTATTTGCGCGCTATGCATATTGGACTTTTTTAGACAATTTATATGGACTTAAATAAATATCCATAAAATTTAATTTGTATAGAAAAAAAAAATATAATGAATCATGATGCTTAAGATATTTTGTATAGAAAAAGATCGATAGTTTATGATATATTATGGATATTTTGAACCATGGACTTTTGTACTAGTTCAATATGAATATTATAATTTCTTAATTAATTTGGTGTTATTTATTGTTCTATGAAACTTTATATAATGTTAATATATAGTACAAATATATAATATAATTTTTGTAAAAAAAAAAACGCTATTCGCTATAGCTTTTTTTGTAGCCTTCCCGCTATGATGCTATAAACGCTATTTAAAACATTGATAATTAGTATTTAACGCTAATTAAGGGTGGGATAAATATATATATATATATATATATATATATATATATACACTAAATTCTTGTCATGATTATAGCTAATTTGAGCATAACGTTATTTAGTAAATTCTAAATAAGATTATTTGGTTATTTCCAAATATAAGCACAAAGTTTTAGTTGTCTCTAAATAGAAGCATAAAGTTATTTGGATACTTCTGAATAAAATTATTTCGCTATTTCTAAATAAAAGCATAAAGTATTTCTAAAATTATATTTTGGAGAATACTAAAGTGTTTCTAAAGCCTAGTATTTATTTTTTGATGAATATAGTTAACATATGAAAATTAGTTTATTCTAATTAATTAAAGCTCCCATTAGTTACTATATTCTATTTAGGACGAGTAGTCATTTTAGGATACGTCCTAGAATAGGCTTTAGGCATAGTTTTAGGATCTATTTAAAGGCAACTAGGATTTACGTGTGTCATTTTGTACAAGTTGAGCATTGATTGTTCGCAAACGGACCTCTCTGTGCGAGACAAGTGCAAGGTGGCACATGACAAGTTTAAAATGACGTGCTAGAAATGGATGTGAGTGTTAGCTTTCCCAAAGGAGGGTTAGCGCTTGCTGAAATTGTTTAGTGCATAAGGGTAGTGTATAAAAAATAAGTTGCAACACACATGGGCTAGCGATGTCTAGAAAAGCATCGGGGGCTTGGAACATAAGCGATCCGTCTGTGATCCTCCTCCCCCGGTTGACTGGCCTGGTCGTTAGTTCATGGATATGTTAATTTGACCCAAAGGTTGATTGACAAAAAGGTTACATGTTTGTACTTTATTCACTACACCAGAGTGCCTGAAGGTAATGATTGCACCCAAAGGTGTTTCATTAGTGAATGGTGCTTTGGCTAAAGATTTAATGGAGCAAATAGTTTTACACAGGCCTTTAAATAGATTTTAGAATTATGATTAAGGATCAAATCGTGACGCATCGTGTCTAAATTATTCCTTTATTCTTGAATTTTCAGATCTAAACATAATGTCGAATCTAATTCAGATTAAGCCCCTCATGGGAAAACAAAGTATGTCTCTCGCTTTAGTTTGTTCTGAAGTTAATTTAAGTTTTGTATCTAGATATACTTGGTGGATAGATTCAGGTGCAACGTCTAACATCAGTATATCGATGCAGGGTTGCCTAAGCCATCGCAAGCCAAATGAGGCGAAGCGCTACTTTTACGTAGGAAATGGCAACAAAGTAGAAGTGAAAAGCATAGGAAAATTTAGATTATTATGTAGGACAGGATTTTATTTAAGTTTTGATGCTTTAGTGGTTCCAACCTTCAGAAGGAACCTAATTTATGTATCTTATTTGAACAAAAATGGTTATGTATGTTCATTTAGTAATGGAAATTTCAGTTTGTGTCAAAATTCTAAGCTTCTTGGTTCTGGTATCCTGTCTTCTTATGATAATCTTTATTTTCTAGATATAGACACTTCACATTCAGAGGCACTGCATATAGATAATAGAAAACGTAAATTAACTTGTGGGAAATCAGCAATATTATGGCACAAGCGATTATGACATATCTCTATGAAAAGGATAGAACATCTTGTGTCTAATGATATTCTCCAACCTTTAGATTTTACAAACTTAAGTGATTGTGTAAATTGTATAAAGGGAAAACAAACTAATAAACGTAAGTATGATGCAAAAGGATGTAATGATGTCTTAGAATTGATTCATATGGATATCTGTGGTCCTTTTCCAAAGGCTACAAGAAATGGTCACCGTTACTTTATCACATTCATAGATGATTATTCAAGATATGGTCATATTTACTTAATAAAAGAAAAGGCAGAAGCATTAGACGTGTTCATAAAGTTCAAAACGGAAGTTGAGTTACAACTTAACAAACGTATAAAGTCCATTCGTTCTGATCGTAGTGGTGAATACTACGGTCGTTTTAATGGATCAGGAGAACAGCGTCAAGGTCCCTTTGCAGAATACTTAGAGGAATGCAAAATTGTGCCTCAGTATACGTTGCCAGGTTCACCTGCAATGAATGGTGTTGCTGAACGGCGAAATCGCACCCTTAAAGACATGGTGAGAAGTATGATTGTTCGTACAACTCTACCTGAGAATTTGTGGGGAGAAGCCTTAAAGACTGCAGCATACATACTTAATAGAGTGCCTACTAAAGCAACTAACAAGACCCCTTACGAGTTATGGGTTGGGCGCAAGCCTAACTTGAATCATTTGAGAGTTTGGGGATGTCCATGTGAAGCTAGGCCTTATAAGCCAAGTGAAAAGAAACTGGACGAAAGGACCGTTAGTTGTTACTTTATAGGCTATTCTGAACGATCTAGGGAGTACAAATTCTATAATCCAACAGAACATATAGTTTTCGAGTCAGGAAGTGCGAAATTTTTTGAGGATAATGAGTTTGTGGGGGCAGATATGACAAAAGATAGTATTTTTGAAGAAGAAGAGACGAATGAGAATGAGACTATGGACCAAAGTCCTGGTTTTGTTCAAATTCCGATTGCGTTTAGAAATACATCTTTTGACAATGTGCAAACTTCATCATCCCAAACAACTCAGTTAGAAACTCAACATGGAATAGAGAACACAAATGGACCTGAATCCAACCCAAACCCTGACATTGCCATGACCAATGTTGATGGCCTAGGGCCTGTGGGAGATTCAGAAGTTGGTAATGATGTTCCTCCTCCTATTGAAGATCAAGTTGTAAATGAACCTCAAGAAAATCTAGAGCATGTGCCAATTAGGAGATCTACTAGAGAGAAAAGATCTACACAATCGAAGGATTATGCATATCTTCAAGAACATGAGTTTGACATTGGCATGTTTGAAAATGATTCTGTTAATATCAAACAAGCTGTGGAAAGCTCTAACTCTCAAATGTGGATTAATGCCATAAATGAAGAGATGAAATCTATGTACGACAATAACGTTTGGGATATCGTTTCGTTGCCTAAAGGCAAGAAACCCGTTGGTTGCAAATATATATTTAAGACTAAGCGGGATTCTAAAGGCAATGTTGAAAAATACAAGGCACGTCTTGTTGCGAAAGGTTTCACACAGAAAGAAGGCATTGATTATAAATAGACTTTCTCTCCAGTTTTATCGAAAGACTCTTTAAGGATTATATTAGCGCTTGTAGCACATTATGATTTAGAACTTCATCAGATGGATGTAAAGACATCATTTCTCAATGGTGACATTGATGAAACGATCTATATGAAGCAGCCAGAAAACTTTGTATCAGGTGATGCAGGGTCTATGGTTTGCAGACTTAAGAAATCTATCTATGGTCTAAAACAAGCATCTCGACAATGGTATCATAATTTCACAAAGTTGTTAGCTCATTTGGTTTTGAGTCTAATATAGTAGATGAATGTATATACCTTAAGTTCTGTGGGAGTAAATTTATTTTCTTGGTTTTATATGAAGATGACATATTGCTTGCCAGTAACGATAAGGACATGTTGCATCAAACTAAGAATTTTTTATTTAAGAACTTTGAAATGAAAGATCTTGGTGATGCATCATTTGTTCTAGGGATTGAAATACTTAGAGATAGATCTCAAGGTATTCTAAGGTTATCCCAAAGGAACTATATCGATAAGATTCTAACAAGATTTGGCATGCAAAACAGTAAACCAGGAGATACCCCTGTATCAAAAGGAGATAAGTTTAGTCTAAAACAATGTCCCCAAACTGACTTAGATAAAAACATCATGAAAGATATTCCCTATGCCTCAGCCGTAGGTAGCATCATGTATGCACAAGTATGCACGCGTTCGGATATTGCGTTCATTACTGGAATGCTGGGGAGATATTTAAGTAACCCAGGTATGGAACACTGGAAGGCAGCCAAGCGAGTGTTGAGATACCTAAAGAGAACTAGGGATTATATGCTCACGTATCGGAGATCGGAACAGCTCGAGGTCATTGGATATACCGATTCTGATTTTGGAGGATGTGTCGACAGCATGAAGTCAACATCAGGATACATCTTTATGATGGCAGGAGATGCCATGTCATGGAAGAGCGCTAAGCAATCATTGGTAGCCTCCTATACTATGGCAGCTGAATTTGTCGCATGCTATGAAGCATCTAATCATGGCGTATGGCTGAAGAACTTCGTCACAAGGCTGAAAATTGTGGATTCTATTCAGAAACCACTCAAATTATTATGTGACAACAATTCAGCAGTGTTATACGCAACCAACAACCGAAGTTCATCAAAGTCGAAATACATCGACATTAAGTTTTTGGTTGTAAAAGAGAGAGTGCAGAATAATGAATTATGTATAGAACACATAGGTACAGACTCCATGATTGCGGATCCTCTTACTAAAGGATTACCACCCAAGCAGTTTCACGAACATGTTGCTCGTATGGGTGTAATATCTATTTAGGGTAGTTAGAAAATGTGAGAGTCTGAATATGTTTTAAGTTTTGTTTTTTTGATGTTCTATGTAATGTAATTGTAAACAGTTTTGTTGATATATATAAGTTGCATTTAGTTTGAGTTTCATTATTTCTTTCTTTAAAGTTTAAGTTTTTGACCTCATACAGTAAAGTAAAGGTGACTCAATTAGAAATAGGCACGTCTAATCACACTTGCGTGTAATTTCTAAACTATATGTCCAAATCAGATTCATGTCATTCAGTTATGTTGGCAGCGTGATTTATGTCGGTTTAGTTACAAATAAATGTGACGAATGCCACTTAAGTCCTTTGTTAGCATAATTGATGGACGGAATTGTTTAAGGAATACGATAAGTAAAGACAGAAAAGTTGCATGCAATAAAGTTAAGGATATATAATCAAAAGGTTGCACTTGTCCATGTGGGAGATTGTTGGATTTAGAGACGTCTAATTACAATAATTAAGTTGGACATACGTGCATTATGATTATGATATCAAATACTGTCGCAAGATTACAATTATGTAATGATTAAAATATGTCAAACAATGTGATTAATTAAGTCATGGCATTATACGTATTTCACTAAAGATTTGGATACAAATACATATAGAATAATGTAAATCAATTATAATTGTTAATGGACCGATTATAGTTGATTAAAATAATAGCAGTGATAAATTTAGGGTAAATAAGGAAATTGGAATTTTTTCTGATTTATTTCAGTTTTTTCTGAAAAATGCTATTTTCAGCATTTTTTGGTTCCTGATTTAGCCTGAAATTTTTAGAAAAAGATGTAAACCAACCTGCACACGTTTTCACATCTTTTGGCAAACTTGTTTCACAAGTTTTAGCTATTTTTGGCTCTAGAGTTTACCCTATGGTTAGGTTTTGCACTGCTATAAAAGGGCTGGGTCTCCATAACCTTGATATCATTATTCTCCACCGTCTTGCTCCATAAAAGACCAGATATTCTGCCTTCAATTTGTGAGACAGAAATAAGTAAGAGAGAGATCAAGAGTTTTGGAAGGACTCGCTAGCCAAGTAATTTGTTGGTTCAGCGTGCGAGCAAGTCAATCAAGCCATCTTCATTGATTCCTTTGATATTGCTTGAGAGGCAATAGACGGAAGGCCATAAAGATGGAAAATAAGTAGTTTCCGCTGCGCTTATTTAATTCTTACATAGATCTAGGTTAAGGTTTTAAGTAAATTAGAAAAACCTGACCAAGGTATAACAGTTCCCGCATCAACTTTTATAGGTATAAATACTTGAAAAATAAGATATTAATATTTTGTTACGTAACTTGATATGATCATTCCCTTTTTCAGTCCCCATATGGTCTCACGTCAACCTTCCTCTAATGAAATAGTGGGACCCTGTATCCCCGCATCAACTTTCTCCAATCGTTCCCGGTAAGAAACATAGTTGACCTCAAAGGTATAAATACTTCATTGCATAGCTCTAAATACTTGTAATACTTGATATTAATACTGTTGAACCCTATAAATTTGGGAATTAATTTAAGAAATTTATCCAATTAATTTCTCAAGAAAATTTGATCGAGTCAATACGTTCAATTCTAATTTCTTGAAATTCACAAAAATAAGATTTGAATTTCTTGAAAATAAAATTCATAATAATATTCTACGTGTCAAGCTAAGAATTTCGATATAAAGAACGCGAAAAATCTCCAAGCAGTTGATTTTATATGGATTTTACAAGATTTTACATGGAACAAATACCCTTATGAGTCTCATTAAACCTTACACATGGGTCCCCTTGCTCTCAACCATTCAGATTCAAGCATACCTTGAGTCTCATTAAACCTTACATTTGGCCCCCACAATCTCCAACAAACTAGATTTCAAGCATCCATATGAGTCTCATTAAACATGATAAGTGGGACCCCTTGTAAGACCCTTCTTCTAGCATGACAAGTGGGACCCCTTTGTAAGACCCTTCTTCTACCTCCAACCATCCGAACCAAGCCAAACAAAACCGAAAAAATGATGGTGAATTCGGCCAAGAAGAAGAAGAAATCACGAGAAATCTCTACCTACACGTGAAAGAGGTTGGTCTCCTCCATCTTTTTTCCAGGTACCGGCTAGAATGGGTGAAAGGATGAGGCGGAATCAAGGCCGAAATAAATCAAATTCAAAAATGGGAACTCGGGTTTGGATGCAAATCAAGCTATGAGCTCTTCAAGGAAGCTTTGTGGGACCTACGTGACACTATCTACACACTTAATTTGATCAAAATAGGTGGGGTTCGGTTTGCACACGAAGGCCATATGGGATCCGAATTTGAGATGGTTAAAACCTAGTGTAGAGTTGTTGCCTTGTTCAATTGGACCTTACAACATGATAAGGGTATGTGATAGAAGCTATTTGGCATGCTCTCATGAGCCTAGGCACAGAAATCGGTGTGGCACACAATAAGGTTGGTTTATGAGCTGAGAGACACCATATCTTCACCGCACACAATGTAGTATAGGATTTGATAATTCACAAATGAGTTAGATGATGCAAAATGCAACTACTATAGTTGAGAATACAAAAACCTATGATTCTACACAAGAAAATTGCTCTTTTATATTCCTTTATTGTTTCTCTCTTCTTCCTCTTTTCTTTCTTTCTTTTTGTCATTATTAAAACAAAAGAATGAAGCACACATAAGCATATTCAACCAAATAAATAAATAAAGTGACAATTTTGTGTCATGAAATATATAAAAGAAATAATGTTAGTGGTTGATGTTTAACTACCATCCCTCTATTAATTAGCATCTTTTATGTACCTTTATAACACAAAATAAATAAAATGAGGCAATATATTAAAAGGCAATAAGAATGACATTTTGTAGAAGGGTTGATGTTTAACTACCATCCCCTTTTACAATTTAGAATTTTTGCTAACCTTTTAATATATTAAATAAATCCATGTATGACGGTATGCTAAAAAGAAATAAAAGGACGATTTGCTAAGAATTGATGTTTAACTACCATCTCCTTTTACAAATCTGAATTTTTATCCTCTTTGAGGGACCATATTGCATAATTGAGGTTGTGAGAGCAAATGAAAGGCATTTGATACCCCTACTGTTCAATAAATTCCAGAAATGCCCTTCTGTCAAAAACTGACAAATCAAGTGACATAGATCCTGATTCTATCAAATCCAAGAACACAAACATGTAGAGGACTCTCTTCCAAGCAGTTTAGACTCAAATTTTGTATCAATTAGATTTTTCTGCTATTTTCTATGAATTTTTGAATCTGAGCCTTTCAATCTTTCTGATATTCTTCTTTTTCCATTTCTTCATTTCTGCTACATATGGTTCATGATATAAAACTCCATACCAGACAGACAAAGAAAACTCCAAAAACCACCAAATAAATCATGCATATAGATTAGCTCATAATGAATATTTCCATGTAAAGAAATCGAAATTTGGTGTAGTGGTTTGCCCATGGTGGAAATAACAAATCTGACTTTCAGAATAGCAAAACTGCAGTTTACCAGCAAACATCCCTGTAGAAAATCCTTTACCAGTACTGGTTCTAAGTCCCCAATGAGCTTGAAATAAATTGAGCTTGTAGAACACAACCTGACATACATTTCCAATTGTCCAGAATAAATTCTTAAATTCTGGCATGTTTAAAAATCCTGAACAGCAAAGTTGCTGGTGCAAATTTGAATGGAAACCAATGAAATAAAATTCATAAAAATATGAGCAAAATGTAGAGAGATACCTGACACATGTTAGAAGATCACTGTGAAATTTAATTATGCCCTTAAGTTCAAAACTTAGTCAAAATCTAAGTCATCGGTTCAATATGGTAACGAGTTGTTATTACTTTGTACTAACACCAACGGCTCATGTAACAAACAGATGGTAACAGTCACCCCCTCAATGTCATCGTCCGTTGAGCCAAACCGATGTTGAAGAGTTACTTAATACTAACTGTACTTAAAATATACTCAATGGCAAAGGAGGGGGGCCATGAACGTCATCAGTTGGTTAGATCGAACAGTTGGTAAAAGCTTCAAATTAATTATAGCGCTATCTCTTGTTACATAAACCATCCGTGCGGAAGGACACCAGATGAAAAAGGGGCGATAATAAATGTTCTTTTTATAGTAGTGTCTTATGAAATGCCGAATATTTTCAGTTACTATTTTTGTGAAATGAATAGATGGATGAGTCATTGTTCTTTTAACCGCTATGTAGATAATAGCTACGCACCTCCCTCCTCTTGAGGATGCGCAATTATTATTATCTACACAATCAAATGGTATTAACAGCAGGTATTAATTGCAAATCAAATAGTTACACAAATAATAGTTGTCTATCCCCTCTTGGGGGTGCGCAAATAATAGTTTTGAGGTGCGCAGAATTATCTGCGCAACCTCTATTGAAATTTGTTAACATGAAATTTTTAGTTATTATCTGCATAGTTGGGTAAATATGAAATTTGTTCGAAGGAGAGGCTCCCTTGCATAAAGGAAATTATTTGACTGTAATAAAAGCCGACAAATCCATAATTAAAGAAAGCCCAAGTTCACGAACAACTATAACCGTAATTTATGGTCCTGCCCAAAATGTAAGAAATGAAACAAAAAATGGACTTACTTCGGTCTGTGAGTATTTGGTGTATAATGCATTGTACAATTCAGTCTCTCAAATTTTTTATTTTAGCAAGGCCTTTCCAAAACGACGTTGGATTTGAGCCCAAAATTTGGGCCTCGAATCGAAACACTTAAACGGGTCCTACATATTTTTACGGCCCAAATTATGTGTACACTATTGAAGAACAATAACCACGTGGCAGAAGCAATTCATGCAAGGTATAATACAGATAGACTTGGTCGAGTATTAAAGTTAATAACATTAGCATTGAGAACAATAAAACTAAGAGTCGAGGCTAATTAGTTTAGTCCTTGTCAAAAATCAAACTTGAAGAGTAACAATATTACATATAAACTCTGAGATATAGATATGAATTTGGTTTTGTAAATTTTAGATGTGAATCTCAAACAAAATTGCATATTTAATTAGGTAAAAATAAAAATGGTAAATATTAGATAAAATGTCCTGTAGTCTAAATAGTAAATAGATTCGTTGATAAATTGTTAAATAAAAAAATCAATAGACTGACTTTGTCCACTTGAGCTTCAAATTCATATCACCTAACTCAAAAATTTTGAGTTGACATGTGGATTGTCAAGGCAAATATACATTCAAAATATAAAGGTCAATTCACCTAATTTATTTGCAAAATTTACGTACTTGTACATAATTTTTTATATAGTTTATAGTAAAATGCTATGGATGTAACATAAAATATTTATATGATGGACTTCAGTTACAAGTGTGATTTTTATAATTTGAAAGTTTAATATTGCCTCTAAAATTATGTAATCTGCTTTAACACGAGCATTGAAGAAGTCTCGTGCATTTCACCTCTTATCAAATTAGTCCAAATTTTGTAACAGGCAGAATCTCAACTCAAAATTTGTGTTACTTCAGAGGATTCGGACTCCTTGAGCCTCGACCCTTTGGTGTACAGTAATTAATTGTAGGTTAAGTCCATGTATTAATTTCTCCTTGAAATGACTCAACCGGAGAGATGCCTAGAAGCCTTGATTAAAGATAACCATCTGCAAGCCTGCCGCCAAACCGCCCCAATCTCCTTTCCTATCGGCATTGCACGGTAATTTACATCTGAGGTTAGAAAATTGGTATTTTACATCTTTAATCTGTACTTTTCATCTCTCAGTTATTTATTTATTGAATCAAGCTTCCCACTAAAATTGTTGTTTGTTTATTTTACAAATAACAGAAAATTAACATTCAAGGAATGGATGGTGCCAATTACAAACAGCATACTGTAAGCATCCTGTTGTTAATTTGTTTATTTCCTTATTAGTGATAAAAAAAATTTCATCATTTGTTTTCCGATCCTCTCTACTTTTTGCATCCTTTTCCGTCTTTTGTTTCAACAAATTAATGAGCTTCCTTCATCTATTGGGAGATAAAAATGTAGACTTCACGAGGTACGGACTGGAGACGAGAAAGACGCGAAGAGATCTCGACCTGTTAAGCCAGCTCAGCCGTCGACGGTGATCTGTCGCTGATTTGGACGACAGATGGCTTGCCATGATTATTGTGTAATTTTGGTGTTTCACCTGAACTTGGCTTTATCGCCATTTTTGTATCTGTAAGCTTGAGTAATAGAAATTGGATTTGTATTGTTTGTTCTTTTGTTCAATTCACCTGTTCCTGTGCTTCGCTGCGTCACGGACGTAGCAGTGCATCACATCTCTTTTGTTCGTTACTCAGTTGTATGTGAAATCTCCATTACAGAAGATCCCCGAAAAAGGAATAGTATAGACGTTAAATCCCTGGACCGGCTTTAAAGACCGATTCCATGGACCGTAAACCTTGCTTTCTTTTTCGACCTGAATGCGACAAAGAAACAGGATGGATGGCAACATGGCAGAAGTGCTGGTCGACAGCTCGACTGGCGGCGTGGCAATATCCGTTCAGCAATTCATACCGAAATTAAGGCGAACGGGCAGAGGACACTTATCCATGAATTTGGAGGTTGTGTGTGGCATATTGTCCGGGCAATCAAAGGTAAAGCAAGTAATTTGAACTATGTTAGATTGAACAGTAGTGAAATTCTGTTTCCAGTGCTTGGGTCTGTGTTTTTTATTTTTAAAATTTAAATTTAGCACATTTTTTTTGGTAGAGATTATGAAGCAATTGCAGATGAGGCCCATTTGCCAGGGGTAGTTCCAATCTCTAACCAATTGTGAGTTACCATAGAGCTCCACATCTTTACCTCTGGTTCAATAGGTAAATAAATCCCTTCATGGAGACTGGAGAGCATATCAAGACTGATACTAATTTGAGGTTCATTTTCAAATTAACCATCCACTACAACAATTTTGGTCAGCAGGAACTGATATCAGCGAACGGTGCAGTTGCCAGTCGCTGAAGGTCTTTTTTCCACAAAAAAAGAAAAATTTATGGGAAGTCAGGAGACCAATATTATTAGCGACCGGTTGAGCGACGGTGACAGCACTGATTGCTGCAAGTTTTGGTTAAAAGAAAAAGCGATTTGCGCGCTAGACCCAAAACCCTCTCCGCCTCAAGCCCAGCCACGTGCCACGCCTTTCTCCCCTGCCTCTCATCTCCGTCTCTCTAGCCCGTCGATCCTCGATTCAATAATCACAAATCACAACTCCGCTTGTTGCCATTTAGTAATTCAGGTACGCGCGATCTTCCCTTTTCAACATTGTTTACTGCTCCGCTTCTAATTGGTACAATAAGGATCTGCCCCCTTTGTTTCTCAGAACTGTTATTCTATCTGAGTGGGTCTAACCTCGTCGATTTGTTCTTGATCAGTGGTATTTTGGGGGCGATTTCCTTCTGACCTTACTTTTTTTTACCTAAAGTTTTTATACGACTTTGATTGATACTCGGTATATATCTAAGGTGAAGTATGGAGCGTGTATAGATGTTTTTTGGTTGGTTGTATACCTCTGTAGTATTGGAGCTGAATTTGGAGACTTTGATATTTCTGTATAGAACTAGTAAGTTTAGAAATTATATTGAGGCCATAAGGCTGATTAATATTAGCTGATAATCTCAATACCGACAATGATTGGGCCTAGTAATTGATTGCTTTCTGTATAATTTCGGCCATTTTAAGTCGTGATGTTGAACTAGTGCCCATCAAAGTCCAATTTCAGGGTATTTTTGGAATTATTACACACATACAAGAGGAAAGAATGGCCATTAAAATTGTTTGCTGAATTGTGGCTTTTTACCAGCATGCATGGCTAATAGCAACAATACAGTGTTTCTATTAATTATTGCTTTCCTGCCTTTTTATGATATGGACAAAGTCTCCCAATATATCCTTATTCAGGATCTCTTTATACAACAATCACCACAATCTTGGTGCTGAATTGAAATTCAAAACCTCCAAATTTTCAATCTTCTACTTAATCTACTCTCTCTGTTTTGTCAGAAAATAAAAATAAACTACTTCCTGAGGCTACCGTCAAATTTTCCAAATTAACACAGTATTTTCAACACATTCTGTCAAATCTCCTTCCAACTAACAGCCGTAAGAGAACTCAAATTTTCCAAATTAACACAGTATTTTCAACACATTCTGTCAAATCTCCTTCCAACTAACAGCCGTAAGAGAACTCACAACACCACGCATGTGGCGAACACCAAACACCTTTTCTCAGCCAATCAGATCAGGCAATTCTAACATCAGTCTGATTCAGATCATATCCTCAGAGGAATCCGTTTGCTGGTTTTATATATAGATGAAGGTACCGAGACGGAAACTGAAGCTGACAAATTGTGCTGTATCTTTCACAGATAGACAAGCTGGTGTAATGCGGTGGATTTAATTTGAGTGCTGGTGGGAAGGCAAAGGGAAATTGAACCAGTTCAATTTGAGAGTTTTTGGGTTGTGATTTGGGAGGAATGGCGAGACTGCAACCGGGTAAAAACGTGATTTTTGCTCCCTTCGCCCTTTTCACCTTAAGCGAAAAGAGGTGAACCCTGGACAACACAACCCCCCCCCCCCCCCCGACACACACACACAACAAAACCCTCCACTCTCTCGTCTCTACCTCCTCAAGCAAAGAGGACAATGAGGGAGATGAGTGGAGCCTAGAATACGGTATTGTCAGAGCTCGGAAAGTAGAGTCTATCTCAATCAGAGCGTAGCAACTATTAGACAAAAGCGAATCCGATCGTGGAGAGAGATTGGGAATGAGATAATAGGGTGTTCAAGACTTGTAAATAAGTAGGATTAGATGATTAGAGTAGTTTAGATAACTTCATGAGAATAAAGGAGTTTAGATCTAGGAATGAGGGTCATTTTAAATATTTTTTTTTATAATTGAAATCATTAGTAGGCATTTAAAGCCACTAATCTTAGAAAAAAAAAATATTGCAACCTTGTGTCCTACTGATGATGGATGGAAATGGTACCAATCACATGCGGCATTTGTGTGAAATTTCAAGCATGGAATAATTCAAAATGAGGGTAAGTCTTTTCATTTCATCAAAATTTCAAACGTTATCAAAATATTAACATAAACAGAAATAGACAACTAGGTAAGCTTAACCTGATCTGCATAACATTTGACTTTGTAGCAAAACGAGAACAAATGGTTTATCATAACATATTACAGAAGACAAATGGTTTTAACACAACTAAACATACCAAAAAAGGAAAAAAAGAACAATTATTAAAAATACATATTGCAAGAAGAAAGTCTAGAAACAAAAGCAACAGAGAAAAAACAGCACAATAGAAAGACAAAGAAACTAGCAAATAAGAATCATGGTAGTACTGTGCATTTAAAAGCACTAAAAAAAAAAACAGAGGAAACATTGTTCGCAAATTCATTATTTACAACGTTCTCGGTTCATGTTTGAGCAGCCAGGAAGAGTGTGAAGATGGAGCCGGTTTTTGTAAATAACTTTCTTTTATGAAATTGTCAGCTCACCGACCTTCAAAAAAAGAAGTTGAATTTTTGGCTGCACCACTTGAAGTAGTCTCTAAGGAGGTATGAAATGGAATAGTATACACTGGCATCGGCATTCTTGGAGGAAGAATTGGTAAATTAGCTTGAAAATGCAAAACACTCATAGCCTGCCTAAAAGTTGGGCGAGAGGATTTTTCCGGGTGTGCACACCATAAACCAACAATCATCAGACATTCGATTTCTTTTATGAAATCACCATTTAAACTTGAATCAACAGCCTCCATAAGTGCATTCTGCCCATACAAATCCCAAACCCATTCAACTAAACTCACCTTCCTTTCATCCTTTTGAGGCATCATGGGCCTCCTTCCACATGCAATCTCCAACAAGACGACTCCAAAACTGAAAACATCAGAACGGGTGCTTGCATTTGCTCTGCCAAGGACACATTCTGGTGCTATATAACCCATGGTGCCAGCAGCAACCGTTTCTACTTCTTGGTTGTGATCAATAAGTCTAGCAAGGCCGAAATCACCGAGTTTAGCATTGAATGAGGAATCTAACATTATGTTGCTTGGCTTGATATCTCTATGCACAACACATTGCTCCCACTCCTCATGGAGGTATAGAAGAGCAGAGCCTAGCCCTAGTGCTATATTGTGCCTAATTGGCCAAGTTAGAAAAGTTTCTTTGCTGTACAGGTGTTTGTCAAGGCTTCCCTTGTGCATCAATTCATAAACCAACAAAAATTCTCCATGATCATGGCACCAACCAATTAGTTGAACAAGATTTCGATGCCTAAGCTGGCTTATAATCCTGACCTCCGAAATATACTCTTTTTTCCCTTGCTTTGAATCTTTTGACACCCTCTTAACAGCAACATGAATGTTGTCATCCTTTAAAATACCTCTGTAGACTGATCCAAACCCACCTTCTCCAAGTTTCTCGTTCTCCCCGAAGCCATTTGTTGCATCAACCAGTTCACTGTACGGGAACCTCTTGGGTCCTTTTGCCTTTTCAAATTTGTAATCAATTGATTGATCACCAATCACCTCAATTTCTCTGATTTTCTTGATTGAACTCTTTTTTCTGTGTTGATATATGAAGATTGCTACTAAAAGAAATATGATAAATGTGCCCACGGCTATTCCAACTATGACCAATACATTTCTCGTGTTTTTATTTTTTCTAACCTTTGGGGCTTCTGATGGAGCTAAACTGGGGGAAATTTGCTTCATTTCTAATGTTGAGTTAAAAGACCACCAGAATATCTGGTGTGTTTCGTTTGCTCTGGTGGCTGCTGAGAAGCCTACAGATGCATTTGGTGGCTGGTTCCTTATATCAACAGTTGCATTGAGGCTGAATCGGATTGTCGAGTTGGCCTCGTGCCAAAGGGAAAGACTCAAATGTTTTTGCCAACTGTTATACTCAATATGTGCGGTCATCCTTGTTCCAACAAAAAGGTAGTTTGGAATGATTTGGTAAGAAGTTGATTTAATAATGTTTACATCAATACCAATGTGGCAGTCAGTTGGATCTGTTGAATTTGGGTCATAAACCGAATTCCGGAAGGTATCAAACTCAACTGCGACTACCTGATTAGCCGATGCATTCATGTTAGTATTGGTATTGAAAAGGCCAAGGGCCCCTCCATTACTACGTGGAGGTATTTGAGATGGATAGGAAGATAAGAAAAAAGCTAAGCCAGCCCCAAACTTATTTGGTGTAGTATTTTGTATAAGAAAAGAGAACTGGGTTGTAAAGTTGGTTACCTCTCCGGTATCTTGATCCCACAAGGGCACCGGCTGATTGTAGGTTGCTCTTCCTATGCTGTTCTCGATGTTCTCGGTCAAGTCAAGTTTTTCCTTAAAATCAGGGGATGCATCGCCCTGGAAACTGATATGTTCATTGACTGTGTTGGGGTCTGAGAAATTGAAGTAGAATGAAACTGAACCACCATGGGGTACAAGAAGAAATAAATAAATTGAAGGTAAGTACAAGAGTTGGATTGGTCTTGAGCACAAGACAGGTACCACCATTTTTGGAGGAGATATCATTGGTGCCAGAGGAAGAGGTTAGGCACAATTATTGGTGCTAATTAAACTTACAAAGGTATTTAGCCGCCATTGACCCCCCAATGACTATGCATATCCTTGACTAAAGTAATATTAAAAATAAAGTTAGAAATACATATTCAAGTGTGATGATATGGATTTTGTTGACCATGTGGCTTTAATGTAGATGGTGGCATTGACGGATATAAATCTGCTGTTATTCCAAAGGATCACAGGACCCTTTTATTCCTATCACAACCGTTCAAAAAATTTCATGCGCAAATTTCAAAGAATTTTTTTTTTTGTGCCTAAATCTCGACAAAGATCAACAGCTGGAATCAGAATAACAGGATCCTGCTATCTCTTTGGAATAACAGCAGATTTATTTCCGGCATTGACAGTTTGGCACTTAAATGTGACAATAAGATTAAAACATTGAAAGAGTGAAAAGGGTACAGAAGGCTTTTTTAACCGGTAAGCGATACTTCTTATTTATTATATTGTTGTAATTATATAGAGAAATATACTAATTGTATGTTTGATAATATATAATATTTGTTCTGATGATGAGATTAATTTGTGCATCCTTTTTAATGGTGTTAGTAATTAGCAATTAATAAAAAAAAATTAAATGATGAGACATGAACCTATGTATACATATATATATATATATATATAGAGGAAAGTTCCAATACCTCATGCCTCATATTTAATATTTTTATTTTCAAAATCCAAATGTCGATCCGAACTACTCAACATGATATCCATACCAAAATATGTTTGGGGATGAAATTTATAATTTTTGGAAATTTTTAACTATTTTTTAAAATAGGTACAACATTACTGTTTCTGGACCGTTAAAAAACAGTGATTTTGTACCTATCTAAAAAAATAGTAAAAAATTTCCAAAAAGTATAAAATTTGGTCTCCAAGCATATTTTAATATGGATATCAGTTTGAGCAGTTCGGATCGACAGTTTGGCCTATGAATACGAAGATATAAAATGTAAGGCATGATGAGGTATGAAAAACATGAGATATTAGAACCCTCCTCATATATATATATAGAGAGAGAGAGAGGAGGGATCCAATTACACTATTTTATGGTGACACATATTGACACCATACTTATAAATCATAATTGTGATTTCAAAGTTTAAACAGTCGATCTGAACCGTTCAACATGATCTCCATATTAAAATATACTTGGAGACTAAATTATACATTTTTTTGGAATTTATTTAGTATTTATTAAGACCGCTTTTGTTGCCAGGATGTCCAGGATGACATGGAGGAGAAGGAGGTTCACTTGAGGTGTGTGTTGCCACACAGGGATCGTCATCCACCTCCTAGGTTGAATCTCTCCAGTCGTCGCCCTCGTCCTCGTCGTTAGGGTTTATTATGTTTTTTTAGTTTGATGGATTTTCTAGTATTTTATGTTTGGATTATTATATTTCATGTTTGGATGGTTATGTTTTATGTTGTAGACTTAACATTTAGATTACCTAATTTTGTTGTTTATCTAGTCGAAAAAACCAATTTATAACATTAACCAAAATTATTACATATTCTAAAACATATTATAAAACATTAAATATATAATCAGCAATTATAAAAATATAATCGTCAACAAATAAATATATAACATATTATAAAACATTTAAATAAAATAAATATATACCACATATAAAACATTAAAACAAATAAATATATACCATATTATAAAACATTAAAACAAATAAATACATACATTAAAACAAAATATAAAATATTTAATAGCAGACCACCCCCGTATGAGGCGGTTTGGTGTAGGCAGCGGACAGCCCCACTGGGGGGCGGTCTGGTATGGAGAGTGGACCGGCCCACACTGGGGCGGTTAGAGTATTTTAATAAAAATTTGAGATTGAGAGCAAATTTGATATATTTTTTTTATGTATTAATAAAAAAAGCGGTTATTAAGATATGTACAAAATTATTGTTTTTAGATAATTCTAGACTATTGAAAAACAATTATCTTCAAAAATTCTAAAAAAATAGTAAATCATTTTCAAAAAATGAAAAATTTGGTCTTCAAGCACATTTTCATATGAAGATCGACTGTTTGGATTTTGAAATCACAAAAATGACTTACAAACTTACGGTGTCAAGATGTGTCACCATAAAATTGTGTAACCAATTGGTTTTTCTATTTTCAAAGTCCAAACGGTCTATCCAAACTATTAGATGTGATCTCTATATTAAATGTGCTTAGAGACAAAATTGTACATTTTTTGGAAATTTTTACTATTTATTAAGCCAGGTTTAAAATCACTTATTTTAATGAATAGTGAAAAATTTCTGAATCATTGAAAACAACGATTTTAAAACTAACTTAATAAATAAAAAAATTCTAAAAAATATAAAATTTAGTCTGCAAGCACATTTTAATATAGATTGAATGTTGAACGATTTGGATCGACTGTTTGGACTTTAAAAATATAAAATCTGAAGCGTTTGTTCCACGGTCTAGGAACAAACGTTTTGATATTAGCCAACCTCGATATATATATTGAATTATTTTCAAATCAATAAATTTGTCACTATCGATATATTCGACAATTGAAGGAAAGTTAAAGCAAAGTAAATGCTAATTCACTTTAAAATATTGGTGTTTTATAATAGTAAAATAAGTAGATAAAGTAGTATTAAATAAAAAGACTAAATTATTCTCGTACATTGTGTTTAAAATATTGCAAGTAAAGCATTGAAAATAGAAAATATCAGAATTTCAAATTTTTAGTAATTTAAATATACTTTACCAATAAAAATTAGTTTACCTTTATTTAATCTTAAAATACTTTTGTTTGATGTATTAAATTATTGCTACTTTATTTGTCAAATACATCATATAAAAATTATATTTAACTCTCCTATTTATCTGGATGCTTCATAATTTGAGTAGAGCTAGGGTGTTTTTGAGCTCATCAAATCATTTGAAATTTTAACTTTGAAATCTATCGGATTGACTTCAAATGATGAATCCAAACCATTGAAAATGATCAACTTTGCGAGTGATCTGTGTATTTGAAAATTTTATATTCATTTAGTACAAAGTCAAGTGGTCAAAAAATGATGAAAAATGAATGCAATAAAATAACTTATAAAATTTTATTTTTTTACCGCTTGACTTTATACTAAATAAATTCAAAATTTTCAAAATTTTGCATTGCGCGCATCGCTAGTGAAATAAATCGATTTCAACAGTTTAGATTCGTCGTTTGAAACCAATCCGATAGATTTTGTCATTATGCTCACCAAGAGATACACGCTAACTTTACTCTAATACTTTATATATTTGTTCAAGTGACAAAAGGCAATACCCTCTGAATGGGAAGTCGTAGGTTCGAAACCTAGATGCGAGGGTTCTTTATAGATATTAATTGAAAGTTGATAGACTAGACCTCCAACTCTCTTATTAAACATATTTTTAGTTTTTTTGTGACAACTTAAATTTTGAATTGGTGGATAAAATATTTGAACCATTTGTATTCTTACAACGTGCAAATCTACCTGTTTTCTGTTAAAATCCATCCGAATTAAGTTAAAAACCAATATTAGACAAAATTCTGAATCGGATCTGTATTACCCCTCAGTCCCCTCCGAATCCGTATCTGCTCGCGTACCTTACCTACAATGAAAAGAACAGGTGCCGCGCACGAACACTATCCTCTCCATTACGTAAAAGATTCCCTTCACATTACGGTTTGAGATTCGGGCTAGCGCAGGGGCAGTATTATTGGGCTTTGAGATTGGTGCCAAGTTAAAAAGAACGGTCCAGATCCAATAATTGTAAAAGATTCCCTATTACGGTACCGGGGAGGATGTGAATTCGCCGCGCACCACTGGCAGGTGCCAAGTCCCGACCTTCTCTTATCTCTTTCTTCTCAGCTTCTATTTTTGAGCTCCAACTTAAGGTAATAGCTTAATAGCTTAACTAATTCTCTTGTGCTTTCCTCTAATCTCTCAGTCCTATCAATCTAGCATGGTAGCTCAATTGGCAGTTCAGCTTTCTTTTTCTATTCGGTAAAAAAATAGAACAATTAAGAAGCGTGTTTTTTGAGTGAATTCCTGAACAATTGAACCACCAATCGTGGTGTGATGTGTATAATTCAAGCAGTGGACTAGTGAACCCACCAGTTGTTGTGTAATGTGCTTAATTTTACTCATGTAGACTTTTGGTACTTGGGATTTTGGACTTATATGATGTGAATTTGCGAACTTATTGAATTTACTTTGTGGATTTTGTGAACTTTCCTTTTTTATTTACTATTTTTGTAAAACCTTTCAAGACTTTGAAATTGCTCTTGTCAATTGTAAGTGTTAACAAGCTTAACATTCTATATTCAAAAATCAAATCAATAAAATTGAATTGGTGATGTTAAACCCTAGGAACTCAAATATTTCATTTTTAGCCTAATTTCTGAAGATTTGTATTCCATTCTTTAGATTGGCGATTTTCTTTGTCTAGTGTGAACGGAGGAAGGAGAAAACTGACAACTCTTTTCTCTTTGGATCCAGCCTCTGGCTGTACCAGTAATCTCCTCTGGCATGTTATAATGTGAGTGAGCATTCTCTTTAACTGGAAGCCTCCTTCCAAAGTCCAAGCTGAGGCAATCCCTTGTGCGCTTGAATGTAAACTCTTTTCACATTAAAATTATCCTATAGTATTTATAGTTTGGTGCCAAATCTAGCGAAAAAGATTTTCCAGTGTGAGTTAGACTTTGGAATAATATCAAGTTTTTTATTGGTCAATTATGCACTTGAGCATCATTTATACCTTGTTTCTGAAATTATCGCATAAACTGACCCCAGTTTCGCCAAGATTAGTGATCAATCTTGTTATTCTCATATGTTAAGGAACCATTCTCATACACAAAAAAAATAAAAAATAAAAAATAATACTGTTGTTTCAGTGATACCAAGAAATGCATACACCCTATCTGTATTCTCGAGGTCATGTTGCCATGGTTGGTTTTGGCTTCTTTAGTTGGGATAAGTTGTGCATTCAAGGTTTTATATGATTCTAACTTGAGGCTTAGTTGATGCATATTTGCATAATTCAGGATTGTGTGATGATTAATTAATATTCAAGGTTTAGTTGCTGTGTGATGGGGCTTAACATCCACTTTAATCATTCGACCAAGGTATTAACAGCTTTTGTTTAGTATTTCTAACCTCAGCCTGATTCAGATCATAACCTGAGACGAACCTATTTGCTGGATTTCAGATTCATGAAGGCACCAAATAGGGAGGCTAGGTAAAGTTCAAAAACGGAAACTGAAGTTGACAGATTGTGCTGTATCTTTTGCAGATAGACCAGCTGGTGTAATCGGCTGGATTTTGAGTGCTGGTGGAAAGGAAAAAGGAAATCGACCAAGTTCAATTTGAGAGTTTTTGGGTTTTTGATTTGGGAGGAATGGCGAGATTGCAACGTGGTATCGTTCTTGTGATAGATGGAAATGGTTGCAGCATGCTGACATTTGTGTGAAGGTAAGTACAAATGTGCGAAAGTCTTCTCCATTTCATCAAAAATTCAATGGCTATAAAAAAAGAATGTAAACAGAAATAGACAATTAGGTGAGTTGAACCTGATTTGTAGACATGCCAACTCTGTAGCAAACAGATTCTGAGCAATTCGTAGCTCTGTAACATATTGGAGAAGAAAAATCCTACTATCACAACTAAATGTACCAAAAAAGGGAAGAAAAGAATAATTATACACTATGTATTGCAAGAAGAAAGTCTAAAAAAAAAAGCAACAGAAATAAAAACACAACAGCTATCAATGCAATAGAAACAAATAAAAAAACAGAGGAAACTATGTTTGCAAATTCATTATTTAGAAAACGTTCTTGGTTCTTGTTCGAGCAGCCAGGAAGAGTCTGAAGATGGACCAGGAGCCAACTTGGTGGAATTTTTGGCGACGCCACTTGAAGTAGCCTCAGAGGAGGTGGTATAAAATTGCATATTAGGATCCAATGGAATAAGATACACCGGCATCGGCATTTTTGCAGGAAGAAATGGCAAATTAGATTGAAAGTGCAAAACACTCATGGCCTGCCTAATAGATGGGCGCGACGATTTTTCCGGGTGTGCACACCATAAACCAACAATCATCAGACACTCGACTTCTTCTTTTATGAAATCACCATTTAAACTTGAATCAACAGCCTCCATAAGTGCCTTCTGCCCATACAAATCCCAAACCCATTCAACTAAACTCACCTTCCTTTCATCCTTTTGGGGCATCATGGGCCTCCTTCCACTTGCAATCTCCAACAAGACGACACCGAAACTGAAAACATCAGAATGGGTGCTTGCATTTGCTGTGCCAAGGACACATTCTGGTGCTATATAACCCGTGGTGCCAGCAGCAACCGTTTCTACTTCTTGGTTGTGATCAATAAGTCTAGCAAGGCCGAAATCACCGAGTTTAGCATTGAATGAGGAATCTAACATTATGTTGCTTGGCTTGATATCTCTATGCACAACACATTGCTCCCACTCCTCATGGAGGTATAGAAGAGCAGAGCCTAGCCCTAGTGCTATATTGTGCCTAATTGGCCAAGTTAGAAAAGTTTCTTTGCTATACAGGTGTTTGTCGAGGCTTCCCTTATGCATTAATTCATAAACCAACAAAAATTCTCCATGATCATGGCACCAACCAATTAGTTGAACAAGATTTCGATGCCTTAGCTGGCTTATAATCCTGACCTCCGATATATACTCCTTTTTCCCTTGCTTTGAATCTTTCGACACCCTCTTAACAGCAACATGAATGTTTTCATCCTTAAAAATACCTCTGTAGACTGATCCAAACCCACCTTCTCCAAGTTTCTCGTTCTCCCTGAAGCCATTTGTTGCATCAACCAGTTCACTGTACGGGAACCTCTTGGGTCCTCGCCCCTTTTCAAATTCGTAATCAATTGATTTATCAATCAGCTCAATTTCTTCGATTTTCTTGATTGAACTCCTTTTTTTGAGATGATATATGATGATCCCTACTACAATAAACATAATAAATGTGCCCACGGATATTCCAACTATGACCGACACATTTCTCGTGTTTTTATTTTTTCTAACCAATGGGGCTTCTAAGGTTGAGTTAAAAGACCACCAGAATATCTGGTGTGTTTCAACGTTTGATCCAGTGGCTGCTGAGAAGCCTACAGATGCATTTGGTGGCTGGTTCCTCATATCAACAGTTGCATTGAGGTTGAATCGGATTGTCGAGTTGGCCTCATGCCAAAGGGAAAGACTCAAATGGTTTTGCCAACTGTTATACTCAATATGTGCGGTCATCCTTGTTCCAACAAAAAGGTAGTTTGGAATGATCTGGTAAGAAGTTGATTTAATAATGTTTACATCAATACCAATGTGGCAGTCAGTTGGATCTGTTGAATTTGGGTCATATTTCGAGTTCCGGAAGGTATCAAACTCGACTGCAACTACATGATTAGCCGATGCATTCATGTTGGTTGCAGTATTGAAAAGGCCAAGGGCCCCTCCATTACTATGTGGAGGAATTTCAGATGGATAGGAAGATAGGAAAAAAGCTAAGCCATCCCCACTGTAATATGTAGTATTTTGTATAAGAAAAGAGAACCGGGTTGTAAAGTTGGTTACCTCTCCGGTATCTTGATCCCACAAGGGCACCGGCTGATTGTAGGTTGCTCTTCCTTTGCTGTTCTCGATGTTCTCAGTCAAGTCAATTTTTTCCTTATAATCAAGGGATGCATCACCCTGGAAGTTGATATGTTCATTGACTGTGTTGGGGTCTGAGAAATTGAAGTTGAATGAAACCGAACCACCGTGAGGTACAAGAAGAAAAAAATAAATTGAAGATAAGTATAAGAGTTGGATTGGTCTTGAGCACAAGTCAGGTACCACCATTTTTGGAGGAGATATCATTGGTGCCAGAGGAAGAGGTTAGGTACAATTATTGGTGCTAATTAAATATTACAAAGGTATTTAGCCGCCATTGACCCCCTGTCAATGACTGTGCATAGCCTTCACTAAAGTAATATTAAAAATAAAGTTAGAAATACATATTCAAGTGTGATGATATGGACATTTGTTGACCATGTGGCTTTAATGTAGATGGTGGCATTGACGAATATAAATCTGCTGTTATTCCAAAGGATCACAGGACCCTCTTATTCCTATCACAACCGTTCAAAGTTTTCATGCGCAATCTCAAGGAAAAAGGTTTTTTTGTACCTGTATCTCGACAAAGGTTAACTGCTGGAATCGGAATAACAGGGTCCTGTTATCTCTTTGAAATAACAGCAGATTTATTTCCGGCATTGACAGTTTGGCACTTAAATGTGACAATAAGATTAAAACATTGAAAGAGTGAAAAGGGTACAGAAGGCTTTTTTAACCGGTAAGCGATAGTTCTTATTTATTATGTTGTTGTAATTATATAGAGTAATATACTAATTGTATGTTTGATAATATACAATATTTGTTCTGATGATGAGATTAGTTTGTGCATCCTTTTTTATTGTGTTAGTAATTAGCAATTAATAAAAAAAATCAAATGATGAGACATGAACCTATGTATACATATATAGAGGAAAGTTCCAATATCTCATGCCTCATATTTAACTAGTATGGTGCCCGTGCGTTGCAACGGAGACATATTATAAGAAGAAAAACATATCAATGAAAATATTAATTATTCAAAAATTGAGAGACATGCTAATAGAGAATTTATATGATTCTATATTTTTAATTACTTTGAACCGTGATCTCTGATAATAATTTGATAATGTTATGATTATGTATTTTTTAAGTACCAATGATCAAATAAAGCCATACTGGTTGAGTGCCTCCAAATCTATTGAAATTACATTCTCCCCATTCAATAAAATAAACTGTTTCATTAAGTTTCTAGGAAGCACCAAAGAAGAAAAAAAAATCAGAAACTACAAATATGTAGTACTGGCTCAAGTGTTCCCTATGACCATGCATCAATGCAGTCCTGGTTAGAAAGAAAAAAAAAAGATGCAAAGAATAGGCATAAAATTTAGTACAAAAAATATTGAAAAACAAAATATTTACAAAAAAATAGAGTAATGAAAGAGATGAACCTTTTATGACTGGTACATAATTGAGACCCTCTTAAACCAGATGTTAACATAACAAAATGAATTATAATACCCAGCTAGTAAGCTCTTTAAAAGCAAGTTTGCAAACATCACGAACGAATTGCAACAAGTACTTACAAGGCTCCCATATTGATCTAGAGCAAGCTTTCTAGCATGCCCCTTCATGCCATTTATGATCTTTTTTCTATTCTAAAATTAGCATAAACGAACAATAAATCAGAAAGCTACTTTTTAGGGGAAAATTTCACATGCATTCCTTCAAAAGACATGAAATTACCAAGCATAATCCGCAAGGCAAATCAAAGCTGTTTGCTGTCTGTGAAATCCTAAATAAAAGTTATTGCTAGATCGGCTCATAACTGTTTGCTCTCTGCTGCTATTACTCGAACAGCTTGTGTGAACCTACAATATGGCCTAAGAAAAGCAGGTAGTCTTTCCACTCAAATTTTAAAACAGCAAACCACATAAAGACATAAACAATGCCAGATTACTATTGTTAAACTTGATTTACACACCAAAAAATTGTATTTACTCTAAATTTGTCTAACTTAGACAAGTCCCAATACTTTGATTACTTCCATTATTCTAAATATTAGCCTGAATTCTTCTTAATTGCTCGGATACTGTGTAAATAGCAGTCATATCTCCATTCTTGTGCATTACCGAAAAACCTCTAAATTATATCATGCTTTACACATAATTGAGAACCTAATATATTCTCTAATCTCTGGTTAAAATTGACCAGGTGCAATAAACCTAGAAGTAAAAGCTAACATTTCATTAAAATTGCTTATTAATTAGCCTCAGTAAATTGCATTTCATCATACCTCCACACAAATTGACAGCTAAATGAATGATATTCAACTAATATTGCTTATTAATTAGGCCAAGTTAAATTTTGTCAGTTCTAAGAAAAATATATAAAAGTAGAGCAAAGTGAACCTTTCAACATTTAAGGTCAAATAAGTACCAGAAAAATTCATTGTACCAGTTTAAATTAAAAAACAAAAAACAAAGACAAACATGAAATTAATGAATTTGTTGTACAGAAGATGACAGTCAATTTGATTCCAGCATCAATAGGACGCATTAATTCAACCACAACCAATTGTTCAAATTTCTGCAATATTTTCCATTTATCTCTAATTTAAGCTGATTTATCATCTGAGCAAAAGATCAAATTCAACAAGAAATTACAAAAATAATTAGACTTTCAAAAAAGGACAAACCTTTTCTTCTTAGGGAGTAGCTTATTGCCATTAATCTTGCGACCACCGCTCAATGTAGTAACAGGAAACGGGATAGGGTTAGGGTGCTATTTCAAGCAACGGTGCGGGTTCGCACTTTTGACACCGATAGCATCAGCTTGTCTCCGGCGAACGTCTGCCGCGTTGCTCGGAATCGGGGGGAGGGGTGGGCAAGAGCGCAGGGAGAGGCAGGGGAGGCGGGGGTCTAGGGTTTGGATCGGGAGACGGGCTTGCGCAGGGGGGGGGTTCGGGAGACGAAACTTCTTCCGTCAAGATTCGATCTCTCTCGAGACTGGAAACGGAGGAAAAAAATGTTTCGCTGATTAAGACATACAGTAGATATCGTGTGGCAGTACGTGTGTAGTGAGTATATTTTTCACTGAATTTAGACTTCTATATATAAAACAGATGTATTTAATCAAAAGAAGCATATTATTTGATTGGAGGGCTAATATTTAATCCGAAAATTCATTTTTCAATCGTAGCCATTGACGGATTAGGACATCAACGTGCTTAATAATAGAATGGAGATATCTTTATTTTCAAAGTCCAAACTGTTGATCCGAACCACTCAACATGATATCCATACTAAAATATGTTTGGGATAAAATTTATAATTTTTGGAAATTCTTAAATATTTTTTAAGATAGGTACAACATTACTGTTTCTGGACCGTATAGTGATTTTGTACCTATCTAAAAAAATAGGTAAAAAATTCTTATAAAGTATAAAATTTGGTCTCCAAGCATATTTTAATATGGATATCATGTTGAGCGGTTCAGATCGACAGTTTGAACTTTGAATACGAAGATATAAAATGTGAGGCATGATGACGTATGAAAAACGTGAGATATTAGAACCCTCCTCATATATATATATATAGAGAGAGAGAGAGAGGAGGGATCCAATTACACTATTTTATGGTGACACATCTTGACACCATATACTTATAAGTCATTATTGCGATTTCAAAGTTCAAACAGTCGATCTGAACCGTTCAACATGATCTCCATATTAAAATATGCTTGGAGACTAAATTTTACATTTTTTGGAATTTATTTAGTATTTATCAACATATGTACAAAATTGTTGTTTTTAGATAATTTTGGATTGAAAAACAATGATTTTCAAAAATTCTAAAAAAATAGTAAACAATTTTCAAAAAATAAAAAATTTGGTCTTCAAGCACATATTAATATGAAGATCGACTGTTTGGATTTTGAAATCACAAAAATGACTTGCAAACTTACGGTGTCAAGATGTGTCACCATAAAATGGTGTAACCAATTAGTTTTCCTATTTTCAAAGATCAAACGGTCAATCCAAACTATTAGATGTGATCTTTATATTAAAATGAGCTTAGAGACCAAATTTTATATTTTTTGGAAATTTTTACTATTTATTAAGCCAGTTTTAAAATCACTTATTTTAAAAAATAGTGAAAAATTCTGAATCATTGAAAACAACGATTTTAAAACTGACTTAATAAATAGTAAAAAAATTCTAAAAAATATAAAATTTGGTCCCCAAGCACATTTTAATATAGATTGAATGTTGAACGATTTGAATCGACTGTTTGGCTTTGAAAATATAAAACCAGAAGTGTTCGTTCCACGGTTTAGGAACAAATGTTTTGATATTAGCCAACATCTATATATATATATATATAGGATTTTGCTAATATGCTACGCGTATATAAGGGCCCTCCGTGCTACGGCTCACTTTTTGAGTTTTTAAAATCCTAACGGTCGATCCGAACCGTTCAACATGATCTCCATATGAATATGTACTTGCAAACCAAATTTTACATTTTTTAGAATTTTTTTACTATTTATTAAGCCACTTTGAAAAAACACTAATTTGTACACAACAGTAAACTTTTCTGGACCATTGGATCAGCGATTTTCAAAGTGGCTTAATAAATAGTAAAGAAATTCTAAAAAATGTAAAATTTGGTTTGCAAGTACATATTCATATGGAGATCATGTTGAATGGTTCGGATCGACCGTTAGGATTTTGAAAACTCAAAAAGTGAGCCGTAGCACGGAGGGGCCCTTATATACGCGTAGCACCGTAGCACTGTCCTATCTATATATATATATATATCTATATAGATAGAGAGAGAGAGAGAGAGAGAGAGAGAGTGTGGCTAATATCAAAACGTTTGCACTAAGGCTCTCGTGCAACCAAATTGTTTTTGGATTTTCAAAGTCCAAATAGTCGATCCAAACCGTTAGATGTTCAATCTATATTAAAATCTGCTTGGAGACAAAATTTTACATTTTTTGGAATTTTTTTACTATTTATTAAGCCACTTTGAAAATTGCTGATCCGGGTGAACAGTAAAAACAGTGCAACCAAATTCTGGACCATGTGATCAGCAATTTTCAAAGTGGCTTGATAAATAGTAAAAAATTCCAAAGAAAATGTAAAATTTGGTCTCCAAGCAGATTTTAATATAGAGATACATCTAACGGTTTAGATCGACTGTTTGGACTTTGAAAATCCAAAAAACAACTTGGTTGCACGAGGACCTTGATGCAAACGTTTTGATATTAGCCATTCTCTCTCTCTCTCTCTCTATATATATATATATATATATATGTATATATATATATTGAAGAGGAGGGATCAAGTTACAACAAAGTTACAACAACCATTTTTTTCATTTTCAAAGTTCAAATCGTCAATCCAAACCGTTCAACATGATCTCCACAATAAATGTGCTTACAGATCAAATTTTACATTTTTTTGAATTTTATTACTATTTATTAAGTATTTTACAAAAAATAGTCATATTCAGACCATTGAATTTTGTACCCATCTTAATAAATAGTAAAAAAATTCAAAAAAATGTAAAATTTGATATGCAAGCACATTTTATTTAGATAATTATGTTGAACGGTTTGGATCGACGATTTGGACTTTGAAAATGAAAAAAATGGTTGTTGTAACTTTGTTGTAACTTGATCCCTCCTCTATATTGAATTATTTTCAAAACAATAAATTTGTCACTATCGATATATTCGACAATTGAAGGAAAGTTAAAGCAAAGTAAATGCTAATTCACTTTAAAATATTTGTGTTTTATAATAGTAAAATAAGTAGATAAAATAGTATTAAATAAAAAGACTAAATTATTCTCGTACATTGTGTTTAAAATATTGCAAGTAAAGCATTGAGAATAGAAAATATCAGAAGTTCAAATTTTTAGTAATTTAAATATACTTTACCAATAAAAATTAATTTACCTTTATTTAATCTTAAAATACTTTCGTTTGATGTATTAAATTATTGCTACTTTATTTGTCAAATACATCATATAAAAATTATATTTATATATTTATATTTAACTCTCCTATTTATCTGGATGCTTCATAATTTGAGTAGAACTATTTTTGAGCTCATCAAATCATTTGAGATTTTAACTTTAAAATCTATCGGATTGATTTTAAATGATGAATCCAAATCGTTGAAAATGATCTACTTTGCGAGTGATATGTGTATTTGAAAATTTTATATTTATTTAGTACAAAATCAAGTGGTAAAAAAATGATGAAAAATGAATGTAATAAATAACTTATAAAAATTCATTTTTTTACCGCTTGACTTTATACTAAATAAATTCGAAATTTTGAAAACTTTGCATTGCACACATCGCTAGTAAAATAAATCGGTTTCAACAGTTTGGATTCTTCATTTGAAACCAATCCGATAGATTTTGTCATTGTACTCACCAAGAGATACACGCTAACTTTACTCTAATACTTTATATATTCTCTAAGAACTAGCATTTGTTCAAGTGACAAAAGACAACACCCTCTGAGTGGGATCCGCCTCTGCTCCTTTTCTCAGAGAAAAGGAGGGCCCTGCTTTTCCGATCCGAACCATTCAATTTCGTTCATTCACATATCTCGATAATACGACTTTTTCATACACAAATCTCAACGAATTTGAATGGTTCGGATCGGAAAAGCAGGGCCCTCCTTTTTTCTAAAAAAAGGAGCAGAGGCGGATCCCTCTGAGTGAGAGGTCGTAGGTTCGAAACCTAGATGCGGGGATCCTTTATAGATATTAATTGAAAGTTGATAGACTAGACCTCCAACTCTCTTATTAAACATATTTTTAGTTCTTTTGTGACAACTTAAATTTTGAATTGGTGGATAAAATATTTGAACCATTTGTATTCTTACAGCGTGCAAATCTACCTGTTTTCTGTTAAAATCCATCCGAATTAAGTTAAAAACCAATATTAGACAAAATTCTGAATCGGATCTGTATTACCCCTCAGTCCCCTCCGAATCCGTATCTGCTCGCGTACCTTACCTACAATGAAAAGAACGGGTGCCGCGCACGAACAAGTATCCTCTCCATTACTGTAAAAGATTCCCTTCACTTTACGGTTTGAGATTAACTCTCAGCCGCTTTGAGATTCGGGCTAGCGTAGGAGGCAGTATTATTGGGCTTTGAGAGTCGTGCCATGTTAAAAAGAACGGTCCAGATCCAATAATTGTAAAAGATTCCCTATTACGGTACCGGGGAGGATGTGAATTCGCCGCGCACCACTGGCAGGTGCCAAGTCCCGACCTTCTCTTATCTCTTATCTCTTATCTCTTTCTTCTCAGCTTCTATTTTTTAGCTCCAACTTAAGGTAATAGCTTAATAGCTTAACTAATTCTCTCGTGCTTTCCTCCGATCTCTCAGTCCTATCAATCTAGCATGGTAGTTCAATTGGCAGTTCAGCTTTTTTTTTCTATTCGGTAAAAAATTAGAACAATTAAGAAGCGTGTTTTTTTGAGTGAATTCCTGAACAATTGAACCACCAATCGTGGTGTGATGTGTATAATTCAAGCAGTGGACTAGTGAACCACCAATTGTTGTGTAATGTGCTTAATTTTACTCATGTAGACTATTGGTACTTGGGATTTTGGACTTACCTGATGTGAATTTGTGAACTTATTGAATTTACTTTGTGGATTTTGTGAATTTTCCTTTTTTATTTACTATTTTTGTAGAACCTTTCAAGACTTTCAAATTGCTCATGTGAATTGTAAGTGTTAACAAGCTTTACAATCTATATTCAAAAATCAAATCAATAAAATTGAATTGGTGATGTTAAACCCTAGGAACTCAAATCTTTCATTTTTAGCCTAATTTCTGAAGATTTGTATTCCATTCTTTAGATTGGCGATTTTCTTTGTCTAGTATGAACGGAGGAAGGAGAAAACTGACAACTCTTTTCTCTTTGGATCCAGCCTCTGGCTGTACCAGTAATCTCCTCTGGCATGTTATAATGTGAGTGAGCATTCTCTTTAACTGGAAGACTCCTTCCAAAGTCCAAGCTGAGGCAATCCTTTGTGCGCTTGAAGGTAAACTCTTTTCACATGAAAATTATCCTATAGTATTTATTGTTTGGTGCCAAATCCAGCAAAAATGATTTTCCAGTATGAGTTAGATTTTAGAAAAATATCAAGTTTTTTATTGGTTTATGCACTTGAGCATCATTTATACCTTGTTTCTGAAATTATCACATAAACTGACCCCAGTTTCGCCAGATTAGTGATCAATCTTGTTATTCTCATATGTTAATGAACCATTCTCATACACACACACACACAAAAAAAAAAAATAATACTGTTGTTTCAGTGATACCAAGAAATGCATACACCCTATCTATATTCTCGAGGCCATGTTGCCATGGTTGGTTTTGGCTTCTTTAGTTGGGATAAGTTGTGCATTCAAGGTTTTATATGATTCTAACTTGAGGCTTAGTTGATGCATATTTGCATAATTCAGGATTGTGTGATGATTAGTTAATATTCAAGGTATAGTTGCTGTGTGATGGGGCTTAACGTCCACTTTAATCATTCGACCAAGGTATTAACAGCTTTTGTTTAGTATTTCTAACCTCAGCCTGATTCAGATCATAACCTGAGACGAACCCATTTGCTGGATTTCAGATTCATGAAGGCACCAAATAGGGAGGCTAGGTAAAGTTCAAAAACGGAAACTGAAGTTGACAAATTGTGCTGTATCTTTTGCAGATAGACCAGCTGGTGTAATCGGGTGGATTTTGAGTGCTGGTGGAAAGGAAAAAGGAAATCGACCAAGTTCAATTTGAGAGTTTTTGTGTTTTTGATTTGGGAGGAATGGCGAGATTGCAACTTGGTATCGTTCTTGTGAATAGATGGAAATGGTAGCAACATGCTGACATTTGTGTGAAGGTAAGTACAAATGTGCGAAAGTCTTCTCCATTTCATCAAAAATTCAATGGCTATAAAAAAAGAATGTAAACAGAAATAGACAATTAGGTGAGTTGAACCTGATTCGTAGCTCTGTAACATATTGGAGAAGAAAAATCCTACTATCACAACTAAATGTACCAAAAAAGGGAAGAAAAGAATAATTATACACTATGTATTGCAAGAAGAAAGTCTAAAAAAAAAAGCAACAGAAATAAAAACACAACAGCTATCAATGCAATAGAAACAAATAAAAAAACAGAGGAAACTATGTTTGCAAATTCATTATTTAGAAAACGTTCTTGGTTCTTGTTCGAGCAGCCAGGAAGAGTCTGAAGATGGACCAGGAGCCAACTTGGTGGAATTTTTGGCGACGCCACTTGAAGTAGCCTCAGAGGAGGTGGTATAAAATTGCATATTAGGATCCAAGGAATAAGATACACCGGCATCGGCATTTTTTCAGGAAGAAATGGCAAATTAGATTGAAAGTGCAAAACACTCATGGCCTGCCTAATAGATGGGCGCGAGGATTTTTCCGGGTGTGCACACCATAAACCAACAATCATCAGACACTCGACTTCTTCTTTTATGAAATCACCATTTAAACTTGAATCAGCAGCCTCCATAAGTGCCTTCTGCCCATACAAATTCCAAACCCATTCAACTAAACTCACCTTCCTTTCATCCTTTTGGGGCATCATGGGCCTCCTTCCACTTGCAATCTCCAACAAGACGACTCCGAAACTGAAAACATCAGAGTGGGTGCTTGCATTTGCTGTGCCAAGGACACATTCTGGTGCTATATAACCCGTGGTGCCAGCAGCAACCGTTTCTACTTCTTGGTTGTGATCAATAAGTCTAGCAAGGCCGAAATCACCGAGTTTAGCATTGAATGAGGAATCTAACATTATGTTGCTTGGCTTGATATCTCTATGCACAACACATTGCTCCCACTCCTCATGGAGGTATAGAAGAGCAGAGCCTAGCCCTAGTGCTATATTGTGCCTAATTGGCCAAGTTAGAAAAGTTTCTTTGCTATACAGGTGTTTGTCGAGGCTTCCCTTATGCATTAATTCATAAACCAACAAAATTCTCCATGATCATGGCACCAACCAATTAGTTGAACAAGATTTCGATGCCTTAGCTGGCTTATAATCCTGACCTCCGATATATACTCCTTTTTCCCTTGCTTTGAATCTTTCGACACCCTCTTAACAGCAACATGAATGTTTTCATCCTTAAAAATACCTCTGTAGACTGATCCAAACCCACCTTCTCCAAGTTTCTCGTTCTCCCTGAAGCCATTTGTTGCATCAACCAGTTCACTGTACGGGAACCTCTTGGGTCCTCGCCCCTTTTCAAATTCGTAATCAATTGATTTATCAATCAGCTCAATTTCTTCGATTTTCTTGATTGAACTCCTTTTTTTGAGATGATATATGATGATCCCTACTACAATAAACATAATAAATGTGCCCACGGATATTCCAACTATGACCGACACATTTCTCGTGTTTTTATTTTTTCTAACCAATGGGGCTTCTAAGGTTGAGTTAAAAGACCACCAGAATATCTGGTGTGTTTCAATGTTTGATCCAGTGGCTGCTGAGAAGCCTACCGATGCATTTGGTGGCTGGTTCCTCATATCAACAGTTGCATTGAGGCTGAATCGGATTGTCGAGTTGGCCTCATGCCAAAGGGAAAGACTCAAATGTTTTTGCCAACTGTTATACTCAATATGTGCGGTCATCCTTGTTCCAACAAAAAGGTAGTTTGGAATGATCTGGTAAGAAGTTGATTTAATAATGTTTACATCAATACCAATGTGGCAGTCAGTTGGATCTGTTGAATTTGGGTCATATTTCGAATTCCGGAAGGTATCAAACTCGACTGCGACTACATGATTAGCCGATGCATTCATGTTGGTTGCGGTATTGAAAAGGCCAAGGGCCCCTCCATTACTATGTGGAGGAATTTCAGATGGATAGGAAGATAAGAAAAAAGCTAAGCCATCCCCACTGTAATATGTAGTATTTTGTATAAGAAAAGAGAACCAGGTTGTAAAGTTGGTTACCTCTCCGGTATCTTGATCCCACAAGGGCACCGGCTGATTGTAGGTTGCTCTTCCTTTGCTGTTCTCGATGTTCTCAGTCAAGTCAATTTTTTCCTTATAATCAGGGGATGCATCACCCTGGAAGTTGATATGTTCATTGACTGTGTTGGGGTCTGAGAAATTGAAGTTGAATGAAACCGAACCACCGTGAGGTACAAGAAGAAATAAATAAATTGAAGATAAGTATAAGAGTTGGATTGGTCTTGAGCACAAGTCAGGTACCACCATTTTTGGAGGAGATATCATTGGTGCCAGAGGAAGAGGTTAGGTACAATTATTGGTGCTAATTAAATATTACAAAGGTATTTAGCCGCCATTGACCCCCTGTCAATGACTGTGCATAGCCTTCACTAAAGTAATATTAAAAATAAAGTTAGAAATACATATTCAAGTGTGATGATTTGGACATTTGTTGACCATGTGGCTTTAATGTAGATGGTGGCATTGACGGATATAAATCTGCTGTTATTCCAGAGGATCACAGGACCCTCTTATTCCTATCACAACCGTTCAAAGTTTTCATGCGCGATCTAAAGGAAAAAGTTTTTTTTGTACCTGTATCTCGACAAAGGTTAACTGCTGGAATCGGAATAACAAGGTCCTGTTATCTCTTTGAAATAACAGCAGATTTATTTCCGGCATTGACAGTTTGGCACTTAAATGTGACAATAAGATTAAAACATTGAAAGAGTGAAAAGGGTACAGAAGGCTTTTTTTACCGGTAAGCGATAGTTCTTATTTATTATATTGTTGTAATTATATAGAGTAATATACTAATTGTATGTTTGATAATATACAATATTTGTTCTGATGATGAGATTAGTTTGTGCATCCTTTTTTATTGTGTTAGTAATTAGCAATTAATAAAAAAAATTAAATGATGAGACATGAACCTATGTATACATATATATAGAGGAAAGTTCCAATACCTCATGCCTCATATTTAATATTTTTATTTTCAAAATCCAAACTGTCGATCCGAACCACTCAACATGATATCCATACTAAAATATGTTTGGGGATGAAATTTATAATTTTTGGAAATTTTTAACTATTTTTTAAGATAGGTACAACATTACTGTTTCTGGACTGTTAAAAAACAGTGATTTTGTACCTATCTAAAAAAATAGTAAAAAATTTCCAAAAAGTATAAAATTTGGTCTCCAAGCATATTTTAATATGGATATCAGTTTGAGCGGTTCGGATCGACAGTTTGGCCTATGAATACGAAGATAAAATGTGAGGCATGATGAGGTATGAAAAACATGAGATATTAGAACCCTCCTCATATATATATATAGAGAGAGAGAGGAGAAATCCAATTACACTATTTTATGGTGACACATCTTGACACCATATACTTATAAATCATTATTGCGATTTCAAAGTTCAAACAGTCGATCTGAACCGTTCAACATGATCTCCATATTAAAATATACTTGGAGACTAAATTTTACATTTTTTTGGAATTTATTTAGTATTTATTAAGACCGCTTTTGTTGCCAGGATGTCCAGGATGACATGGAGGAGAGGAGGTTCACTTGAGGTGTGTGTTGCCACACAGGGATCGCCATTCACCTCCTAGGTTGGATCTCTCCAGTCATCGCCTTCGTCCTCGTCGTTAGGGTTTATTATGTTTTTTTAGTTTGATAGATTTTCTAGTATTTTATGTTTGGATTATTATATTTCTGTTTGGACGGTTATGTTTTATGTTGTAGACTTAACATTTAGATTACCTAATTTTGTTGTTTATCTAGTCGAAAAAACCAATTTATAACATTAACCAAAATTATAACATATTCTAAAACATATTATAAAACATTAAATATATAATCGGCAATTATAAAAATATAATCATCAACAAATAAATATATAACATATTATAAAACATTTAAATAAAATAAATATATACCACATATAAAAACATTAAAACAAATAAATATATACCATATTATAAAACATTAAAACAAATAAATACATACATTAAAACAAAATATAAAACATTTAATAGCAGACCACCCCCGTATGAGGCGGTTTGGTGTAGGCAGCGGACCGCCCCACTGGGGGGCGGTCTAGTATGGAGAGTGGACCGGCCCACACTGGGGCGGTTAGGGTATTTTAATAAAAATTTGAGATTGAGAGCAAATTTGATATTTTATTTTTTTTTAGGTATTAATAAAAAAAGCAGTTATTAAGATATGTACAAAATTATTGTTTTTAGATAATTCTAGACTATTGAAAAACAATGATCTTCAAAAATTCTAAAAAAATAGTAAATCATTTTCAAAAAATGAAAAATTTAGTCTTCAAGCACATTTTAATATGAAGATCGACTGTTTGGATTTTGAAATCACAAAAATGACTTACAAACTTACGGTGTCAAGATGTGTCACCATAAAATTGTGTAACCAATTGGTTTTTCTATTTTCAAAGTCCAAACGGTCTATCCAAACTATTAGATGTGATCTCTATATTAAATGTGCTTAGAGACAAAATTTTACATTTTTGGAAATTTTTACTATTTATTAAGCCAGGTTTAAAATCACTTATTTTAATGAATAGTGAAAAAATTCTGAATCATTGAAAATAACGATTTTAAAACTAACTTAATAAATAAAAAAATTCTAAAAAATAAAAAATTTGGTCTCCAAGCACATTTTAATATAGATTGAATGTTGAACGATTTGGATCGACTGTTTGGACTTTGAAAATATAAAATATGAAGCGTTTGTTCCACGGTCTAGGAACAAACGTTTTGATATTAGCCAACCTCGATATATATATTGAATTATTTTCAAATCAAAAAATTTGTCACTATCGATATATTCGACAATTGAAGGAAAGTTAAAGCAAAGTAAATGCTAATTCACTTTAAAATATTGGTGTTTTATAATAGTAAAATAAGTAGATAAAGTAGTATTAAATAAAAAGACTAAATTATTCTCGTACATTGTGTTTAAAATATTGCAAGTAAAGCATTGAAAATAGAAAATATCAGAATTTCAAATTTTTAGTAATTTAAATATACTTTACCAATAAAAATTAGTTTACCTTTATTTAATCTTAAAATACTTTTGTTTGATGTATTAAATTATTGCTACTTTATTTGTCAAATACATCATATAAAAATTATATTTATATATTTATATTTAACTCTCCTATTTATCTGGCTGCTTCATAATTTGAGTAGAGCTAGGGTGTTTTTGAGCTCATCAAATCATTTGAAATTTTAACTTTGAAATCTATCGGATTGACTTCAAATGATGAATCCAAATTATTGAAAATGATCTACTTTGCGAGTGATCTGTGTATTTGAAAATTTTATATTCATTTAGTACAAAGTCAGGTGGTCAAAAAATGATGAAAAGTGAATGCAATAAAATAACTTATAAAATTTCATTTTTTTACCGCGTGACTTTATACTAAATAAATTCAAAATTTTCAAAATTTTGCATTGCGCGCATCGCTAGTGAAATAAATCGGTTTCAACAGTTTGGATTCGTCGTTTGAAACCAATACGATAGATTTTGTCATTATGCTCACCAAGAGATACATGCTAACTTTACTCTAATACTTTATATATTTGTTCAAGTGACAAAAGGCAATACCCTCTGAATGGGAGGTCGTAGGTTCGAAACCTAGATGCGGAGGTCCTTTATAGATATTAATTAAGTTGATAAACTAGACCTCCAACTCTCTTATTAAAAATATTTTTAGTTTTTTTGTGATAACTTAAATTTTGAATTTGGTGGATAAAATATTTGAACCATTTGTATACTAGATATTCTATTTTCATCTGTCAAGGTCCTTGAATTGGTAGAAAAATCTTAAAAATTGCCGAGTCAATTCTGTCACACAAATATAACTCAGTCAGCTGCACTAGCAATTGACAAGACCTTATTATTTGACAAAAATAACTATTATTTGACCTTATTAGGTCATGAAGTTATATGAATTTAATTTGGTATTATATGTAGTTTGAGGGTGGAGTTTTTGCTCAAAGGAATTTGGACAAAGCCTTATTTAAAAGTTGGGTCTCAGTGTCAAAATTCGTACAGACAGTTTAGATTCACTGGACAATTTAAATTTATGTAAGTTTTAAATTCATTCATATGAATCAAATTGAACGGTTTTGATCTGACGTTGGATAAAATCAACTTCTTAGTCAAAACTCAATTAAAGCAAAGTTAGTCTAGAAGCATGATTCCAAGGCGTGTACTTTTATAATTTCCCAAAATTGGTACAGTACCAACGACCAACTGTGTTGTAACTCACCTGTTGTTTTCATGAATCGCTATCCTTTCAAATTAAAAGTAATTGACTAAATCAACCATTACAATAGAAAATTATCATCCATTAGGTAATACTTTTCAACTTTTTATCAATGTGGATCAATTTTTCAATTGTTTGCATGCATGCCTTTGCGTGCATGGCGTCATAAGAGAAGAGATGGAGGTAGGATAGGAGTTTGTACCATTTGCATTAATTCAAAATTTGAGTTTGAAATCCGGACCTCCAATCAAAATATGGACCAATTCAGTCCAATTTGGAAATTCACAAAGACCTTTGTGCCAAGTTGAAACGGACGGTCCTTTTTTTTTGTAGCCATGTATGCCTATGTGCAAATTTTCCCATTTAGATTTCAAAATAGAATATTTACCATGAAACTCAATACATTTGCTCTCTCCATAAAATCTCTTGAGGGAGATGACACTAAAATTTCACTAAATTTTGTATTGTTATCTAACTTGTCAGATATTGTTGTTTTTTTATTATTAATTTGTATTGAGGAAACACGTCAGTATTCTTGTGTAGGAGTTCGGATCTCCTAAAGTAACCCAATTTTTGAGTTTAGTTCTGGACTGTCAGATTCGAATCGGGCCGTCAGATTAAAGGGGTCCCGTGCACTCCACCTCAGGCCGAATTAGCTCGGATTCAAATCGGATGGTTCGGATCTAAACTCAAAAATTGGATTACTTTAGGGGATCAGGATCCTCATGTGTAGGGGGTGTATATTACTTTTGCCACTAGACTAAAAGTGGATTCTGGTAAATTATTTGTTTTATTTTTTAATAAATGATGTGGTTTGTACAAGCTGAAATCGTTTTGGGTTCACCTATATCAACGAATACATGTCACGTGTGCACAATCTTAGTACAAAGAAAGGTGCCTTCTAGAACTATTAAAAAAGCGCAAATGTCAATTTTAGTTGAGGAATAGTAAACCTTTGCATCCAAAATGTCTTCATGTATTTTTTTTAAATAGTGCTTATATGTTAGGGATAAAAATTCTGGATTTAGATATAAATAGTGAATGTTAAATATCATATTTCGTGATACAGTTAAAAGCCGGATGCAAAAATATTTAAAAAAAAATTGTTTTACTTTATCTAAAATTTATCATTACTAAAAGTACAAAACAAGCGCTAGACATTGATTTTGAAGTAGTTATTCTTAAATTACTTTCTATTTTTTTTATATTAATATAATGAAAACATGTGCCAATTGTCTGAGAAAAAGCTCATCTTAAAAAAAAAAAATCAAATATGTAGAAAAAGTGATATAGATTTTGAAGTATAGGCGCAACACAAATCTTTCAAACAACCACAATTTCTAAAGTTGTTTGTAATGGGACGTCAGCATTGCCTTTGTTCCCGGTATTGTTCGGGTATTGCTTTTGAGGAACCGATCTCGTTTGGAACAATATCAAATTAATGCTCGAGAAGACTTGAGAATAAGCTGATCTGAACCTCACCTTTTCGATTCTGAGAGCTATCATGAGGTCAGATGATCTGGTATTGTCGATTTTCTGACGCTGATCTCTGGCGTGGAGCACTGACCTGATTTTTCTGATCATTCTGATTCAGGGAGCAGAATTTATGGTATACATAGTTTTCTATTTTCTGGTATGGTTGCAGTTTTGTTTGTGCTGAATCTGGTAAATTTTATTGCTGATTTTTTAGTTCTTGTATTCTGTTTTTGGACAGAAAGGTGCTGGTTTGGCTGTTTGCTGGTTAAGGTTTGAACTTTGAAGCAGGATTTGAGATGGAGATTACTGGTTCATTAAGGTGGTTTCTGATCTATTTTTTTTTTTTTTTCCAGTTTCTGGGTTTTGAAATTGAGAGTGAGTCAAGAGTGTGTGTATAGAAAAGAACCTAAATTAGGTCTAAATGGCATGTGCAAATTTATGTTCTGCTACCAAGATAGATTTAGAAAGAGGTATTCAATGAATAGTTTTAGAGGTTTTATTTGAACCAATGATAAAGTTTTGGGGCTAAAAACAGAGAAAACAAACTTTTCTCTTTAGTCTAAAATCTAATTTTTCTTTTTATCCGTAGCATTTAAATAAGAAATATTAAACTTATGACATAAAATATCCAAAATCTTGGAACATAAAACAAACGCAACCTAGTAAAATTAAACTTATGACATAAAATAAACAAAATTTTTATATTACAGCTGCATAATATAAGCGTCAGCAAAATCGCTTACAATTTTATCTCCTCAAAAACAGCAAAAAATTGAGGCACAAAGACAACATAAACACAGCTCGCAGACCCAGAAACATTCAAATTTCATAGGGCCTAGTTCTAATGAATAGTGATTTTTAAAGCCCATATAATAAAAATATAACTCATACAGTAAGCTTTTGGGGTGAATTTGATGCGTCAATATGCTGGAGTTGCAAAGCAGCCAACAGGCCTTTCCATGTTTCACCTGGGCCCCCAGAAACATTGAAATTCATAAGTTTTCTCTGTCCCCTGTAGTAATCTTCCAAAAGCTTGCTCTGTTGAAAAATACAAAAAAAAAATATAAGAGTAAAATTGATCAGAAATGGAATATTACACAGAGGAAAGGTTCCAACAAACCATGTAATCAAATTGAAATATTATTTGAACAACGGTAACATAATAATATTCCATTTGCATGCCACCAAAAAGAAAACCTCAGGTTGATTCCACTAGGAAAAAAAAAATCATCCAACAAGGAAATAGCACAATTACTTGCTAAATTTATAACCAAGCTATGCATTCAACTTCAAAATTTTATAACCAAAATTCAAATTATAGCTTCTCAGACAGTGTTAACTTATAACATAAATCAGTATATAAAATATTAAGGCCTAATAATTACCTGCTCACAGTGAAGGTGAATCTTTTCCAGTCGAGAACCCTCAAGTCCAACCACAGCATTAGACTGAACTTGCGCATGTTGGGTACGGGTTGCTAAACACGGGTTACACCTGGTTGATTCAGGTTGGTTCATGTGGAATGGCCTTCCACAGTGCGAACATGTTTCAATTTCACCCCTTATTTGCTTCTTAATTATAGTTTCATCCTTCGATTTGAAATTCACTACGAGGTCTATATCCACCATCTGATCAAGCAATTCCTGAGAGCAAACAAGCAAAATGATTAAATAGGCAAACATCGATGTAATTCTACTTAGTAAATAAATCAGACTTACAGCTTGAAGCCTAGTTCGAGGTATTCCATCAAGAATAAACCCAGTTTCACCACGATAAAATCTCTCTTCTAGTCTCTTTGAAAGCAACCCAAATATTATTTCTTCTGATACAAGCCTGCCCTGGTTCACCGAATTTGCAATCTTCATAACAAAGAAAAACAAAGGACTTGTCAGAAAATTTGCAAATAAATTAGAGCAACATATCAATACAATGTTCTGATGAAGTTTTTACCGAAAGAAATAATGTGGCAACTTTTAAGGACTATTATGAAATTTCTAAACTTCCCGGGTGTACTCAGAAAAATGCACTCAGTTCAACTAATCAAGAAATGGTCCAACTATCCTGACTACTAGTCTACCACTAGACCAGAAAACCTGAGGGGCAAAACTGGAAATTAACATATAAGAAAAACTTTGGCTGCACGTGACAAACATGAGTGGAAAAATAGAAAAGAAGGTTCTGATTCTGAAGCAAACCCTAATCTTGTAAAGTTCCCAAACTACCCTTACAACTAACAGAAAACGCCACCAATGCAGCGAATTTACCAAAGTACCCTTCACATTCTAAGAACATGGCCGCCACGCTCTTTTCCATCTCTCTCGTGGATCACACAAAAATAAAATGATCAAATTTCCCAACAAAAATTAAAAAAAAACCAACACGAAAATCAATTGCCAGAAAAAAGAAGTTCTGAAAAAAGACTAGAACTTTCAAGAAACACTTTGAAAGAATTTTCAAATGAATACCTAATAATTCACAACTCAGGAATCAGCACTAGAAAGACACCACACTTTCCCCAAAAAATTGGAAAGTAATTCCTAAATAGCATATAAAAAGAATCCAAATGCTAATATCTCGTAATTAGGAACAAATTCGAGAAATTTATCGAATCAATCAACCAAACCTGAGAAGAAGAAATCAATTGAAAGACAAACCTTTAAGTAAATAGAAGATCTTGGATCAAGCTCCTGTCTGACGAGAGTACCCATGGATATGTACGGAACATCAAGCAACTGTGCCATTCTAGCAGCGTACAGGTGCTTCTGTAAACCAGGACTACCCATGAAAACCCATTGGACGCCTCTAGGACCCCTCTCACAACACGTGCCTTCAGCTAACGGCACGTGCGCCTTCTCCTCACCGTCCGTCCAGTAATCGAGATCGTCGTCTTCCCAAACGGCGGCGGCGGCGGCGAAGCGACGTTTCGCCACCGTGTTAGAGAGGCGGCGGAGAGCGGATCGGGCGGCGCAGGAGCGAAGTATTCCCGCCATAGTGGCAAATTGTGGTCTAATTGGTCGCGCTTGAGGGTTTTTGAAGGAGAGAGGAATAGGGGTTTTTGTGGCGATTAACAACAGTTTAAAACTTCACATTTTAGGGCTAATTAAGTGGGATTTTAGTATAGAAGGCAACTCTTCGGCTAATGATTTTAACAGAGCAGGTTTCACTTTATGCATAGCAATGACTATAGAATCAAAGCAGATCTATATGTAATATTTGCGCTGCATGAAGCTAAAATTTCTCTGTTAAAATCCTTACCCCAACTCTTTGGGGCCCGATCCCCTAAAGTAACTCAATTTTTTAGTTTAGATCTCGACCATCCGATTCGAATCTGAGCCAATCCGGTCCGAGGTGGATCGCACGGGACCTTTAATCTGACGGCCCAATTCGAATCTGACGGTTCGAATCTAAACTAAACAATTGGGTTCCTTTAGGAGCTTAGTACTTATCTTTCTGAGAGGTCCGTGGTTTTCTGGAAATTACTAGAAATGTAGGCGTCCCTAGTCACAAGCGGAGTTCGCATCGATATAGAATCCCTAAAATAGCTCAAATTTTGAGTTTTGACTCACACCGTTCGATCTGTTATTGAACGAACTTTAAAGGGCCTTGTGCTTTCTTGATTTTGATCGGACGGTTGAGATACAATTTCAAAATTTCAATTACTTTAGGAAATATGAACCAGGGTAAACAGATCCAGAGAAATTGGAGATGCGTCCCCTAGTAGTCACAAGCCAAGTCGACAATGAATTCAATTCCCTAAAGTAACAGAAAATTTGAGATTAGACTCTTATGCGATCTGTTATTACACGAACATTTAAGTGCAACCTGCATTCCAGATATTGATTGAACGGATGGGATTCAAACTCCAAATTTCGATTACTTTAGGAAAGTTGGACCAGTCGTCAACGGCATAATTGAGCCTAAAAATGAGACTATTATATGATGTGGACTCAAATGCCCAAATTTATTTCGTGTTCCAATTATATTTCATATACTTATTTTTAATTTTAAAGTTCAAACGGACGATTTAAAATTTTTCAATATTATATTCATATTAAAATGTATTTAAAAATTAAATTTTATATTTTTTTGAATTTTTTATTATTTTTTAACATAAGTACAAAATTAATTTAAAATAAAAAAACAGTGATTTTATATCTATCTTAAAAAATAGTAAAAAAATTATAAAAAATATAAAATTTAATCTTTGAGTACATTGTAATGTGAATATTATATTAAGCGGTTCAAATAGTCTGTTTAAACTTCTAAATTAGAAATAAATATATAAAATATAATTAGAGCATGAAAACAATGAAGCATTGGAGCCCTCTATATAATTATACATACATACTGGTCCGTATTAGAATGATTTATGAACATAGGCTGTTTGCCTTTTGGTTGGATCTTTTGTCTAAACCTTAACTGGGCTTGGATGGGGTTTTGGATGGGCTTTTATCTAAACTTCGTGGGCTTTTGAATTGTGATTGGTGGTCTTTCCTTTTGTGGACCGCTTTTGTCAAATTCAAAGACCTTGGTGTATTAGGTCACTTCATCAACTTGACTATTTAGTATTACTATGTTTATTATTATTTGATATAAACAAATACCATTTATTAGAACATATAATAATTTGGATGAAATTTTTTATTTTCTTATTTTGTTTTATATATGTTTAATCTTAGTTGAAGTTGAATTTTTGTTTCATGTAAGAAATAATAATTTCTATGTCTTGTAGTACCTAATTCCAATAGTTCACTTATCTAAACCAATATGAAATTTGAGAGTTATTCATTTTGAAATCTAAATTACTGAAAAATTGATCAATCGAAAGATAAATTGCTTCCAAGAGGACGCATGTTCATTTCATGAGAATATCATCTAAAAGATGTTGGGTATACATAATTTATAAATTTTTTAATTAGTTTAGTGTAAAGTAAGTGGTAAAAAAAAGTTTAGAGAGTTGAACTATCGTGCATTATGATATAAAAGTCATTTCTTACTTCAAATTCATATTTTCAATTTTAAAATCCAACAGACGATTCAACCTGCTTAACATAATTTCAATATGAAAACATCCTTGAAGGCCGAATATTACATTTTTCATAAAAATAATTTACTATATTTTTAGATAGGTAAAAAATTGTTATTTTTAATGATACATAATATTCTCAAAATAACAATTTTCTATCTATTTCAACAAATAGTAAAAGAAGTCAGCGTTAAAAAAATAGTAACAATGTTATGTATGAGATTTTGGATCACGATAAAAAAGAAGGGCCCACCTCTGTTCTCTCCCCGAAAAATAAGGGATAGTTATATTTATACTTAATTTGTGTTCATTCGTTCAATTTTAGAATCTTCTTATAAAAGCAAAATCTATTAGCTTTATTAATATATAAATATGCACACACAAGTACTCTCTGTATCATAAATTATGATTGTAATTTTCCAAGGCCTCAAAGAGGATTTTTTTTTTTTATCACCATGTTAGTTTAGTAAGGGCCTCCAAGGTGATACACCATGGCATGGAGTAAAATCAAGATTAACTTTGTTTTTACTCCATGCCACAGTGTATTACCTGGGGGACCCTTACTCCAGTAACCTGCTTTTATCAGCTGACCCAGTAAGTAGACCAGGTATCCCCAGCGCCGTACCACACAGATCTTCCAATTTTGAGCGGAACATCCATATCTAGTCACCAAGGCTTGTAGGAGCTGTAATCGGTTAATGGAAGTAGAGCACGACCGCATTGTTGAGGTCAAGGACTAGCATGTCATGTTCCTCATAGGGAGATAAGAAGCAATATTGCGACTCGAGTTGTTGAGGAAGTGGGAAAGCCATGTTCAATTCCGGTTGGGAGGGTTTGGGGAATGGATTGGCATTGCTTTCGTCAACCTAGGGTTGGGGTTGTTAAATTTGATATATATTTCGGTGGAGGTAAGAGAGACAAATTCTTAAATTTCTCTATTCAAATTATATTTTTTTCTCTCTTACATACTTCATAGAAACACAACTCAATTTATAGAATCTTAATATTAAAAAGAGGAGGGTTCAAATGCCTCCATTTTTGATGCCTCCACCATGCCTCCATTTTTAAAAACTTTAATAACTCAAAATTTAAAACTAAAAAGTCAAAATAAAGCCGTTGGATATGATCTACATCATTTTATCTATGTGCTCATAAAAAATTATCACATTTTGATTTTGTTTTTATGTGAATCAATAAGTTGAAAAATCAACGTCTCGAAATTATCCACAATAGTACGTTTTTTACAAGCTCTTGATGACAACCAAAACAAAATTGAAATATCATAATTTTTTACACGTGCATAAATAAAATGATGTAGATCATATCCAACGGTTTTATTTTGACTTTTTAGTTTTAAATTTTGAGTTATTAAAGTTTTTAAAAATGGAGGCATGGTGGAGGCATCAAAAATGGAGGCATTTGAACCCTCCTCTATTAAAAAATAGACTCTTAAAATTCGTACACAAAACAATTGTAAAACAGAACCCTAAACAGCAGCACTTATTTCTGATCCTTGGTTACTAAAACTGTCATTACTTATTATAGGGAACTCCAAACGACTTGAAACTTGAACCATCTGAATCTAGACTCCAAAACACGTCAAATACATAATTAATTTGCCTAGAATGATCTAGCATTGCCCCTTCAACTTCGCATTTAATACCGCCTGAAAATCTGTCTCTGTTTTTTGAGTTTATTCTTTAACAAATTCCTCCCTTAAACTCAAACTTTTTCCATCCTTCATTTCAATCATCATCTTAAAATTTTCGAATAGCACAATTGGTAGCGGTTTTGTAAAGATATCCACCACTTGATCACGACTCGCAACATGAATCATTAGGACATTACCTTTCTTGACATGTTCCCGAATAAAATGAAAACGAACATCTATATGCTTACTCCTCTCATGGTGCACCAGCACTACAGCAAAACAGAGCTTCAGCGACCGGTATCAGCGACCGGTGGTGACGCCGGTCGCTGATTCTTAATTTCTGTCCAAAAATAAAGATTTCCACTCAAATTCTGGCGACCAACTGTATCAGCGACCAGCGATAAGACCGGTCGCTGAAAGGTTTTTTTTTTTTTTTTTTTGTTTATCGCTGAAAAAAACGCGGTTGCTGAAAAATAAAACGCGCGCCACTCCTCCGCCAAAATAAAAAACTCGGTTGCTCAAAAACCCTTTCCGCTCTCACCCTTTCCGCCCAAAAACCCTTTCCGCCAAAATCAAAAACCCTTTCCGCCCGACCCCCCTGTGCCGCCCGAAGCCCCTCCGCCCGAACCCCCGCTGGAACCCCGACCCCGACCCCAACACTGTGACCCCGCCGCTGGAGATCGGAGTGACCCCGACACGGTTCTTTTAGAAAACTTTAATTTTGCTTGGAACGGTTGCTCTTTAGATTTCCAAATTTTTTTATCGTTGTTCTCTTTTTTTTTTTTGACAAACCGCAAAATTTTAAGAGTAAGGGGAGAACAGGGAACACTAAGATAAATGTTTCTAGAAATTTGGACCAAAAAAAGAAAGATCTGTTTTTGGATCCATAACTTAGATCAACTAGAACTTCTTTTAATTTGGCCTCATTGGTCTTATTTTAGATGAAAAAAGATAACCCAGAAGCTGAATTCAAGGAAATTTCAAACACACTTGGTGCAAAATGGAAGGGCTTAAGTGGAGAAGAGAAAAAACCTTATGAAGAAAAGTACCAACAAGATAAAGAAGCATATTTGCAAATTGTTGGCAAGGAGAAGCGTGAGACAGAAGCAATGAAGCTTCTGGAAGAAGAACATATGCAAAAGACTGCCATGGAATTACTGGAACAGTATTTGAAATTCAAACAGGTTTATAACAAAAAATAACTTTCTTTTCGTTTGCCTTTTTGTTTTGGAAAAATGCACAAAAGATGTTTATGTTGGTCAAATATATTTCAGGAAGCTGATGACTTGGGAAAGAAAAAATCAAGGTACTTTTTCCATATTTAATAATTATTATTTTAGTTTGATTTCATTTTATCCATTTCATTTTTGCAATTTTACTTACAGTTTAATATATAATTTAGGAAAGAGAAGGATCCTCTAAAGCCAAAGCAACCTATGTCGGCATTCATCATATTTTCTAATGAGAGGCGTTCAACACTAGCCGAAAACAGAAGTGTTGTTGAGGTAATATAATTAAATTTAACTAATAGAGAGTTAAAAAATCTATTTCAGAGATGTTATGCTAAGAAGGCTTCTTTAAATTTTTGTATTAGGTTGCCAAGATAGCTGGAGAAGAATGGAAGGGGATGTCTGATAAACAAAAAACTCCCTATGAAGAGGTATAAAATAATTTTAGTTTGAAACTTTTTAGAAGTAAATTTTTTAGTTGGATAAACGAATAATTTTTTTTGCTTGTTTTGCTCCTAAGATTGCAAGGAAGCACAAGGAAGAGTACAAACAGCAAATGGAGGTTTATAACCAGAAAAAGCTGGAGGTAAGAACTTCCCCAACCACTCCACTATGATATATCTACAATCCATTAAGTTGATTTCGAATGATATTATATTGTGTGTATTCTGTTTATAATTCAGGAAACTACTGCCCTGGAAAACCCTGATCCTAGTGTATTCTGTTTATACTCGTGAGGTACAAGATTTTTTTCTATTTCAAAACCCTGATCCTAGTGTATTGCACTATAATTCTAACAATTACATTTAAAACATTTTTGGCATTTTAGATCGTTACATTGTGGTACAGAGCTCCTGAGGTGTTGCTTGGTACAACCCACTACTCAACTGGGGTTGATATGTGGTCGGTTGGATGCATTTTTGGTATGTTAATGCCAACCTTTCATAACTTACATTTTTAGAACTTTGCCTAAACATACTGAACAGAAATTTGATTCTGTAATTGGTTTCAACCAACAAGTTATGGGTTTCATACCAATTACCAATTCAATTAATTTTAATTGATGCACATGACCTTCAATGTATGAAATGCAGCTGAAATGGTGAGAAGACAAGCTCTTTTTCCTGGCAACTCTGAGTTACAGCAATTACTCCACATTTTCAGGTGCCAAATTTTGTTTCATATTATAGTAAAATTGTGATAATTCATTAATTCTGGTACTGCGTGGTACCAGTCCCCTTAAGGGCCTGACTGGTACTGTTTCGAGAAATGATATTCAAATTACTGATCTGAACGCATATCTTCTTTGTGTGTGTCTGTGTGTGTGTGTAGGCTGTTAGGCACACCAACGGAGAAGGAATGGCCAGGAGTTACTACTCTGAAGGACTGGCATGTGTACCCACAGTGGACGCCTCAAAATCTGGCACGTGCCGTAACAGCGCTAAACTCAGATGGCGTTGATCTACTCTCTGTATGTACCAGACTTTATATTTTTCCTTTGCTATTCCATTAAATTATTTAATTTATCATCATGTACTTTTTGTAATTAAATTTGCAGAGAATGCTTCAGTATGATCCGGCTGATAGGATATCGGCAAAAGACGCCATGGCGCATCCTTATTTTGACAGCCTCGACAAATCTCAGTTCTAACCTTTTGTTTAACAAAAATAGTAAAGGAGTATATTGAAGTGCATATCTTTTAGCACTTCACTGGATGTCTCCTTTCAAGGCTAGATTCAAAATAACATGATGTATAATTTTGGTTGTATATCATTTTAGTTTATGAATTTGATTATTTGTTGTTAAACTAATTCAAGTGTTATCAGCCCAGTTTATGAAATTCTGTTTAACAGGAATGTTATCAAATGTTTAGTTGGAAACAGTAACCCTTCTTTTCCTAGAAATGGTTCTAGGTTTGTAAAATTGAAGGTTGGAAATTCTACCAAAAGCAGGATCTTAATAATGCATTGTTTTTGGATATATGAAGAGTCTGTGGCATGTTTCGATTATCAGCGACCGATTTTTAAGTATCAGCGACCGTGAAATTTGGTCGCCGAATGTTTTTGCTGACGTCAGAAAAAAACGACAGCGACCAAAAAAAATTGGTCGCAAAAACTTATCAGCGACCGGGTGACGTATTATCAGCGACCGGGTGACGTCATCAGAAGAGTATCAGCTACAATGCTTACAGCGACCGGAGTATCAGCGACCAAATTTGACTTTCAGCGACCGGAATGAGTATCAGAGACCGGCGAAAATACTATCAGCGACCAAAAATTTGGTCGCTGATGCCCCTTTCTGCTGTAGTGCAGATTCTTTGCCAACTCAATTGCTGATTTTTTGTCAACTTGTATTTCAGTTGCCTCGTGTTGCTGGAGTTGCTCGTTTTAGCTCGTATAGCCAGATTTTAAGGCGATATTAAATGCGAAGTTGAAGGGGCAACTTTTAGATCATTCTAGACAAATTAATTATGTATTTGACGTGTTTTGGAGTCTAGATTCAGATGGTTTAAGTTTCAAGTCGTTTGGAGTTCCCTATAATAAGTAATGACAATTTTAGTAACCAAGGGTCAGAATTAAGTGCTGCTATTTAGGATTCTGTTTTACAATTGTTTGTGTACGAAGTTTAAGAGTCTGTTTTTTAATATTAAGAGTCTATAAATTGAGTTGTGTTCTATGAAGTATGTAAGAGAGAAAAAGTATAATAGAAAGAAAATATAGTTTGAATAAAGAAATTTCAGAACTTGTCTCTCTTTCCTCCACCGAAATATATATCAATAACAGGGGGATGAGAGTCAGGAGTGTGGTATGGGTAAAGATAGATGAACTGAGGTGTAGGAGAATTTTAGATAGTCGAGGTGGTAGGAGTACAAGCAGGTAGAGGAGGTGTGAATGGGAAAGAGGGAAGGAGGAAGGGCTCAAAGGAAAGGGCAAGGGCTAGTACATTCTGTTTCGCACTACAAACTTGAAGTCAGAGAACTTATAGATGCACTGGTTTCTGCAAAGGGATTATGGCGCTAAGGTCCACTCCAGAGCATTTGGTTACATGGCGGGTGGGTCCCATTTCCAGTATAAAATCCTTGAAGGGGCTGCTACAACAATACTCCAGTAAAAACTAAAGCTGACAGGTGGGTACCGATCTACCTATCTTTCTTCCCTTAAACTCCCTCTAACTACACTTCAATTGATTCCCTCTGCTTCTCTCATGGCCTTCGCAATTCCCTGTGAATTTTTTATGTTTCTTTATGCCTTTTAGTGAGCCGATTTAGGTTTTAGCTTATTCAGCGCCATCTCGGGAGAAATCGCGATTATTAATCATGTGTGCAAGCAATTTTTACGAATCCTCAACCCAAAATCCCAGTATGCAAAAGAAGAGTTTATCATTAACAATAAATTTTAAAAAATTCTCAATCACTGTGCTTCCATGCAGTTTTCTTTTTTAGATTCGTTGTTGTGCATAATTTCAAATACATCTGTTTGGATTTTCGGTAAAAATACAAATTTTAAGGTATATGGGTGTATATATAATAGCTTTTAGCATGCTTTGTTCTTTATGTTGTATGTTGCACAACTAATTTATTTCTTATGGAGATTCATTCGGTGAGTATTATGGCTAATTTTTAGGCTCAATTCGATTGTATCCTGGTATGGACAAATTGCATAAACCTTAATTGAAACAGAGACAGAGGTTGAAGAACATCTCATGACAAGGCATCAGGTTTAATCTATATTGATTTCCCCCAACTAATTAAATTGTTTCTGATACGAAGTTAATTAAAGTTGTTACCTTATTCATAGTATGTCAGATATATTTTTTATCGCCATGGTATAAAGTTCGAGCTTTTCTAACCAAAGGTTTTCATGCTGGTAATTTTGTACCAGTACTTCACCGTTTTGTACAATGCAAAAATTATTTTTTTACTTAATATTGATATAGTAACTTTCAAATTTTTGGGAAGTAGATGGTTGAAAATGATGAAGTTAGGAATGAAAATAGAGAGGCTTTAACTTCTCTTAGAAAGAGGGCTAAAAGCCTAAAACCACCAAGAGCAGTATCCCTTCTCCATTTGAGGCAATCATGAGGGAAATGTAAGGCTTCACTTCAAGGCCATTAGTAAAGGAGGTGTGCCTGTCATGTTTGAGCAATGACTGTAAAGAGAACACTTGGATGATGTTTATCGGTGAGCTACATATTTCTTTCAATTTCTCTTTATTTCGAGTCAATGTGATGATTTTGTGTTTGAAATCATGATCTGCTCACTAAATCCAGAATCCATATCCTCTGCATTAATGCACCATTTGAGTTAATTTTTTCGACCGTGTGATCAGAATTCAGACCAATCTGACCCACGCGTATAACGCATGGGGCCCTTTAATATTAGTGCGGATTTAAATCGGACGGCCAGATCTTAACTCAAAATTTGAGTTAACTCAGAGGATAGGAATTCCTAAAACCAGGCGTCTTTGTTGGAAACTTTGCTGACTGCAGCAGCCTTTTTCTATTTGTTTCACACAAAACTCTCTGTTTCACAAAAGGAAAATAATTAATTTTCTAAACTGCACAAAAACAGAAACTATTTCATTCAATTTCTATATTTTCTGCTGTTACAAACTTCATCTACTGCATACAAGATTAATATAGCTAATACAATATCTATCTTTAGATCTCCACTACCTCCACAACATTCTACATGTAACACATATTCCTTAATCATCTATGCTAAATAGAGATGTTCGAATTACAGTTTCTGACTACTAATCTAAATAGAGAAATATGCCAACTATAGCTTCAGACAACTATTTTTAGAAAATAATAATCACAACTTTGATCAATTTTTAACACTCCCCCTTGATCCAAAGTTGTCATCTCCAAGTGCTGATCGGAATAGCTCGAATTTGCCTCGTGCCAATGCCTTTGTAAATATACATGCGTTCTGTTCTTCAGAGCTTTTGCATTTGAGCTTCACTGTTCTTGCTGCGACCAATTCTTCTAGCTTTGCTTGATGTCATTCTTCATTTTCTGCTGCTTCTTCAAAGGTTGTAGCGTCTACAACAAATAATACTTGTGTTGTTTCATACAATTCTTGCACAGATTTCATTTTTCTTACAGGTGTGTCAGGAATAACATCACGCCTGCTGTAAACTCTTATTGTTGGTGTATTTGGGTCAGGATTTTGGCTTCTGTCAGGACTGTTTGGAGATAAATCAGGATTAGAACTGCTGCTGGGCAGATCTTAATTGATTGAGCTGTTGGGTTGTTGAAGTACTTCATCTTCCACATCATCTAGTTCTGTAGATTCAATATTATCTACCTCTTGTTTTTCTTCATTCCATTTCCAATTTGGATTTTCATCAAACAATACATTGTGAGTCACAAACTTCTTGCTATCTGGATTGTATAACCTGTATCCCTTCGATTTTATGCAATAACCAATAAATATGCATTTTTCTGATTTTTCATCTATCTTCCTCCTATTTTGTGAATTGATTAGGTGTATGCAACACAACCAAATATTTTCAAATGCCCAATTCTGGGTTCTCTCATGCCATGCCTCATATGGGGTTCTATTTATGACCGCTTTGGTGGGAGATATATTCAATAGGTATACTGTAGTTGCTACCGCCTCAGCCCAAAACTCATTTGGTAATCCTTTTGCTTTCAACATGCTTCTTGCTAATTCTACCACAGTTCTATTCTTTCTCTCAGCTACCCATTTTGTTCAGGTGTATAAGGTGTGGTGAACTCGTGGTGTATTCCTTCTTTTTCACAAAACATTCTAAATTCTGTTGATTTATATTCTCCCCCTCTTAATACCTTTATTATTTTACCAGTTTGATTTTCAGCAAATGCCTTGAACTTTTGGAAGTGCTCAAAAGTCTCACTTTTATTTTTCAAGAAATAAACCCAAAACTCATCCTGCTATAATCATCTATAAAAAGAAGAAAATACTTACAACCACCCCAAGATGTTGTTTCCATGGGTCCACACAAATCAGTATGTACTATCTCAAGAACTTGTGTTCTTCTTCTTGCTTGGTCTTTGGGAAAGGGAATTTTGGCTTGCATTCCATAAATACAACCTTCACATATATCTATTTATCTATTTCTGGCAGTCCATAAACCATCTACTTTTGACTTAACAATTTTAACCCATTGATATTTAGGTGACCATATCTAAGATGCCATAATTCTGAAGGGTTTAGACCTTTTACTAGCATTGCTCTTTCTTTTACACCAGAAATTTCAAGCGGAAACAAATTGTTGGTTGCCATTTTGACCTCTGCAATAGTTTTGTTGGTTGTTCTTTCTTTGATTGTGCAGAAATTTTCATGAAAGAGAACTAAATACCCACTTTCTTCAGCTGCCCTACGCTAAGGATATTTTTCGATAACTCTGGTATATAATAAACATTGTAAAGATATCTCATACCAGATTTGCTTGTTGGTATACCTACTGTGCCCTTCCCTTCCACTTGAATAAATTTATTATCACCTAGCTTGACCTTCGACTTGTGGGTTTCATCCAATTCTTCAAAAAGATATCTATAACCTGTCATGTGATTGGAACAACCACTATCCAAAAACCAGATTTCTGATGCATCAGTTTCAGAATAAGCCATAAATAGATTGTCTTGTTCCTTGTTTTCTTCTATAAAACTCGCTTGGTTCTCATCCCTTTTCTTCTTTTAGCATTCTGCTTGATAGTGCCCGAACCTGTTGCAATAATAGCACTGCACATCTTTTCTTTGCAATTTGCCGGACTGCTGGAACTACTGGAATTGTTGTTGATTCTTCTGGTATTGCTGCTGGAATTGAGGTGGAAATTCACTGCTCGTGGTTCTACCTCGAGTCGACTCCCCCTTCGTGTAAAATACCCTTTCATCGCCTTTCTCCACTGATTTAGACATCCTCGCTTCATGGGTTTGCAGTGATCCCATTAGTTCATCAAAGGAATAGGTTGAAAGATCTTTAGATTCTTCAATCGCTGCCACAACGTGATCAAATTTTGGAGATAGACTTCTCAACACTTTTGCCACCACAGTCTGCTCTGACACATTGTCTCCGTATGTGCGAATTTGGTTGACAATGGATGTGACTCTTGACAGAAAAATCTGCACTGACTCTTCTGTTTGCATTTGCAGTGTCTCGAAATCTCTACGAAGGCCATTTGATGGTCATAAGTCGTGCACTTCCTTGAAATGCCGTCTTCAATGTTGTCTATGCTTCTTTAGCGGTGGTTGTTGCAGCAATTTTGGAGAAAACCATATCGTGAACGGCTTGTTGGATGAAAAACAATGCTCGTGCATCCTTCCTCTAGGTTTCTTGCGGATTGGGGTCTTGAGTAGGGGCACCTTTATCTACTAATTGCCACAAACCATGCGATTTGAATAGCGTGGTCATCTTGATGCTCCAAAATTCGTAGTTTTCACCTTTGAACAGCAGAATTGTCGGTTGAGTCACATTGACGGTGTTGCCCATCGCTTCATCCATCTATGCCCAATGAATCAGTTTGCTCTGATACCAATGATTGTTGCAAACTTGGCTGACAGCAGCAGCCTGATCACTCAAAAGAGAGCAATGTTTCTTTTAATATTTATAAACTCAGAAATGCTATCGGTTCGGACTGCAAGCGCACAATCCTATCGAGTAGTATATTCGAGGTCGATCCACAGGGAATGTTGGTTCAGTGCTTTGAGCGATCGAATCGTAATCTTTCGAAAGGCTAGACGAAATCTGAAAATTGAGAGATGTTGTTGTGATCAATGTAAATTAGGAAGCAATTAAAAGTAATTAAAATAAAGATAGAGATGAGAATTCCTAGGGTTTCGGCACACCATTGCTACTCAATCCGCTTTGACAATATATTTCTGTTGCGTCTGATTTTCTGTTGTTGTTTAATGAAAGACACCACATAGGTCATTGCGATTTATGTTACTCAAGAATGACAGATCTTTCACTGAGATTCTACATAGGACACTGCGATTTTCCTTACGCAAATGTCTGATCTCTTAAGTACCCCAAATTACTACACAGATCATTGCGATTTTCCTTACGCAAGTGATGGAATTTGGTTCGCGTTTTGTTGGTCTGATTTATGGTTTCCTTGCTAAGGTTTTCTTCACATAAACCTAATAGATCTCAACGAGGCTAATTCATACAAATAGTTTCTCTTACCATTAAAGTACTGTCACTACCCTAACGGACTCAAACTAGATCATTGAAGTTAGATGAAGAGATAGTAAATCACAAAAACATTTAGATTCAACAACAAGAAACCATAATCAACAGAAATATATATATCAAAACATCAAGAGTAACAAGGTTTACTGCCTAGCCTTAAGAAAAGGAACTGAGCCGCGAAACGGCATTGTTACAGGCACTCCTCTCTTCTCACTTTAATCAAATCTAACCCTAATTAAAAAAATAAGTTATTCTTCTGCCCAGGGGTTTTATATAGGAGTGGAGGGACGTCTGGAGGTTGAGTAGGGGCTAAGAAACTGATCTGGAAACAGCTGTCGGCAGTTATTCCCCAAGAGACGCCTTCGGTTACGGATCGTATCACCTGATACGGTCCGTATTAGGACCTTGACGGTTAGGGTTTAATGCTTCCAGCGCTATCTTCTTGTATGTGCTAGGCCTGGTCAGTATCAGGTAATACGGACCGTAACAGAGACTTCGTCGATAAGCGTCGCTGATCCGATTGACCCGATTCTAGCTCCATTTGATGTAAAATAGTCCCAAAACCTGTTTTCTGCAATAAAACATAAAGAAGGGTGACAGTAGTCTTTTTCTCTAATTAATTAAACATAAGTGTGATAAAATATGCAAAATTTAAGCCAAAACCCTACGTAAATCATCATTATTTTGACTCTGATCACGGCCTTTATTTGTTTCACACAAAACTCTCTGTTTCACAAAAGGAAAATAATTGATTTTCTAAACTGCACAAAAACAGAAACTATTTCATTCAATTTCTATATTATCTGCTGTTACAATCTTCATCTACTGCACACAAGATTAATATAGCTAATACAAAATCTATCTTTAGATCTCCACTACCTTCACAACATTCTCAATGTAACACATATTCCTTAATTATCTATGCTAAATAGAGATGTTCCAATTACAGCTTCTGACTACTAATCTAAATAGAGAAATATGCCAATTATAGCTTCAGACAACTATTTTTTAGAAAATAATAATCACAACAACTTTGATCAATTTTTAACAGTCTTGAGACTTACTACTTATGACTGATCAATGGAGATCTAAGGAGGTTTTGCTCATTAATTTCAGTACAATTTCAATTTTAGCCATCTTGTTAATGAATTAGACGAGTATTTCCATTCAGATCTAGTCATATGTTGGCAATATCTGCTGATTGATTAGTATTTTATTTTCTGCCTTGTGTATTTCTCCTATTCAGTCTCACGCTTTCATAAATGACATCGGTTGTACCGCAATAGAAATAGTTTAATAGAAAACGTGTGTAAGTTGTGTTGTGCCACACTAGTGGAAAAACAGGAATCAGGATCGGCCCATCTGGATCGGCTACAACAAACAACAGATACTAATACCTATCTGGATCAGTTTCAACAATGAACCCGATCTTAAAAGCTAATGCAATCGGATTTACAAACTTATAGGATCGGTTCTAGCGTGACAAACCGATCCAGAAACTATCTGGATCAGTTTTAATATAATAACCGATCCTGATTATCATATATTAGGATCGGTTGTTACACTGGAACAGATCCTGATACTATCAGGATCGGTTATAATAAACAACTGCTCCTGATTGTTCAATATTTGGATCAGTTGATCAGTTCTTAGTTAGAACCGATCCTAATACATAATCTAGGTAAGATATTTTTATTTCCATAGAAAGATTAAATTTTTTTTAATTCCATAGAATACAAATATGAGTTATATATACACATGAATTGCTAAATTGGCCGATATTTCAGTGGCATTAGATTGAATCGAATTGAGCACTCCAGAAAGTCGGTTTGGATTGTGACTATCTCATTTTCTTCGCCAGTTTCATTTTGAGGAGATATAGGATTCAAAGTTTTTCCTCCCTTGATTTTGCTCTAAGATGGAGGATTCAAAGTCTTTCCTCCCTTGATTTTGCTCTAAGATGGAGGATTCAAAGTCTTTCCTCCCTTGATTTTACTCTAAGATGGAGGATTCAAAGTTCTTTCTTCCTTGGTTTTACTCTGAAAAGAAGGAATATTTAAAGTCTTTCCTCGATGAAATTATGAAGTTATTAATTAGAAACGAGAGAGTTTTAGTATTCTCTCACAATATTGAGCCTTCAAAACTCTTGATTAAATCTATAGAATTAATAATGTTTTGAATAGGGTGAAGGGAATGAAATATTATTTTTCTATGGAGATCAAGATCTCTCGGTGAGATTAAAAATAATTGATAAATTCAATGTAGATAATGAGGAAAAAAAAGCGGGTGCTACTAGATAGCCAATGCATGTGCTGAGGGGATCAGCCTGAGAGCTGCGTCGAGAATAATGCTTCTTGATTATGAGTGGAATCCTGCCAAAATAAAACAAGCAATAGCACATGCATCTCGGTCTGGCCAAGAGAAGGTAATTTATGCTTATCTAGAGTTGGCTGCGGGTTCGTGGGAAGAGAGTAAATATGAGATTAACAAAAAGAAAGCTCGGATGTCTAAGATGGTAATTTTATTAGCTAGGGACATGCGTAGAGTATTCAAGTGCTGAGCCAGTGAAGTTGTATCCAACCTGGGCGTATACCTGTTCATAGCAGATGTACTGTGACACATTTTAAACAACTGCAGAATTTATTCTATGGAATTAAAAAAAAAAAATCTTTCTAGTTTCTTAAAAAAAATATCAAGATTCTTTTCAATATGTAAATAATATTAGGATCGGTTCTTTAATAAGTAACCGATCTTGATACTATCAGGATCGGTTTTATACACAACCGATTCTAATAATAAAAATTAGGATCAGTTCTTTAATAAGTAACCGATCCTGATAGTATTAGGATCGGTTGTTAATAAAAAACGATCCTATTAAATGTAATAGGATCAGTTTTCTACAACAACCGATCCTGATAGTGATTATAAAGGTTAATTCAGTCAAACTCTCGACAGAACTTTAATTTGTCAATCCTTCTTCCTCAAGCGAGCCTCTCCTCCATTAATGAACGCAGCTCCTATCTCGCAGTGCATTAATACAGCTATCTGACGCTTCTTTTCTCAGGTTCATTAAATGATCATTTCTTATCTATAGATCGCTTTTAATTCGGTTCAAAATATAAACTCTAAGGCCTAAACCCTAAATCCCGAATCCCGAAACCCTAAACCCTAAACCCTAAACCCTAAACCCCTAAACCCTAAACTAATTAGTTTTGCATATATGGTGCTTATATGGATCAAAAAACTTAAATGAACATATGGTGCTTATTTTGTCATAAACACAACTAAATGGCTTATAAATATATCAAAAATGGCATAAATGTTAAAATTAGGTACATTTTGTTGTTTTTATGTCATATGTATTTTCTTTCTCTTTTTTGTAGAGATATAATTGACATTAATTACATATAGATCCTTATTGTTAAAAATTGTAAATTTTGACACATACTAGCTAGTAGACTGTAGTGCTATATATATGGATTTTCATATAAAGATCAAAAAATTGTAAAATTTTGTAGATTGGCTATTGTTGAGAGATTTGTTGCAGCAGTCTTCATCTCACTCAGTACGACATCCCAAAAAAGTTGTAAGTACAACGTATAATCTAACTTTAATTAGTTTAATTTGTATGTGCATGAATATGTATTTTAAATTGATAGCTAGGATAAATGTATTTATGTTAAGTATGTAGCTAGCTAGAGTATTGTCTTATGAGCCACAACCGCATGATTAATGCCTTCAGGTCATGATACCCGTTCAAAATTAATCCATTAGGGATTAATTTTGAACAGTCCCCGAATTATGTATTTCCGTTTAAGAAACTTGCTTCAGCATAAAAAAAAATGGACTCAGGAGCAAAAGAATGTGAAATGACTCAGAACATAACTGGACTTACTGATCACTGATCAATCTCCAAAACTCTTCATTAAAAAACTAGTATCGTGCCCGTGCGTTGCAACGGGGATATTATAAGAAAAATATGAAGAGATTTTTTTATTGACATCTCACCCATAATTAAGAACAAATATATAAATAAAAAAAAACACAAATGAAAAGAAACGGAGAGATAGATAATAAAATCTGATGAAAAATAGGAGGTAATTTTACCAGTGACAAGACAATATATACAAAAAAATAAGAAAGTCTCCATGAAATCCATCAACAAGTTAACTATTTGCAAAATAGCCCTTGTTAGTTTTATATATGTGTATTTTACAAGAAGGACCTTATTTCTATTTTATTTGTGCTATTCACTTAGCAATGATTAAATAACTACTACATTTAAAGTTAAAGATTGTTACCTTGAACTGTGATCTCTGAGAATTGTTTAGGATAAGAAAATCTGCACTTCCCATTTCTCATGCAAGGACATCCTACTTGTAAAGCGCCGCAAGGTCCATGCAACACGTGTTTGACAACCAACCTGTATAGCTCTGAATACTTTTGAGGGTTAGGGATCTCAGCAGAAACGATCTTGTCAAACATGTCTGGATTTGTGAGCTTATACCTAGGCTGCAATATAATAAGGAAATGTGCATGAGGCAACCCTCTCTTCTGAAATTCAATCACGTGCACACGCGATGCCACTGCACAAAAAAAGTTCTTTTTAAAAAGGAGGTCTTTCAAATCTTCAAGTTTAGCACGAAACACGCATGCTATTAGATCAGGTCGGTCTTGTGCTTGTTGCCCTGGAAGTAACTCACGATGTATTTCCTCCCAATATGGATTGCAAGTCATGGTCAGGAAAATATCTGGATGCCCAAACCGTGTAACCAGTGCATTGGCATCCATGAACCTACGCCTCATGTCTCTAGGGCCACCTATGAATGATGACGGCAACACTATTCTTTGACCAATCATGTGTGCTCGACCTTCACCAGCAATTACACTCTCAACAATACCTTGAAGTATTTCTTTTCTGCTTTTTACTTGATCTTTAAGAATGAAAAGTACCTTTAAAACAATTAATAGGAAGTGCAGTTGCTACTATAATGGTGTCATTATTTGAGGCAGCTTGCCAATCAGAATCAAGAGTAGCAAGAGTATCGGAAACAACCATCTTCACATGTTGCAGCCTAAAAAAAATAAACAAACTTAATATCTTTAATGCATAAAAAGTTAATGAGTAAAATAAAATACTCCAGCAGGTACCAACTACTTACGTCTTATCAACAAGAAGGACGTCTCTTTTAGGAATTTGCTTATCACCGGATTGTTTGTAGTAGACTGGACCAACCTCTCTGACCATGGCCATCACATCTACAGACAAATAATAACATAATTGCAATAGAAATCATATACTAAATTGTGAACTAATAAAATATATTACAATAATGTAGAGAAACCCATGAACCTACCAATTAGAAGATGCTTATTGCCTTCAAAAGCATGAAGTTTGTCAAACGTTCTGAGTTTGAATGAAAGCGTGGGAATATTATTGCCATCGTCTTCCTCCTCTATCTCAGTTTCATTGGTCAACAAGCATTCAATATCGGAATCTACTAATTTGTATTGCGTCGGAGCATTCTTTATATCTACAGCTGTGAAAGAATAGACCTTTCCTTCCTCAACTATATCTTGAAGGCGATCCACTTCACCATCGTACATGGAAGCCTCCAATTTTGTTCCCTATAGAAACACTTGAATCTATCTTCTTGTGCCAAATAAGTATAAGAATGAAGAAAATAAATTTAATTAAAGGAAATGTTACCTCAGCATCAACAAGCAATAGCTTCATTCTTTTCTTTGATGGATAGTGTTGAACATTAAACTTTTTCTCAACTTGTGCACACAAATTGCATTTGCGGTATCCATAGGGATGAAGAACAGTAAATGGAGGAAAGGGTTTCTTCCTCTTCAATATGTGAAAATATCAAAAAAAAGAAAAAAAAAATAGAATATGAACAATAAGCAAAGATAGATGATGAAATCTTCCTAAGTTGAAAATATAAAAAAAATAAAATAAAAGAGACCATGAACAATAGACTAAGAAAAATGACAAAATCTTCTTAAGTTGAACTTTCATAAAGCAAAAATACCGTTCATCTTTCTCATTTTCTTCCTTCTCTAGTTTAATTTCTGTTGTAATTTCCTTTTCCCCACTCGGTTCATCTTCTCCTATAGTAATTGTGACAGATGACTCAGCAATATTGGATTGTAGGTTGCTATCAGTGATATCTTCATTCACATGAGATTCAAAATCAATAATAAAGATACCTTCGGTTGTCATGTAGAAGTACCTAGTGAGTTACAATAACAAGTGAAGCCCAAGGGAAGCTTAAAGGTGTATCTATACAAAAGTAACTTACGTTTACTTCAGTAACATCAAACATCCTCAAATAACCTCAATTTTACCCAATCTCGTCACAATTGGCAGTCACATAATAAAACACCAATCCAGCAAAATTTAAAAGACAAAAGGAACCCAACAAAGGCTAGAAAGAGTAGCCAAGTCTGCAAAAATTCAATACCTGCTTGTACCAACTGTTTATAAAAATAACAGGACTTCAAACTGAATTATAAACGAAAAAATTTCCCCTCTATCCAACGAAACTCGAGATGTACCTAATCGTATAAATGCAAATTAGCAGAAACCTTTATATTTAACTGAATGAGGTCGATATTCTTAAGCCATCTGACCAAACAAGAAACCAAACACCAAAAGTCCCAACAAAGCAAAAGATGCAAACTTATTCACAGTTCCATAATGAACCCTTTGCGGTTTTTCATTATAAACCACCATTAATCACAGAAAAAGATGCAAACTTTGTTTAAAAAATCACCTTGAAAAACTGAGAATGAAGTTGAGTTATGAGAGAAGACGTCGGAGCTCCGGTCAACGCTGTCGGGTAGCACGGCGGAGGAGGAGAAGAATCCGAAATTAGAAGCTATTAAAATTATTTGTTCTGATATATTTATGGGTAAAAAGTGCAGAGAAAATGGGTTAAGGTTAACGAAAGATTAGGGAAAAATATCTCGTCCCCAAGTCCAACAAAAACCCCAGTGAATAAAAAGGAAAAGGGTTTATGCTCCCTTTGCGCTACAGCTCCAAACCCTTCCCTTAGAAGGCGGCTCCCCTCTGCTTATTGTTTGAACAATTTAGTGATTTGTTTAGAAACAAAATTGGAAATGTGTATATAGAAACAATATTGATCCATTTAAGGGAAAAAGAATAATATGGAAATCAATATCGTACTGTTTGGACGATTCTAGTGATTTATTAACTTTCTATTCATTATTTCTTTGGTCCATTTATGGGAAAAAATATTGATTTTCATTATGCTTAATTGAACAAGGAGAATAAGGAATCACATTTCTATTGTTTGAATAATTGAGTGTAGAGGAAATAAGGAAATATATTTCTTGCAGATAAATATCATAAAAAATTGAATTGTTTTAAATTTAATTGTAACATATAGTAGCTGTTAGCGGATCAGGACATCAACGTGCTTAATAATAGAATGGAGAAATGGAGATATATATATTAAATTTCCACTAGTCTAGTGGAGCAGTGCTGCACACCTTAAATTGTTTATGGTATACTAGATAACAACACCACACAAGTGAAGTTAGGGCCACTTCTAATACTACTCTTGAGTCTTTAACAAGTAATAACTACAAGTCATGAAATCAATACAGTATTTTTTTTTTTTTTTTGAAAATCTTCGCAGAAGCTGCAAAGTCAAGAGGGGGAATCAAACTCTCGACCTTTGGGTAACCAACAATCTTAAGATTTTTTTTCTAACCAACTGTGCTATCTCCCCTTTCAATCAATACAGTATTAAGTTATAATACTGCTACATGAAAATAATACTTTCAGTTAGTGAGGTAGCGCCAAATTTCCCTCACTAGAAAGTATTAATTAAGTTAATTATAATAAACAAAAGAGCTGTGGGAGTTGGTATTAATTATGTATTATGATTTTCTAATCTTATGGGAAGTGGGAACCCATATGAAGAGCATCTGTTTGATGTTCAATATACCTCGAAATCGCTCCATTTATGCTGCAGAGGAGGGCTGCACACCGCCACCTTCTCCCCTCTCATGATGCTTATTTTCTTGTCAACTTTCAGTACTGTTGTTTTTTATTGAGGCTGCTTGAATCAGTCTCCCACATGTATTCACCCTCTTCAATCATTTCATCTTGGATTATACTGGCTGTGCAGTTCACTTTTTTTTGATTGTTTTTGCTCATGACGACTTGAATTCAGTTAAGGGACACCTTGGTTTGGGTCATCATGGAAAGTATTGCATGTATAATTCTTGTTTCCTCTTTACAGTTTATCCCACCATTTCCCGTTCCATTGCTTCCTCCATGGGTTCATCCAAAGAAACCCCAACACTAGAGCAGCCTCTTCTATCCAAAGAGCAAAACAGCAGCATCTTAAATGATTTTGAGTACACAAATTACTGGAGTCGAGTCACATTTTGGTGGTTAAATCCAGTTTTTGAAAAGGGAAGCCATCAGAGGCTTGAAGCAGTGTTAATGAATTCGAGCGAAACCGCTGAGAATTCATTTACACTGCTTCTGATTCCTCAGCAACTCCTGAAGCAGTGTTAATGAATTCTCAGCGGTTTTGGTGGTAGGAACTAATGGAATGTGCTCTAGTTCAAGTCTCTCATGGCTTCCATTTTCAAAAACTGGATTTAATTAACCACTGAAATGTGAGTTGATTCCAGTAATTTGTGCGCTCAAAATCATTTAAAATGTTGCGTTTTGCAGTTTGGATAGAAGAGCTGCTCTAGTGTTGGGGTTTCTTTGGATGAACCTATGGAGGAAGCAATGGAACAAGAAATGTTGGGATAAACTGTAAAGAGGAAATAAGAATATATAGATGATATGTTTGGTACAGTAGTAGAACAGGAGTAAATGCATGATACACATGTGGTGCTGAGGTAGTTAATTATAAAGGTAAATGAAATTAAGAATAATTTCTGATTGGCTAGAGAAGTACACCTAAAAAGAGACATGAGAAGAGGCCACTAACAGGTAAGTACTTAAATTAACTTTGATCTCTCTCTAATTATTTCATACAATAAATAGATTCACAAGTAAGCTAAGTAAGAAAATGCCATTAATTTATCACTTGAAATAAGGTGCTCCATTTTTTTTAATATATCAAGTATCAAATTTTCATATTAAAATAAAATTCCAAAAACCATTACAGACTAAACATAAGACATCTAATTAATTAAAGAATTAATTAATAACTAATATAATTAATAATCAATTGTTGACTCTTTAATTAATGGGTGAAAGTTGATGGTTGGTGTAAGTGTGAGTACATTATCAGAAGCAGAGAGAGCTCTGAAAGGGGGGATCTTTTTTATCATGTTAGTTCATTAATTACTTTATGAACCTACATACATGGATATATTCAAGGAGCATCCTGCCAAAGTTGACAGAGCTGGATGGTGGATAGCATGCCAAGAAAGCTATCTGAAATAAATCATAGCAGAGATGGAGCAGTAAATAGTTTTTCTACTTTTGTTGAGTTGAAAGCAGCTTATGTCATTTGTGTAAATACTAACGCGGAAATAATGATGAAGAAAAAAATATTTATTATATTTGTGGAGCTAGTCATGTTTATAACGACGTGCCAGTAAAATTTGATTTTTGTAGATGTACCATTTTTTTTATTTTGATTTTTTTTTCTTAACATGAATTTTTTTTTTTCACAAAAGTAATGCGTATTGTTGGATTTAAATAGTTGGTGAAAGTTGACAGCTTTTACTATGCATGACCTCATGAAAAACCATGTGGTTACCTTCAGAAATAGAGAGAAAAAATCTGTTAGTTTTAGTTTAGGTTAAAATTCTTTTCTTCTTTTTTAAAACCTTAAGAGTCATTACTGGTTCCTCTTCGAGCAGGTAATGAACATTGTAATTATTTATTTAGTATCAATATATTTCTTAGTGGAAAATTTCCACTAACCTTTAAAAAAAAAAGAGAAAGTACTCTAGTGGAAATTTATAGGATCAGTGTTAAGATGAAAAGCCGCTTTGCTGCCTTAATATACATAAATAAAGCTGGGTTGCCAATTTTGATAGTTAGCTTGACAATTTTGAAGGAATGTTTAATTGTAAAATTCAGATTATTTAAATGTTATATAATTATTTTTATGTTATGGAAATGAAATATGGTAAGATTTTAATGTCATGTTCTATTAATGAAGATCCTGTATATGTGTAATTAGGAATAATATTCCAGCTGAATATTGTTCTTTCGTCCAATAACTTTATGAAAGTTACAAATATTTTATATTGGACGATTGTAGTAAAATATTAATTAAAATTTAATTCGGCTAAACAAAACTGATGATAGATAATGGGTACATTAAACACTATTTAGGAATGAAGTTATATCTTGAGAGGTGACAATAATTTTATTTGAGTACGTTGTTTTTTTAAAACTATTCATGATTTATATATCTGAAAACTTTTTGTCTTTTAAATACAATCTTAGACTATATTTGATAGAAATATAAAAAGATAACTTATTTCATTTAAGAGTAATAACAAGAATTCTTTTAGTGGAAAAGTTAAGATTTGTAAACGGTGGTATCAATTAAGACGGTTTTTTAAGATTTTTTTGATAGAAGTTGAAGATTTACACAATTAAAGAGTAATTTTGAAAATTCACTGGGATCAATGGATTTCATCAGATTTCGTTAATGTTTTTTTCCCCAGCCAACCAGTCTAAAAGTGTACAAGTGCAAATTTAAATTTTATATAACGCTTACACTTGAAAAGTGTAAATAATGAACTATCAATTAATTAATTAATATAGTGTGTATTGGATGGGAGCAATAGGGCTAAAAGAGTAAAAGCCCAACAGAAATTCGGCTAGGTCGAGATGGGGCGGTAGTACAGTTATCTAGAAGAAAAAGTTTTAAGACTGTGGTTACTTAAAAGATCAAGAGTTTCAGCCCCGCTCACGACTTCACAGCCTCTGCGAAGATTTAAAAAAAAAAGATATTCGGCTAGGCCAAGAGAGAGTGGCATTAATGTAAATAATGAAAAGATACGAAGAGGAGTAGACTTAAAGAGAAGATTAGTTGACTATTCAAAGAGATGATAGCTCTTTTGTTTCTTAAATGGACCAACCTATTATGAAATTACCATATGTTCTCATGTAATTAATATGAGATGTGACCTCATCTATTCAAAGAGAATATAAGATCTCTCTTGAGAGGTCTTTACAAGCATATCTAGAAGATTCCTTGAGGCCAAGATAACATGAAAAACTAGAAAATAAATATGCAAATTATTACCTCCACAATACAAAGCACCCATACATTAATTAGTACAGAAACTGAGAAAACCAACAACCAAAACAAATGAACACATGCACTCTTACTTAAATCATATTATCCTCCTAATTAACCATACTAATTGTGGAACATGATATGATGATCCATTAAACATGATCTTAATGGATAAACATAGATATTCAACCGACTAGCTTTGGGCTATCAGCCTGAACCAGCTTGATCTGGATGCCACCTATGGTTACATTGCCAACGGCCGGCACGATAGTAACAACTAGCTTCTCGGCATCCTCTCCTTTAATATCCTCCAACAATGCTGTGAGACCGAGCTTCAGGCTCGTCTTCTTTCCCTTGTGCTTTTCCACTCCATTGTTCCCTTCTTCCATCTTTGACTTGTGAGGCAGCTTGACAAAACTTCCCGCAAATTCACCGAAATCAGGGACTGCTAGGTCACGGTAAGGTACAGTGACAAACACGTCGAACCTGGCAGGACCGTGTGATTCAACCTGGATATCTTTGATTTGAAGCAACTCAACGTTCTCATCCTTGTCCTTCTTCTTGCTGTTTTTCTTCAGGTGAGGTACCATGACACGTAATGGGGTTGTCCCGAGCTCACGCGGCTGTGGACCAAACTCGCTGATGTGTAAGAGGTTCAGGTCCTGTTTGCGCCTCATCTCTTTGGTCTTCTGTACGTTGAAGCTTCCCATCCAGGGCATTGGCACTTCCTCATATGTGTACCGCAGCTTCGCCGGGGTCAGACAGTCCTTGACCTATATATTTCATATAATTAATAATGCTTAAAAGCTCGGGGATCGCCGGAGCGGAGGATTTCTGATGGGCATTCAGCCAAATTCGGTGCAATTTCCAAATTAAATCGTCCGATTTGCATTTAGACTTGTGTGGACAGTTTTCATGTGCATATTGAAAACCTCCCGTTTTGAAAGTTTGTAATTAATCAAGCAAGGTTACCAAGATTTGGCTCCCTAATAACGTATAAATTAATTTACTGATTAAAATAACATGTTAGATGAACATCAACTGGATGTATATCATTAATTACATCCATTAGATAGACATGCATCAACGCAATATATGGCGGCCAATCATAAAATTTGAAGATATTGAATAAATCTCGTAATAAATGTTAGGTACAGTGTATCAATGATAAAATATTATAAGGATGCAGGACTAGGGTCCATATATTGAAACGAGTAATGAAATCCTACTCATTAAAATTATATTTCTTGTAAGTTATAACGGAGAGATGCTTATAAACTATATAGTACATAGTATTCTTCATATTTCTAAGCAAGGATTTTAGTTTCCCAGATATTCCATTATTTCAGCCATATAGACTTCTACATATTTCTATGTTTACTAAACCGAAAAGCAAAAATGAATTTAATTAATTAAACTCACTACGGAATGAATCTGTGATCATAATCTGAAAATCTGCCGTTTGTTTTTGAAATGACAAATTCATTCCTTTGACATCGATATACTTGACAATATTATATATTTACATTCGTTTTTTCATATGTTGAGTACATATTGTATAAGATCATTGGATCAAAAATGAATTATTAATTTTAGAGTATCATTTTATTAGTGCAAACTGTAAAGGGTACTGACCAAAAGTCAAATGCCAAGATCTGCAATTTTTTCTTAGCTTGTCCTTTGCGTTTGACCATGTTTGATTCCATGATGTACCAACATATTAGTTTGGTTGTACCAAAATTTTAGTGTATATATCATTCTTTACCTTGACACGAACAACTCGTTCGTGCTCATCGTAGAAGATGAATGACATGTCAAGCCAGTCGGGCTCATTGAACTCGACCCGATTACCCCTGAAGTTCCTGTAGAGGTGCCATAAGCGATCCACATTAGCATGCAGGCTATAAAACAAGCAGTCTTTCGCTGCAGTAGCAAAATTGCCCATGTCTGTGTGCGGATACTCTGTGGGCCCCACAAACTCGTGGATGCTGTTGTGGATGCCCTCGAGGCCCCTCATGAACAGCTCAGGCAGCTGCAGGCTGTTCATGAAAGTGGTTTGCATGTAACTCATGTTCTCTTGCACCAGTTCGTCACCCGTCTTGTTTGACCCACAAGGCGGGTTGCCGCATATATATGCATACCTGTAATCTAGAATTTCAGGGTGGTAGTGGTTCTTGTTCCTGCTCATCAATTCAAAGTAACATTAATGTTAGTCTTTAAATCTTTAATCAAGTGGTTAATTAACTAAGAGTTAGTCAAACTTGTTTGGTGATTGCAAAATGCATTAACCAATTTTTTTCTTGTGACAGCTAGCTCCAGATGAGAAATAGTAAAACATAAAATTAATTAGATACCTATTTTCATTGTAGAGGGGAGAGTTTGGATCGGAGGTGAAGATCTCTGGAATTGTCATTCCCTCCTTCACGTCAAAGTTCCAATATGGCAACGTGAATGTGTCGTCGTCTATCAGCCTACCGAGAATCCGCTCAAAGAAATGCAGGTAGTACCGATGCCATGGAAGGAAGTGCCAGCTGTAGTGTACTCTTGCACCGGTGAAGTATGCGCAATGCACGAGTGCTTGCTGGTAGAAGTTCCACGGGTGGTCACTCTTCAGCTCCTTCATTTTTCTCACTGCCTCCTTGTATTTTGCCATGTACTCATTATCGTCCTTCACCTCGTGGACTGGCCGCCTCACCCGCAAAGGCGTGTGCGGGAAGTCATAGTCTATAAATTCTGTCATGTTGTATGGCGGGCAGCAAATGTTGTTGTTCACGGGAGCGCCCGAGGTGGCAATGTTGCATTTCGACAGGTCTGGTGGGGCCAATGGAGCACCCATTGCTGGAAGAAAGTTTAGTGAACTTGAGACTCTTGATATTAGAAATACAGTTGTAGTCCAACTAACAACAGGACTTGCTATGCTACAGAAGTTTAGCTATCTATGTGCTGGATTTGACCGCCATAAAAACCTGGATATTGATCATCCAAAGGGAATAGCTCAATACATTGATAGGATGGAATTAGTATTTGAAACAAACTTGGTATAATTTAGTAGTGAAAGAGAGAACATTCTATGGCAGAAAAATTTACTTTTATTATCAATATTTTCTTACTCTCATTCTCTCTTATATTAAAAAGACTTCTTATATATTATATAAACCCATAGAACTTTCTACACACTCTACTATCACTAAATAACATTTAATTCTCTAATAAACCTTCTCTATTTCATAGATACTTTTTTCAACTTCTCAAGACAACCTACAATTGCTAGAGAGTTCCAACATTAATTAATGTATTTATCAGACTTCTAAAGAGTTCTTACATTAACCATTACATCAAACACTAATTAAGATTATTATTTTCAGCATAGATTTGTAACAAAATTGATACCACTGTACAATGGCCAACGGACCGCTTAGAAGAAAGTTCAGCCATTATTCCAAAAACGTCATTGTTGGTTTACTGTTCTGTGCTAAATGTTAACCAGAAGCACAATTTTCATATATACAGTTCTTTTGAGGTAAGCGCTATTCGAGGAATAGGTGAATTAAGGTCCCTAAATATACTTGGCATGATTGATATCGGTCGGAGCAAGAGTTTAGAGAAGGAGTTGCGGAATCTTGCCAACCTAGGTAAGTTAGCAGTGATTGATGAGCTTAAGCACTTAAGATCATTAGAACTTGAAGCAGCATATTTCCATGAAGAAGCAAATAATTAGTATCTTCAAAGCCTAAAGTTGTACAACCCTCTTGGTGAATTGCCTAATTGGATTAGTTCCCTTGAGAATTTGGACAAATACATTTCAGAAACACTTCACTAACTGGAGAAATTAAAACCATTGGACAGCTGCCCAACCTGAAGATTATATATATGTTGGAAAACTCGTTTAACAATAATGTGAATGAACTATGCTTTGGCAAGGGTTCATTTCCATTGAGGGAATAGATAAGTTAGAATCGGTGTCAATTTTTCTTCTGTTGCATCAGTAATACTGTGTCTTCAGTTGAACTATTATAATCCAATCAGTAATAATTGGTCTTCTGTTGCACTTTCGATCGATGTACCTTTTTTTATCACCTGTATGAAGAAAACTATTATGTTCTTTAGTCCGAGAAGTTATTTGAGATCATCAGGGTCCTGTCACTCTGGCCTTCCGAAGTAAGAAGATGCAAATCGGGGAATTAAGTTAATTTTAGGATTAAATTATGTCATAGTCTGACTTAAATATATCATATCTGATCTTATGAGGATCTAGCTAGAGAAACAATTAGTAGGGTCAACCTCAAACAGAGTACTCAAAGAGTTGGCTTCGGACAAGAGCGCGTGAAAGTTAGCAATCCACGTACCAAAAACATGATCTAGGAAATATTGCCTAGGGGTAATGTTGTAGGCTTTAGGCCATAAGAGTGGTGATTTGGGATCAAGGACGTAGAACTTAGGACTTTGACCCCTACGATCTATAGTGTAGGCATAATATAGTTAGTATTATTACTATTATTATTGGTACCATTATTACTATAAGTATTACTACTATTGTTGCTATTATTATTATTATTAGAGTGATGCTACGGTGCTTTGGGAAGTAAAGAGGGTGTTTTACTTCTCACTCATATCTGCATTTTCAAAGTTCAAATAGTCGATCCGAATTTCTCAACATAATCTTCCTATTGATATGTGCTTGGAGACCAAATTTTACATTTTTGAAAATTTTTTACTATTTGTTTACAATTTTTGAAAATCACAGCTTTTCATTAAATAAAAAATAATAATAAAATTCAAAAAACACTGATTTTCAAAAATTCTAAAAAAATAGTAAAAATTTTTCAAAAAATGTAAAATTTGGTCTCCAAGCACATATTAATATGAATATCATGTTGAGAAATTCGGATCGACTATTTGAACTTTGAAAATGAAGATATGAGTGGGAAGTAAAACACCCTCTTTACTTCCCAAAGCACCGTAGCATCACTCTTATTATTATTATTATTTTACTATCTACCTTGGCTTTCTGACTCCGGTTGGATTTCATTTCTAGCCTACCCAACTTGTTAGGGACTAAAGGCTTTGTTGTTGTTGTAATCTCATTCTAAACAAAAGGGTTCTAAAAATAATCATGCATATATTCGTGAATAAAATTCCGCACCCCACGATACAACAAAGAGTACATCTTACTACTGGTTATTGACATATTTGAGTCTAATTTATGTCATCTCAATAATTCAAATAGTATTTCCTCAGAGTAATTTTTATAAAGCACCCCTCCTGCAGCATACCAGTCAACAGTTGGTTTCAATGTAAAGTTCACCACTTCAAATGATATAGGTCAATTAACTCCACTGAAATTTACAAAGTTGATTTAAAAATATCGATATGTATTTAACTCTTTCATTAATGCACCGTCAAAGTACCTAAATTGCCACACTAAGATCATTTCTCTCTGCACAACTTATATCAATAGAAAGAATCAAAGGAACCAACCTAAACAATAAATACAGGAACCAATAATAATAGAACAATTCCTCAGTTCTCATATTATTGAGGTACTCTTACAAACTACAACAGAATGTTGGTGCATTTTTTAAGGCATGCATATTGGTGCTTACCTGTGCCTTTTACATCAAGCTCTGACAAGACGAACATGAACAACAATCTCATGATATTTGTACAGTGGAGATAAATGTTGCAAGGCCTCGACCACCTACTGAATATTATGTTGGAAAATTTGCTGTGCTGATGCTGATGTGCTGTTGTTCTTGGTGCCGCTGCTGTCTCTGTGCAGTATGCAATTGGTAGAGGCTGCATGCTGGAGCATTTGCTGGTACACCTCCTGGTACAGAAGACAGGGCTTTACACTCTGTGTTGCGATACTGGTAGAGAGGAACAGTATTACTTGAACTAAAAATAAGAGTATTACAGAAAAATGCTTGATTATATTTTTTCCATACAACAAATTACAGCTGTTCATTCCTATTTAAAGCACTACTCTATACCCAACAATAGCCACCCACTACTTGTTAAAAATATAGTTCAATCTAAATATAACATCTATTTTTCCGAAAATGCCCCTGCTATGCATTATGCTGAAAATGTTTTTACATGTACTAACTATCGACTCAATGCTAATTAGAACATTCTAATTATGGAATCCACTAACTCAACTATTGAATCAATCAATATTCAACAAATTAATGGTGTTGCATTTTGTGGTAAACCTCGAAAGTAATATGCAGTACTGAAAATTGAATTTATGATCCTAGCATATCCAGCCATGATAAACACCTACACGGTCGTCTTGAAATTCATGGCAGTCCCATATCCGTTATCTCCATCTCCAATCACAGGGATTGACACATTGTGGGTTATCATTGCAGGCCTTAGTTTATAATTTACTATAAAATACAAGGCCGATTGTTGGAGATACTTTGTAAATCCAATTGGAAATTTGCGTATTTAACCCTTCTTTTCTTTCTGTAAATTTCAAACCTTACCAGAAACAGTGAAAAGAACTTCAAAGCTTTGTCCATTTTTAGGCTCATTTGTAACTGCTATTTTAGCTTGTAAGTAAGGAACTGTGTTGTATGTTGATGTATAACAAATAATTCTATCAAATAAAGTTCTAATCAAATAAACTCTCTAAAAATAAAATGGTGTCTGAGCAATGGTAAAGATCAAAGTTCATACCAGTAAAAGGGAAGTGCATACCAGTAAATAGGTCATTTTGAAAATTCAATACAATCACTGATGCCAACCAATCGTGGAGCCTCACAACTGTACCACTTAATGGCACAACTGCCAATCTTGGATTCCATCGATTATCGAAATATTTGTGAAAGAGATGGTTGGCTATTACAACAGTGAAATCAAATCACCTGCTGAAACTGAAAATTTTGGCAAAATAATGAGAATCGGAAAATGAATGGTAATTGGGTTTTGTCGTGGTTTTTGAACTCTTTGAAAATTACATCTCAGACCTTTTTTATCTATTCAGAAACAACCAATTATTTATGGAATTCGCTAATGAAAATGTATGGGAATCAACAGAATTATTCTCATGTATTTCAATTTAAACAAGGATGGAGATTGACCCTAATTAAGCAAGGGGGAGAGATAAATAACCGAATTGATAGATCAATTAAAGTGTATATTGGATGAATTGATTGGTCAATTATGCGATTCCAAAATCATTCAACAACGAATTTGTAACCACACTCGATCCTTCTTATGAAGCCATGAGGAGTCAATCCTCTTAGCTTCGGAATTACCTTCCTTTTTGTAGTGTCCTAACATTGATTCAGCTCCTGCTAAGTTTTTAAAGAGGTACCTCAGTGACAATGAAATTGCATGGGCTTCTAACAAAAAAAAAATAAAAAAATTCATGGGCTAATGAAGTGAAGTGTTTGTTATGGCCCATGTCACACCATAATGTATATAAAAATGCATATTGGTTATGAATTTTTAATTAATAAATATTTAACCTGACAAATACATATTGGTTATGAATTTTAGATATATATTATATTAGTTAACATCCAGCCCAACTGTATTTATTTATTTCATAAATTTGGATCAAATTAATTTTAAAAATGAATTATGCTTAAGCATCATTAAAAAAAATTATCATTTATTTTGCTTACAAATTTTGTTCAATTTTAAATAAATAATGTTGTTATTGTTAGTTAAAATATATTCTAAAAGCTCATTTTTCTCTTTTTGAAAGCAAAGCGTAGAGAGAGAGAGTAAGTGTGAGAGGGAAGACATCTCTGCTATGCCTTACAATCACCAAGGGCTGATCCCTTGCACAAACTAGAAGCAAAGTCAAATCTGAAAAGGGAAAAGCATATTGATCTCTCCTATGCCTTAACTCATGCATATGCAATTTACAGGGAGAGGTTTGGATTCCACTTGTTCCTCGCCACCGATCAGCTCCTTGAATAAGGTGAGATTTATTTCATATGATATGCATGATTACTAATTCAAGGTTAGTTGATGAATATGAGATAAATGTATATCTATAAAAATCTTATTTAAAAAGTTAAAATGAAAGAGCAACTCCTTCGTCAATATAATTAAATTGATAACTTGGAGAAAATTTGACCAATTTGATCCTTGTTTACATTTAATCATTCCAATCTGGAGAACTTGATGAAGCCTTGTTGGTGCCTCCTGACCTACTCCATCTCAGATCTGCTGCATTCCTCCCTCTCTTTCTCCGTTGAAGAATTGTCACAAGGTATACAAATTAAGATACAAAAATTTGATCATGTGATACTAATTTTTTTATTTGAATAAAATGTTATAGAGTTCAGATTACAACAAACGGAATAATACTATAAGTTGTTTTAACCCGATCATTTTGTTAAGATTGAATGGCCATAGTTTAGACCGTAAGATGTTTTTGTTCGACACATGAATAGTAGCGGATACATTACATGCATGGAAATTAGTGGTGTACATGAACCCGTTTAATTTTCTCAACCCGATTAACCCGACGCAAAAGATAATAGATTTAAATTTTATTAGATTTTGGTACGGATTAGATTTTAACTAAATGGACACATACATATTGGTTATGAATTTTAAATATTATAACTGTTAAAACCTGAGCCGACTGTATCATGTAATTAATTTGTATCTTAATTATAAATTTATAATAAGTTTTTGAAGAATTCTGAATTATGTTTTGGATCAAAATAATTTAAACATAAACTATTCTCGGTCTTATGCATCATTGAATAAGTTATCTTTTATTTGCTTAAAATTTTAATTTGTTTATGTTATTGTTATATGTATGTTATCTAATAAAGATAACAAATGTTTAATTATTTGTGATTATATAGAATGCTATTGCATGAATATAATTGTTTATTTAGATCCTTATTAAAATGTTTTTTTGGGTTAATTTCTTCTGAATTATATTTCATATATATTCTTAATTATGAACAATAATTAGTATACATTTATGTACATTTCATTTTTATTAATAAATCTGTAACAAATCCACAAAATCTGATCAAATAAAAAATATGAATTTAACGGATTATAAGTTATCGTGAATGATTATATATTAAAAAATATCATCACCGTACAATTATAAATTAAATTGAAAACATCGAGAAAATCCGAATAATCTGACCGTGACCTGTGTACAGCCCTATGGAAAGAAGCAGCCCACATGGAGAACCAGAAGCCCTGAAGCCTTCTTAATTCTGAATCTGGACGAGTTCACTTGAGTGTTGCGAGCAAATCTGATGAAGCCAAAACATATAGTGAAAATTCATATCTTCTCTTCCGAAAAATAGCAAAAAGCGAATGCAAAGTAGCTATTTATCCGATTTATTTACCGCAAACATGTTTTTAGGTCTTTTTGGCAGGTTTTTCACAAAATTGCGTATTTAGGCCAAAAACAGAGCAAAAGTATCCAATTTAGGTGATTTCTGAAGACAACCTCAAATCAGGGTATCACATGGAGCATGCAACACCTCACACGGAGTGCACAACATGCGAAATGATGTAATTACAGCAAAATCCGCTAAGTCAGGAAGTCGTGCAGGGTCTCCTATACCGCACGATCCGTGGACTCAATCTGTGGATTGTGTAGATCATGATCAAATCTCCACCATTGATGCTAATTTCAGCAGAACTCTTCTAGATGGACGCAATTGCTTCAGCGGCGAACTTTCATAACTATCTTTGGTTTCATCTAAGCAAACTTGAAGTGCACTCCAAGTTTGCACTACCTCCACTACTTCCACTACTCATCTCTCATATTAGGAAGGCTATAAATACCCCTCTTGTAATTGATTTCAGTGCGTGTGTTTAATTGTATTAAGTCCATAAAATAGATATTAGCAATCCTCATTGCTAGGTTAGGTTATAGAGTACTTAGAGAGAGAGGAGTTGCTATCAGTCAAGCAGGAGAAGAATGCGTCATCTAGGGTGAGGTTTGTACTCGAATTCTAAGTTATGTTTTACTATAAGTTTATGTTTTGTGTATGTTGATTTGAGTTTGCTTTATTGTTTAAACTCTTTTTATTAAATCTTTACATACATAGTTCTGTCTACTATATGCCAGTATACCTCCACATACCAATAGGTGTATGATTTCGTTGCATACCGGTGTGAGGGGGATAATGCATGAAAGTATATGTAACACTTCGGCTAACGATGTCTGGCAGCGGTTCAAAGACTAAGGTTAGAACCCAGTGGGCTCCCTTGGCAGGATAGCGTAAAATGGTAATTTAGATTATATTAGGAAACACTTTTAGGTAGGGTATATGGGATATTTAATTGAGGGGTAAAATAGAAATTGATCAATTGTGTTTGTGTGAGAAAGATAATTGCATACCTATAATACTTTGAACTGATATTCCAAAAGCTGATCGCAAGATCGGAAAACCTTTCAAATCACGTACACAGAAACTCGGCACGCCCTGCAGAGTAGCTGTGGGACAATCTAAGCCGCATGCGGGGTGACAGGTCGTATGCGGGTTAGAGAGACGTATGAATTTATATTTTGCATAATTTAGAAGTAGAGCACCTGATCCATAGAGAATCTCTATTTTACTGTTTAACCCAAACCTTAGCGCAATTAACGCCACCGCATAAACCTTGAGGGTGAACCCTAGCTTTTTATTATTAAAAACTATTTTAAAACCTATTTTCAAAATACCTCGAGTACCTAGACTTGCTAAAAGTTAGATAATTAATACATTATCCCTGTGGATCGATACCCGAATTATACTACACGGTAGGATCATGATTGTGATCTGAACACAAATAGAATTAAAGTTAAAAAGTATATTAATTTATACTGAAAGTTGTTAGTACCATTTTAGTCCATCAAAATCCTCTAACAGACTACCACTACCAATCACTTGAGCTGCTGCATTTCTCTGTCTCCATTGAAGAATTGTCTCTGGTCTCAAACACAAGGTATACTAACTTTGTACATCTTACATTTCCATGCTTTCTTCTACTAATGACCTGCTTGTGTGTGAGGTGTCCCTCTAATATTCTTTTATGCAATGAAAAGAAGTTCATTTTTACTTGTTCGATTGTTTCAGATCACACCTTATGGAATACTAAATTACCACACATGCTTTTTGTTTCTTATATTGGATTCAAAATTAAGATTCAAAATTTCCAGATGAAATAATTGAGAGGTCAAGTATAGTTGTCATTCCAAGTATAAATTTGTCGACCGTACCATATGAGCCACTACTAGATATCATCGTCAAAATTTGTTAACTTTTGTTGCAGACGCTATATTAAATACACACTTGTAATATTTCTACTGTCATATATATATATCCTAACTTCAAATAGCACTCATTTAAAGCAGGTGGGGGATGGAGGGGGTGTTGGAATTTGTCATAATTTGGGACAAGGGCTTAATAAGTATCGTCCATAATTTCTAATTAAGGAAAAATTAATCTTAAAATAAGTATCGAAGCATTTGAGTTAAACCTGAAACTTGAATTTGTTAAATGCCGACAAAGTTGAGACCATAGTACTGTTATATAGTTTGTGTTTTATTTCTTTAGACAATAAATAACCGTAAATTATCCTAGAAGTTCTATATAGAGTCAGATCAATATGCTGGGGCTTATTTCTATTTGTTAATTATTAATCTATGCTGAACTAACATAACTTCCGGTTAATTGATTTTATATGTTAATTATAATCAAAAGTAATTAAAGAACTGTTTGGAGATCCACAAAACAAAAAAAAGAATTATATTGTCCCCCGCTCATCTGTCCCCTAAACGTCCCCGAGCTCTAACAGTCCGAGTCGTACTGAATTAACGGTCAGAGTACCAATTAGAAGTTAAAAATTGATCAGGAAACAACAAAAATGCGATCCTCTCAAGTCATTTTGTCTTTATCTCTCTCATTTTCGCCCTGCCTCTTGAAAAGGCGATAGAGAGGCTATTTTAGACCAATTCGATCGATCACAACAAAAATTCTAGAATCTTTGAAAAATGAAATAATGGATCTAGGATGGAAAATAAATTCAGCCCGTTAGAGCAATTGGAGGTGCTGTTGCGGGCTTATCTGAAAGTAATGAAGTTGATCCGAGGGCCATCAATGGTGAGGATCTGGAAATGGCGCGATCCACAGAGGCGGACGTGACGAGAGTGCGTACGACCAGTTCGGAAAACCTCGAATTCATGAAAGTTGTCAAGATTTTCTTCACCTCCCCTCCCAAGCGCAAGAAAATTTACGAAATGGTAAACGATCCTTCGTATTTCAAGCATAATAATTTCTCCAGCTTCATTTCGCCAATCTCAATACATATGTGAGTGTGATAATTTGTCTTTTCTGGTATTTTTTATGTTGTTAAGGTTAAGTTAGGTCAGGTAGGTTGTTGATTTGATAGGTTTGCTTAAATGATTCATCTCGCACTGAGTTTCCATGTGAAGTTTTCTCTGATTTCATAGCCAACACCAGACACGATGTTATTCACTGGATTAATTCTTTGATTCTGGTTTTTATTGAGTGATGTCCCCTACAGGTTATGCAAAATTAAGTTTTGATCTGATTTAGGCTACTAATAGTGTGCATATGTTAGCTAATTTTGTAGCTGAAATATTAGATTTGTGTTCTACGTTTTTGCTTTCACCTTTTAGGATATGGACTGAAATCAAAATTGGACATTGTTGCCTATTGTAGGTACCCAACTGGTACAATATTAGACTAGATAACCTCCAGTATTATGCTAGTTATAGATTACATCCATCCTGGACGGAGGAAGGAACCCATGGCGAGTTTTGACGAGAAACGGCATCGGACCCCCACCTCAGAGAAAGTATTGTTTGATATTAACTTTAAACAAAGAAGACTAAAGCTAAAGGTGTTAAAACAAATAGAAATTGCTAATAAAAGAACAGAATTGCGGCTCCCGCTCCGGCACCTCCAGTCCAACTAAACAACTTCCCTTCTCAACCTCATCCAGTGGCACCATCCCCCTATGTCAGATCTCAACCGATGTGCCAGCTTCAACGTGATAGTAGCTTACACTGGCTACCATCCCACTTCGAATCCATGAAAAGCTGGTCGGATCAAGACAATTACTGGTTATTATCCAATTAAAAAAGTCGGTAGACATGGTTTTAAGAGGTCGGTGTGGTAGTTGTAAGAGTTGTAACATTTAGACATCTGAACTCGAGGAGAAGAAAATCGACGGGGACTTTTGTGCCTCCACAGTTTAGACTCAGAGTCGTTTGTATTCAAGGTCTGAGTCTTTTTTTCAATTTGTTATAAAGTATTGTCATGCTTGCTTTCATTTTTAGGTTGCTTAATATTTCAAGTGTTTTAGATTTTAGTTTTTGCATTTCAAATTGTTCTAGATTTTATATGTACTTTATGTACTTCACTTTGGTTATTGCATTATTCCTGTATGGGTTTCAACTAAAAAAAAAAGAAGTACCGGGTGCGTCCAGGTGCTTATTACCAGCATGTACAAATTTGTTGATAAGTATTGGAGAGGGTTGAGGTTTATTAGGATCAATTTTATTTACATCTTACATTATTACCAGCATAGCATATACTGGTTAGTACCAACAAAATTGAGCAACAATTTTGTAATAAAAAAAGTTTGAGTGGAACTCAATTTCCTCTTTTTAGGCCAATTTTGTTTGCTAAGTAAGAATGTTTTCTACAATGCTTTTTAATAGTTTTTCATTGATTATGGAAAACCTAGTATTTTCATTTAGTTATTTATTTGTTATGAACAATTTTGGTTCTTAATTTGATAATGTATAGTGCTTTCATGATTATTTATTAGATGGTATGAATACTTCACATATTATGTATGTGTATTCTTGTTTATAAATATATGTATGAACGCTTGAACACTTACAAAACTGATGCAATGTAAAATAATTATGCTAGGAAGGATTAGATTACATAGCAACATTTATATGCATAGGTATCAATACTTGGAGATGTGGTTATCAACACTTTAACTTTATATGATGAGGAATTGGGTTCATAAATATCAATACTTCTCAATTTTGATTAAATGGGTTTAGTATTTGTATGAAACTTTGATTTGTTGTCTTCTTAATTAGTTAAATATTAGTATTACTTAATAACATCTTTTGCAATATAAATATTCCTATGTCAACGTATAGATATGAATACTTCCCGGATTACAAGTTAATATCATCAATCTCCAAAAATGAATTTGTAACAAAATACGTTTCTAGTACAATGTAAATATTCGCACATCAATGCACATGTGTAATACTTTTCAAATTACTATTAAGACATTGAGCGCTAACCAAAGTCATTTGTAAAAAAAATGGTTAAACTAACATACTTTACAACGTAATAATTCATAGTTCAGTTATAAGTATGAATACTTTTCTCAGTACTTATCATACGTTCAAGCATCAAACAGATTAACTGATTAAATTCACTTACAACTAACAATTCCACTTCAATGCATAGTATGAATATTTAAAACATTGGATTATATTTTTATTAGAAATACTTGATATCTTAGGTATGATACTTGATATATTTATTATTAATACTTACACGCATAGGCATTCGTATTGTTGCCTAGTTTTAGAAACATGTTAGGTATTCTTACGTTATAAGACTTGCATTAACGAGGTGTAAATATGCTCGACGTGGTATAAATATTTGCTCGATGAGGTATGATACTTGATATTTTAGAATGACGTTTACAACAATTATAGCGCTGACACTTTGCGATGGTCGTTACACAGCCGCTTGTCCTTGGTTTTCTGTGTGGTCTCTATGTGGTTACACATGCGCTTTTACGCTTGTGGTCCCCGTAGATGTCGCCTTCAAGTGACATCTGCGGTCCCCTCCCCCTGGTCGGTAATGGTCCCTGGTAGTAATGCACAAGGACACGTCTGTGGATTTCTCATAATACTTTACAACATAAATATTCACACTTTACTGAGTAAGTATGAATACTCGACATTTTAGAGAATAATACTTGACATTTTGGAGATAATACTTGACAATGTATGAATACTTATTGACGAGGTATGAATACTTGCACGCCGAGGTATGAATACTTGAACAACCAGGAACCTGAAAGTACTACTCATCATGGACCTCATTGAAGAGAAAATTATGTAGAAGACGGTCGTAGTTTTAGATTCGAAAAGTTTCTCAGCAGATCGTCAAAAATATTGACGAGATTAAATAGAGAAAAAAAATCCACTTCTAAAAACGTGTAAAAGATAGGTGTGTGATTAGAGAGAAAAGAAAGTTAATGTCCAGTTTTTTATTTAAATACTTAATGTCTTAGGTATGAATACTTAATGTATTATATAGTAATACTTGCACGCATAAGTTACATGCGCGCGCTAGTTGTAAATTTTTTCAAATATAAGTGGTCCACCAAGTAGTTAGTGGTCCCCTCAAGTAGTTAGTGGTCCCTATCGTACTTTATGCATAAGTTAATCAGGGTGACGTTTAGGGGACATAATGAAGGGGATTGTTAGTCGCTCCAAAAAAAAACCTCATTTGGCAATATAACTTAAAGGAACTAGGTAAAGACATGATTTATTTTAGCTCAAGTGTTCTTTTTGTCCATTTGCAGACAATCTTGAAATATTGGCCATAAGCAGAAAAATGGAGGCAGTGGCTCTAAGCACAGCTACTTCTGCATTGAATTTGGTAGTTAAAACAACAACAACAACCATAACAGATAAAATTGGTTTTTTTGCTAAGGGGTGCAAGAAGAATTGTTTTTCAGCAAAGAAGAACTTGAATGATGCGAGCCTGCTTACAGGGCTCCTCAACACAGAAAGTGAAAGCGAGGTCATCAACCACATGGATCAAGCAAGTCCAAGAGTTGGCATTTGATGTCGAGGATTGTCTCCAGAATAATTTGTTCACTTGATGAAAAAAAGTTGCGTACCAGTCATGTGCTCGGTGAAGAACTGGGACCATATTGCGAGAGAAATTCGAGTACTAAAAACTAGAATAGAGGATGTGAGTAAGACATATGATGAGAGTACCTCTACCAGATTAACAAGGACAACAATGGTCCCACATATGATGAGAGTGCCTCTACTAGATTGATTGCCAATGTAGAAGCTTTGATTATAGGTCTCGTTGAGCCTAGGAGAAAATTGGTTGAGTTAATTCTGAAGGAGCATGGGGAAGTGAGATCAGTGGTAGGAATGGGCGGTCTTGGAAAAACCACTCTTGTCAGAGAGGTCTATGGCTGCCAAGAAGTTAGATGAGTTTAAGCATTTTGCTTGGGACACTGTCCAGCATCCTTTCAATATGGAAGAATTTAAAGGAAACCTGGATAAGCAAACCCGGTTAGATGCCCAAAAGGTTGATAATATGGGGGCAATAATAGCAAATAAGAAAAAGTAGGAGCTATTTACCAGAATAACAACAAAAAAAATTTATGGGAATATTTATGGAAGAAAAGGTAGACAAGGTAAAAGAATATCTAAGAGATAAGAAGTGTTTGATTGTACTAGATGACCTATCTAGTGTTTCAGAATGGAATACGATAAAGCCTGTGTTACCTATGGGAAATGGCAGCCAAATCATAGTAACCACACGATTAAGGTCTCTGGCAGAATCAATATCTCAAACAAGTGACACTATATATATCAAGGAACTTTCAGAAAATGATGCTTTTGATCTCTTTTGCAAAGCAGTCTACAAGACCCCTAATTATCATCTTGTGATTGATAATATGAAAACAAGAGATGATCCACTCTATGAAAACAAGTGTAAATGAAAGATAGTCCTATTAGCGTTGAGATTATGGAAGAGGATAATGAAGTGCAGAAGCAATGCATGACAATCACTATTACCGAGGACAAGAAGACTGAAGCTGGTTTAATTATAAAGAGCTATGGTCAGTTACCATTTGCCATTGTAACTATTGGCAGTTATCTGGCCACCAAACCTAAAACAAGTGCTAAATGGAAGACAATGCAACACAAATACGAACAATCAAAAGAAAAAAGATTACGTGTTTAACTCCCAAATGTCTTTAATTAAGAAGATGAACTTGAGAAATTGTATGAATTTTGGACACACAATATAATGTCACTATCACAATGTAATATTGTTTACATCTGGTTGATGTTCTAATTGGTTGTCTTTTATCTTCTTCTAGTTGTTTTTCGTTTTGTACTAGTTATTTTTCATATTCTTTTAGTTGTTTTTCATATTCTTTTAGTTGTCTTTCATGTTCTACTGGTTATCTTTCTTCTACTAGTTATTTTTCATCTTTTTCTAGTTGTCTTTCATCTTGTACTGGTTGTTTTTCATTATCTTCTAGTTGTCTTTCATGTTCTACCAGTTGTGTTTCTCATATTCTACAGGTTGTCTTTCTTCTACTACTTTTTTTTTTATCCTTCTTCTGGTTGTCTTTAATCTTGTACTGGTTGTCTTTCATTAACTTCTAGTGGTTTTTCATGTTTTACTAGTTGTGTTTCTCATATTCTACAGGTTGTCTTTCTTCTACTACTTGTTGTTTTTCATCTTGTTCTATTTGTATTTCATCTTTTTCTAGTTGTCTTTCGTGTTCTACTAGTGATTTTTCATGTTCTACTTTTCTCATCTTCTTATAGTTGTCCTCCATCACTTTCGAGTTGTGTTTCGTTGTGTACTGGTTATCTTTCATGTTAGTTTAGTTGTCTTTTTTCTACTACTTATTATTTTTCATTTTCTTCTAGTTGTCTTTCATATTGTACTGGTACAATTCATGCTCTATTGGTTGTCTTCCATCGTCTTCTAGTTCTTTCAAGTTCAACTAGTTGTGTTTCTCATGTTCTACAGGTTGTCTTTCTTCTACTCTCTATTTTTTTCATTTTTTTCTAGTTGTCTTTCATCTTATATTGGTTGTCTTTCATGTTGTACTTGTTGTCTTTCATCTTGTAGTTGTCTTTCATCTTGTACTTGTTGTCTTTCATCTTGTAGTTGTCTTTCATGTTCTACTAGTTGTGTTTCTCATGTTCTACTAGTTGTCTTTCATGTTCTACTGATTGTCTTTCTTCAACTTCTACTTTTTTCATCTTCTTCTAGTTGTCTGTCATCTTGTATATACTAGTTATCTTTCATTTCCTAGTTGTATTTCATCTTCTACTAGTTGTTTTTCTTCTCTCATTGTCTTTCATCTTGTACTATGTGTTTCATGTTCTGCTGGTTATCTTTCACCATTTCTAGTTGTTTTTTCATGTTCTACTAGTTTGTTTCTCATGTTCTACTGGTTGACTTTCTTCTACTACTTGTTGTTTTTCATCTTCTTCTAGTTGATTTTCAC
>JAJGRW010000971.1:436082-714801 GCA_025461045.1 Carex parvula | reverse complement strand
GTGAAAATCAACTAGAAGAAGATGAAAAACAACAAGTAGTAGAAGAAAGTCAACCAGTAGAACATGAGAAACAAACTAGTAGAACATGAAAAAACAACTAGAAATGGTGAAAGATAACCAGCAGAACATGAAACACATAGTACAAGATGAAAGACAATGAGAGAAGAAAAACAACTAGTAGAAGATGAAATACAACTAGGAAATGAAAATAACTAGTATATACAAGATGACAGACAACTAGAAGAAGATGAAAAAAGTAGAAGTTGAGAAAGACAATCAGTAGAACATGAAAGACAACTAGTAGAACATGAGAAACATAACTAGTAGAACATGAAAGACAACTACAAGATGAAAGACAACAAGTACAAGATGAAAGACAACAAGTACAACATGAAAGACAACCAATATAAGATGAAAGACAACTAGAAAAAAATGAAAAAAAATAGAGAGTGAAGAAAGACAACCTGTAGAACATGAGAAACACAACTAGTTGAACTTGAAAGAACTAGAAGACGATGGAAGACAACCAATAGAGCATGAATTGTACCAGTACAATATGAAAGACAACTAGAAGAAATGAAAAATAATAAGTAGTAGAAAAAAGACAACTAAACTAACATGAAAGATAACCATTACACAACGAAACACAACTCGAAAGTGATGGAGGACAACTATAAGAAGATGAGAAAAGTAGAACATGAAAAACCACTAGTAGAACACGAAAGACAACTAGAAAAAGATGAAATACAAATAGAACAAGATGAAAAACAACAAGTAGTAGAAGAAAGACAACCTATAGAATATGAGAAACACAACTAGTAAAACATGAAAAACCACTAGAAGTTAATGAAAGACAACCAGTACAAGATTAAAGACAACCACAAGAAGAAGGATAAAAAAAATAAGTAGTGAAGAAAGACAACCTGTAGAATATGAGAAACACAACTGGTAGAACATGAAAGACAACTAGAAGATAATGAAAAACAACCAGTACAAGATGAAAGACAACTAGAAAAAGATGAAAAATAACAAGTAGTAGAAGAAAGATAACCAGTAGAACATGAAAGACAACTAAAAGAATATGAAAAACAACTAAAAGAATATGAAAAACAACTAGTACAAAACGAAAACAACTAGAAGAAGATAAAAGACAACCAATTAGAACATCAACCAGATGTAAACAATATTACATTGTGATAGTGACATTATATTGTGTGTCCAAAATTCATACAATTTCTCAAGTTCATCTTCTTAATTAAAGACATTTGGGAGTTAAACACGTAATCTTTTTTCTTTTGATTGTTCGTATTTGTGTTGCATTGTCTTCCATTTAGCACTTGTTTTAGGTTTGGTGGCCAGATAACTGCCAATAGTTACAATGGCAAATGGTAACTGACCATAGCTCTTTATAATTAAACCAGCTTCAGTCTTCTTGTCCTCGGTAATAGTGATTGTCATGCATTGCTTCTGCACTTCATTATCCTCTTCCATAATCTCAACGCTAATAGGACTATCTTTCATTTACACTTGTTTTCATAGAGTGGATCATCTCTTGTTTTCATATTATCAATCACAAGATGATAATTAGGGGTCTTGTAGACTGCTTTGCAAAAGAGATCAAAAGCATCATTTTCTGAAAGTTCCTTGATATCATATATAGTGTCACTTGTTTGAGATATTGATTCTGCCAGAGACCTTAATCGTGTGGTTACTATGATTTGGCTGCCATTTCCCATAGGTAACACAGGCTTTATCGTATTCCATTCTGAAACACTAGATAGGTCATCTAGTACAATCAAACACTTCTTATCTCTTAGATATTCTTTTACCTTGTCTACCTTTTCTTCCATAAATATTCCCATAAATTTTTTTTGTTGTTATTCTGGTAAATAGCTCCTACTTTTTCTTATTTGCTATTATTGCCCCCATATTATCAACCTTTTGGGCATCTAACCGGGTTTGCTTATCCAGGTTTCCTTTAAATTCTTCCATATTGAAAGGATGCTGGACAGTGTCCCAAGCAAAATGCTTAAACTCATCTAACTTCTTGGCAGCCATAGACCTCTCTGACAAGAGTGGTTTTTCCAAGACCGCCCATTCCTACCACTGATCTCACTTCCCCATGCTCCTTCAGAATTAACTCAACCAATTTTCTCCTAGGCTCAACGAGACCTATAATCAAAGCTTCTACATTGGCAATCAATCTAGTAGAGGCACTCTCATCATATGTGGGACCATTGTTGTCCTTGTTAATCTGGTAGAGGTACTCTCATCATATGTCTTACTCACATCCTCTATTCTAGTTTTTAGTACTCGAATTTCTCTCGCAATATGGTCCCAGTTCTTCACCGAGCACATGACTGGTACGCAACTTTTTTTCATCAAGTGAACAGAATTATTCTGGAGACAATCCTCGACATCAAATGCCAACTCTTGGACTTGCTTGATCCATGTGGTGATGACCTCGCCTTTCACTTTCTGTGCTGAGCATCCCGTAAGAAGGCTCGGATCATCTCAAGTTCTTCTTTGATGAAAAACAATTCTTCTTGCACCCCTAGCAAAAAACCAATTTTATCTGTTATGGTTGTTGTTGTTGTTTTAACTACCAAATTCAATGCAGAAGTAGCTGTGCTTAGAGCCACTGCCTCCATTTTTCTGCTTATGGCCAATATTTCAAGATTGTCTGCAAATGGACAAAAAGAACACTTGAGCTAAAATAAATCATGTCTTTACCTAGTTCCTTTAAGTTATATTGCCAAATGAAGTTTTTTTTTGGAGCGACTAACAATCCCCTTCATTATGTCCCCTAAACGTCACCCTGATTAACTTATGCATAAAGTACGATAGGGACCACTAACTACTTGAGGGGACCACTAACTACTTGGTGGACCACTTATATTTGAAAAAATTTACAACTAGCGCGCGTATGTAACTTATGCGTGCAAGTATTACTATATAATACATTAAGTATTCATACCTAAGACATTAAGTATTTAAAAAAAAAACTGGACATTAACTTTCTTTTCTCTCTAATCACACACCTATCTTTTACACGTTTTTAGAAGTGGATTTTTTTTCTCTATTTAATCTCGTCAATATTTTTGACAGTCTATGAGAAACTTTTCGAATCTAAAACTACGAACGTCTTTTACATAATTTTCTCTTTCAAATGAGGTCCATGATGAAGTACTTTCAGGTTCCTGGTTGTTCAAGTATTCATACCTCGGCGTGCAAGTATTCATACCTCGTTAATTAAGTATTCATACATTGTCAAGTATTCATCTCCAAAATGTCAAGTATTATTCTCTAAAATGTCGAGTATTCATACTTACTCAGGAAAGTGTGAATATTTATGTTATAAAGTATTATGAGAAATCCACAGACGTGTCTTGTGCATTAACTACCCAGGGGACCATTACCGACCAGGGGGAGGGGAACCGCAGATGTCACTTGAAGGCGACATCTACGGGGACCACAAGCGTAAAAGCGCATGTGTAACCACAATAGAGACCCACACAGAAAACCAAGGACAAGCGGCTGTGTAACGACCATCAGCAAGTGTCAGCGCTATAATTGTTGTAAACGTTCATTCTAAATATCAAGTATTCATACCTCATCGAGAAAATATTTATACAACGTCGAGCAATATTTACACCTCGTAATGCAAGTATTCATACCTAAGATACCTAACATGTTTCTAAACTAGGCACAAATACGAATGCCTATGCGTGTAAGTATTAATATATAATATATCAAGTATTCATACCTAAGATATCAAGTATTTTCTAATAAACATATTAATATCATATTTTTTTAGTATTCATACTTACGCATTGAAGTGTGAATTATTATGTTGTAAAGTAAATTTAATTCAGTTAATCTGTTTGATGCTTGAACGTATTGATAAGTACTGAGGAAAGTATTCATACTTATAACTGAACTATGAATTATTACGCTTGTAAAGTATGTTTAGTATTAACATTTTTTTTACAAATGACTTTGGTTAGCGCTCAATTGTATAATATGTAATTTGAAAAGTATTAACACATGTGCATTGATGTGCGAATATATTACATTGTACTAGAAACGTATTTTGTTACAAATTCTTTTTGGAGATTGATGGTATTAACATGTAAGCGGGAAAGTATTCATATCTATACGTTGACGTAGGACTATTTTATATTGTAAAATATGTTATAAAGTAATACTAATATTTAACTAATCAAGAAGATAACAAATCAAAGTTTCATACAAATACTAAACCCATTTAATCAAAATTGAGAAGTATTGATATTTATGAACCCAATTCCTCATCATATAAAGTTAAAGTGTTGATAACCACATCTCCAAAGTATTGATACCTATGCATATAAATGTTGCTATGTATCTAATCCTTCCTAGCATAATTATTTTACATTGCATCAGTTTTGTAAGTGTTCAAGCGTTCATACATATATTTATAAACAAGAATACACATACATAATATATATGTGAAGTATTCATACCATCTAATAAATAATCATGAAAAGCACTACACATTATTCAAATTAAGAACCAAAATTGCTTCATAACAAATAAATAACTAAATGAAATACTAGGTTTTCCATAATCAATGAAAACTATTAAAAAGCATTGTAGAAAACATTCTTACTTAGCAAACAAAATTGGCCTAAAAAGAGGAAATTGAGTTCCACTCAAACTTTTTTTTTTTACAAAATTGTTGCTCAATTTTGCTGGTACTAACCAGTATATGCTATGCTGGTAATAATGTAAGATGTAAATAAAATTGATCCTAATAAACCTCAACCCTCTCCAATACTTATCAACAAATTTGTACATGCTGGTAAGAAGCACCTGGACGCACCCGGTACTTTCTTTTTTTTTAGTTGATAACCATACAGGAATAATGCAATAACCAAAGTGAAGTACATAAAGGTACATATAAAATCTAGAACAATTGAAATGCAAAAACTAAAATCTAAAACACTTGAAATATTAAGCAACCTAAAATGAAAGCAAGCATGACATACTTATAACAAATTGAAAAAAAGACTCAGACCTTGAATACAAACGACTCTGAGTCTAAACTGTGGAGGCACAAAAGATCCCCGTCGATTTTCTTCTCCTTCGAGTTCAGATGTCTAAATGTTACAACTCTTACAACTTACCACACCGACACTTAAAACCATGTATACCGACTTTTTTAATTGGATAATAACAAGTAATTGTCTTGATCCGACCAGCTTTCATGGATTCTAAGTGGGAAGGTAGCCAGTGTAAGCTGCTATCACGTTGAAGCTGGCGCACTGGTTGAGATCTGACATAGGGGATGGTGCCACTGGATGAGGTTGAGAAGGGAAGCTGTTTCGTTGGACTGGAGGTGCCGGAGCGGAAGCCGCAATTTTGTTCGTTTAATTAGCAATTTCTATTTGTTTTAACACCTTTAGCTTTAGTCTTCTTTGTTTAAAGTTAATATCAAACAATTACTTCTCTGAGGTGGGGTCTGATGCCGTTTCTCGTCAAAACTTACGCCATGGGCTCCTTCCACCGTCCAGGATTGGATGTAATCTACAACTAGCATAATACTGGAGGTTATCGAGTCTAATATTGTACCAGTTGGGTACCTACAATAGGCAACAATGTCCAATTTTGATTTCATTCCATAAAATCCTAAAAGGTTAAAGCTGAAAAAACCACATCTAATATTTCAGCTACAAAATTAGCTAACATATGCACATTATTAGTAGCCTAAATCTGATCATAACTTAATTTTGCATAACCTGCAGGGGACTCACTCAAATAAAAACCAGAATCAAAAAATTAATCTAGTGAATAACACTCGTGTCTGGGTTGGCGTATGAAATCAGAGAAACTTCACATGAAACTCAGTGCGAGATGAATCATTTAAGCAAACCTTTCGAATCAACAACCTAACCTGACCAAACTTAACCTTAACAACATAAAAAAATACCAGAAAAGACAAATTATCACACTCACATATGTATTGAGCTGGCGAATGAAGCTGGAGAAATTATTATGCTTGAAATAGGAAGGATCGTCTATCATTTCGTAAATTTTCTTGCGCTTGGGAGGGAGGTGAAGAAAATCTTGACAGCTTTCATGAAATTGAGGTTTTCGACTGGCGTACGCATCTCTCGTCACTTCCGCCTCTGTGGATCGCGCCATTTCCAGATCCTCACCATTGACTGGCCCTCGGATCAACTTCATTACTTTCAGATAAGCCCGCAACAGCACCTCCAATTGCTCTAACGGGCTGAATTTATTTTCCATCCCTAGATCCATTATTTCATTTTTCAAAGATTTCTAGAATTTTTGTTGTGATCGATCGAATTGTCTAAAATAGCCTCTCTATCGCCTTTTCAAGAGGCAGGGCGAAAATGAGAGAGATAAAGACAAATGATTGAGAGAGATCGCATTTTTGTTGTTTCCTGATCAATTTTTAACTTCTAATTTGGTACTCCGGACCGTTACTTCAGTACGACTCGGACTGTTAGAGCTCGGGGACGTTTAGGGGACAGATGAGCGGGGGACAATATAATTCTTTTTTTTGTTTTGTGGATCTCCAAACAGTTCTTTAATTACTTTTGATTATAATTAACATATAAAATCAATTAACCGGAAGTTATTGTTAGTTCAGCATAGATTAATAATTAACAAATATGAAATAAGCCCCAGCATATTGATCTGACTCTATATAGAACTTCTAGGATAATTTACGGTTATTTATTGTCTAAAGAAATAAAACACAAACTATATAAAGTACTATGGTCTCAACTTTGTCGGCATTTAACAAATTCAAGTTTCAGGTTTACTCAAATGCTTCGATACTTATTTTAAGATTAATTTTTCCTTAATTAGAAATTATGGACGATACTTATTAAGCCCTTGTCCCAAATTATGACAAATTCCAACACCCCCCCACCCCCACCTGCTTTAATGAGTGCTATTTGAAGTTAGATATATATATATGACAGTAGAAATATTACAAGTGTGTATTTAATATAGCGTCTGCAACAAAAGTTAACAAATTTTGACGATGATATCTAGTAGTGGCTCATATTGGTACGGTCGACAAAATTTATACTTGGAATGACAACTATACTTGACCTCTCAATTATTTCATCTGGAAATTTTGAATCTTAATTTTGAATCCAATATAAGGAAAACAAAAAGCATGTGTGAGTAATTTAGTTATTCCATAAAGGTGTGATCTGAAACAATCGAACAAGTAAAAATGAACTTCTTTTCATTGCATAAAAGAATATTAGAGGGACACCTCACACACAAGCAGGTCATTAGTAGAAGAAAGCATGGAAATGTAAGATGTACAAAGTTAGTATACCTTGTGTTTGAGACCAGAGACAATTCTTCAATGGAGACAGAGAAATGCAGCAGCTCAAGTGATTGGTAGTGGTAGTCTGTTAGAGGATTTTGATGGACTAAAATAGTACTAACAACTTCAGTATAAATTAATATACCTTTTAACTTTAATTCTACTTGTGTTCAGATCACAAGCATGATCCTACCGTATAGTATAATTCGGGTATCGATCCACAGGGATAATGTATTAATTATCTAACTTTTAGCAAGTCTAGGTACTCGAGGTATTTTGAAAATAGGTTTTAAAATAGTTTTTAATAATAAAAGCTAGGGTTCACCCTCAAGGTTTATGCGGTGGCGTTAATTGTGCTAAGGTTTGGGTTAAACAGTAAAATAGAGATTCTCTAGGGATCAGGTGCTCTACTTCTAAATTATGCAAAATATAAATTCAGACGTCTCTCTAACCCGCATACGACCTGTCACCCCGCATGCGGCTTAGATTGTCCCACAGCTACTCCGCAGGGCGTGCCGAGTTTCTGTGTACGTGATTTGAAAGGTTTTTCCGATCTTGCGATCGGCTTTTGGAATATCAGTTCAAAGTATTATAGGTATGCAATTATCTTTCTCACACAAACACAATTGATCAATTCCTATTTTACCCCTCAATTAAATATCCCATATACCCTACCTAAAAGTGTTTCCTAATATAACCTAAATTACCATTTTACGCTATCCTGCCAAGGGAGCCCACTGGGTTCTAACCCTAGTCTTTGAACCGCTGCCAGACATTGTTAGCCGAAGTGTTACATATACTTTCATGCATTATCCCCCTCACACCGGGATGCAACGAAATCATACACCTATTGGTATGTGGAGGTATACTGGCATATAGTAGACAGAACTATGTATGCAAAGATTTAATAAAAAGAGTTTAAACAATAAAGCAAACTCAAATCAACATACACAAAACATAAACTTATAGTAAAACATAACTTAGAATTCGAGTACAAACCTCACCCTAGATGACGCATTCTTCTCCTGCTTGACTGATAGCAACTCCTCTATTTCTAAGTACTCTCTAACCTAACCTAGCAATGAGGATTGCTAATATCTATTTATGGACTTAACACAATTAAACACGCACACTGAAATCAATTACAAGAGGGGTATTTATAGCTTTCCTAATATGAGAGATGAGTAGCGGAAGTAGTGGAGGTAGTGCAAACTTGGAGTGCACTTCAAGTTTGCTTAGATAAAGCCAAAAATAAGTATAAAAGTTTGCCGCTGAAGCAATTGCATCAATCTGGAAGAATTAGCATCAATGGTGGAGATTTGATTATGACCTACATAATCCACGGATTGAGTCCACGGATCGTGCGGCATAGGGGACCCCGCACGACTTCCTGACTTAGCGGATTTTACTGTAATTTCGTCATTTCGTATGTTGTGCACTTCGTTTGAGGTGTTGCATGCTCTATGTGATGCCCTGATTTGAGGTTGTCTTCAGACATCGCCTAAATTGGATACTTTTGCTCTGTTTTTGGCCTACATACGCAACTTTGTGAAAAACCTGCCAAAAAGACCTAAAAACATGTTTGCGGTAAATAAATCGGATAAATAGCTACTTTGCATTCGCTTTTCGCTATTTTTCGGAAGAGAAGATATGAATTTTCACTATATGTTTTGGCTTCATCAGATTTGCTCGCAACACTCAAGTGAACTCGTCCAGATTCAGAATTAAGAAGGCTTCAGGGCTTCTGGTTCTCCATGTGGGCTGCTTCTTTCCATAGGGCTGTACACAGGTCACGGTCAGATTATTCGGATTTTCTCGATGTTTTCAATTTAATTTATAATTGTACGGTGATGATATTTTTTAATATATAATCATTCACGATAACTTATAATCCGTTAAATTCATATTTTTTTATTTGATCAGATTTTGTGGATTTTTACAGATTTTATTAATAAAAATGAAATGTACATAAATGTATACTAATTATTGTTCATAATTAAGAATATATATGAAATATAATTCAGAAGAAATTAACCCAAAAAAACATTTTAATAAGGATCTAAATATAACAATTAATATTCATGCAATAGCATTCTATATAATCACAAATAATTAAACATTTGTTATCTTTATTAGATAACATACATATAACAATAACATAAACAAATTAAAATTTTAAGCAAAATAAAAGATAACTTATTCAATGATGCATAAGACCGAGAATAGTTTATGTTTTAAATTATTTTGATCCAAAACATAATTCAGAATTCTTCAAAAACTTATTATAAATTTATAATTAAGATACAAATTAATTACATGATACAGTCGGCTCAGGTTTTAACAGTTATAATATTTAAAATTCATAACCAATATGTATGTGTCCATTTAGTTAAAATCTAATCCGTACCAAAATCTAATAAAATTTAAATCTATTATCTTTTGCGTCGGGTTAATCGGGTCGAGAAAATTAAACGGGTTGCATGTACACCACTAATTTCCATGCATGTAATGTATCCGCTACTATTCATGTGTCGAACAAAAACATCTTACGGTCTAAACTATGGCCATTCAATCTTAACAAAATGATCGGGTTAAAACAACTTATAGTATTATTCCGTTTGTTGTAATCTGAACTCTATAACATTTTATTCAAATAAAAAAATTAGTATCACATGATCAAATTTTTGTATCTTAATTTGTATACCTTGTGACAATTCTTCAACGGAGAAAGAGGGAGGAATGCAGCAGATCTGAGATGGAGTAGGTCAGGAGGCACCAACAAGGCTTCATCAGGTTCTCCAGATTGGAATGATTAAATGTAAACAAGGATCAAATTGGTCAAATTTTCTCCAAGTTATCAATTTAATTATATTGACGAAGGAGTTGCTCTTTCATTTTAACTTTTTAAATAAAGATTTTTATAGATATACATTTATCTCATATTCATCAAACTAACCTTGAATTAGTAATCATGCATATCATATGAAAATAAATCTCACCTTATTCAAGGAGCTGATCGGTGGCGAGGAACAAGTGGAATCCAAACCTCTCCCTGTAAATTGCATATGCATGAGTTAAGGCATAGGAGAGATCAATATGCTTTTCCCTTTTCAGATTTGACTTTGCTTCTAGTTTGTGCAAGGGATCAGCCCTTGGTGAATTGTAAGGCATAGCAGAGATGTCTTCCCTCTCACACTTACTCTCTCTCTCTACGCTTTGCTTTCAAAAAGAGAAAAATGAGCTTTTAGAATATATTTTAACTAACAATAACAACATTATTTATTTAAAATTGAACAAAATTTGTAAGCAAAATAAATGATAATTTTTTTTAATGATGCTTAAGCATAATTCATTTTTAAAATTAATTTGATCCAAATTTATGAAATAAATAAATACAGTTGGGCTGGATGTTAACTAATATAATATATATCTAAAATTCATAACCAATATGTATTTGTCAGGTTAAATATTTATTAATTAAAAATTCATAACCAATATGCATTTTTATATACATTATGGTGTGACATGGGCCATAACAAACACTTCACTTCATTAGCCCATGAATTTTTTTATTTTTTTTTTGTTAGAAGCCCATGCAATTTCATTGTCACTGAGGTACCTCTTTAAAAACTTAGCAGGAGCTGAATCAATGTTAGGACACTACAAAAAGGAAGGTAATTCCGAAGCTAAGAGGATTGACTCCTCATGGCTTCATAAGAAGGATCGAGTGTGGTTACAAATTCGTTGTTGAATGATTTTGGAATCGCATAATTGACCAATCAATTCATCCAATATACACTTTAATTGATCTATCAATTCGGTTATTTATCTCTTCCCCTTGCTTAATTAGGGTCAATCTCCATCCTTGTTTAAATTGAAATACATGAGAATAATTCTGTTGATTCCCATACATTTTCATTAGCGAATTCCATAAATAATTGGTTGTTTCTGAATAGATAAAAAAGGTCTGAGATGTAATTTTCAAAGAGTTCAAAAACCACGACAAAACCCAATTACCATTCATTTTCCGATTCTCATTATTTTGCCAAAATTTTCAGTTTCAGCAGGTGATTTGATTTCACTGTTGTAATAGCCAACCATCTCTTTCACAAATATTTCGATAATCGATGGAATCCAAGATTGGCAGTTGTGAGGCTCCACGATTGGTTGGCATCAGTGATTGTATTGAATTTTCAAAATGACCTATTTACTGGTATGCACTTCCCTTTTACTGGTATGAACTTTGATCTTTACCATTGCTCAGACACCATTTTATTTTTAGAGAGTTTATTTGATTAGAACTTTATTTGATAGAATTATTTGTTATACATCAATATACAACACAGTTCCTTACTTACAAGCTAAAATAGCAGTTACAAATGAGCCTAAAAATGGACAAAGCTTTGAAGTTCTTTTCACTGTTTCTGGTAAGGTTTGAAATTTACAGAAAGAAAAGAAGGGTTAAATACGCAAATTTCCAATTGGATTTACAAAGTATCTCCAACAATCGGCCTTGTATTTTATAGTAAATTATAAACTAAGGCCTGCAATGATAACCCACAATGTGTCAATCCCTGTGATTGGAGATGGAGATAACGGATATGGGACTGCCATGAATTTCAAGACGACCGTGTAGGTGTTTATCATGGCTGGATATGCTAGGATCATAAATTCAATTTTCAGTACTGCATATTACTTTCGAGGTTTACCACAAAATGCAACACCATTAATTTGTTGAATATTGATTGATTCAATAGTTGAGTTAGTGGATTCCATAATTAGAATGTTCGAATTAGCATGAGTCGATAGTTAGTACATGTAAAAACATTTTCAGCATAATGCATAGCAGGGGCATTTTCGGAAAAATAGATGTTATATTTAGATTGAACTATATTTTTAACAAGTAGTGGGTGGCTATTGTTGGGTATAGAGTAGTGCTTTAAATAGGAATGAACAGCTGTAATTTGTTGTATGGAAAAAATATAATCAAGCATTTTTCTGTAATACTCTTATTTTTAGTTCAAGTAATACTGTTCCTCTCTACCAGTATCGCAACACAGAGTGTAAAGCCCTGTCTTCTGTACCAGGAGGTGTACCAGCAAATGCTCCAGCATGCAGCCTCTACCAATTGCATACTGCACAGAGACAGCAGCGGCACCAAGAACAACAGCACATCAGCATCAGCACAGCAAACTTTCCAACATAATATTCAGTAGGTGGTCGAGGCCTTGCAACATTTATCTCCACTGTACAAATATCATGAGATTGTTGTTCATGTTCGTCTTGTCAGAGCTTGATGTAAAAGGCACAGGTAAGCACCAATATGCATGCCTTAAAAAATGCACCAACATTCTGTTGTAGTTTGTAAGAGTACCTCAATAATATGAGAACTGAGGAATTGTTCTATTATTATTGGTTCCTGTATTTATTGTTTAGGTTGGTTCCTTTGATTCTTTCTATTGATATAAGTTGTGCAGAGAGAAATGATCTTAGTGTGGCAATTTAGGTACTTTGACGGTGCATTAATGAAAGAGTTAAATACATATCGATATTTTTAAATCAACTTTGTAAATTTCAGTGGAGTTAATTGACCTATATCATTTGAAGTGGTGAACTTTACATTGAAACCAACTGTTGACTGGTATGCTGCAGGAGGGGTGCTTTATAAAAATTACTCTGAGGAAGTACTATTTGAATTATTGAGATGACATAAATTAGACTCAAATATGTCAATAACCAGTAGTAAGATGTACTCTTTGTTGTATCGTGGGGTGCGGAATTTTATTCACGAATATATGCATGATTATTTTTAGAACCCTTTTGTTTAGAATGAGATTACAACAACAACAAAGCCTTTAGTCCCTAACAAGTTGGGTAGGCTAGAAATGAAATCCAACCGGAGTCAGAAAGCCAAGGTAGATAGTAAAATAATAATAATAATAAGAGTGATGCTACGGTGCTTTGGGAAGTAAAGAGGGTGTTTTACTTCCCACTCATATCTTCATTTTCAAAGTTCAAATAGTCGATCCGAATTTCTCAACATGATCTTCATATTAATATGTGCTTGGAGACCAAAGTTTACATTTTTTGAAAAATTTTTACTATTTTTTTAGAATTTTTGAAAATCAGTATTTTTTGAATTTTATTATTATTTTTTATTTAATGAAAAGCTGTGATTTTCAAAAATTATAAACAAATAGTAAAAAATTTTCAAAAATGTAAAATTTGGTCTCCAAGCACATATCAATAAGAAGATTATGTTGAGAAATTCGGATCGACTATTTGAACTTTGAAAATGCAGATATGAGCGAGAAGTAAAACACCCTCTTTACTTCCCAAAGCACAGTAGCATCACTCTAATAATAATAATAATAGCAACAATAGTAGTAATACTTATAGTAATAATGGTACCAATAATAATAGTAATAATACTAACTATATTATGCCTACACTATAGATCGTAGGGCAAAGTCCTAAGTTCTACGTCCTTGATCCCAAATCACCACTCTTATGGCCTAAAGCCTACAACATTACCCCTAGGCAATATTTCCTAGATCATGTTTTTGGTACGTGGATTGCTAACTTTCACGCGCTCTTGTCCGAAGCCAACTCTTTGAGTACTCTGTTTGAGGTTGACCCTACTAATTGTTTCTCTAGCTAGATCCTCATAAGATCAGATATGATATATTTAAGTCAGACTATGACATAATTTAATCCTAAAATTAACTTAATTCCCCGATTTGCATCTTCTTACTTCGGAAGGCCAGAGTGACAGGACCCTGATGATCTCAAATAACTTCTCGGACTAAAGAACATAATAGTTTTCTTCATACAGGTGATAAAAAAAGGTACATCGATCGAAAGTGCAACAGAAGACCAATTATTACTGATTGGATTATAATAGTTCAACTGAAGACACAGTATTACTGATGCAACAGAAGAAAAATTGACACCGATTCTAACTTATCTATTCCCTCAATGGAAATGAACCCTTGCCAAAGCATAGTTCATTCACATTATTGTTAAACGAGTTTTCCAACATATATATAATCTTCAGGTTGGGCAGCTGTCCAATGGTTTTAATTTCTCCAGTTAGTGAAGTGTTTCTGAAATGTATTTGTCCAAATTCTCAAGGGAACTAATCCAATTAGGCAATTCACCAAGAGGGTTGTACAACTTTAGGCTTTGAAGATACTAATTATTTGCTTCTTCATGGAAATATGCTGCTTCAAGTTCTAATGATCTTAAGTGCTTAAGCTCATCAATCACTGCTAACTTACCTAGGTTGGCAAGATTCCGCAACTCCTTCGCTAAACTCTTGCTCCGACCGATATCAATCATGCCAAGTATATTTAGGGACCTTAATTCACCTATTCCTCGAATAGCGCTTACCTCAAAAGAACTGTATATATGAAAATTGTGCTTCTGGTTAACATTTAGCACAGAACAGTAAACCAACAAATGACGTTTTTGGAATAATGGCTGAACTTTCTTCTAAGCGGTCCGTTGGCCATTGTACAGTGGTATCAATTTTGTTACAAATCTATGCTGAAAATAATAATCTTAATTAGTGTTTGATGTAATGGTTAATGTAAGAACTCTTTAGAAGTCTGATAAATACATTAATTAATGTTGGAACTCTCTAGCAATTGTAGGTTGTCTTGAGAAGTTGAAAAAAGTATCTATGAAATAGAGAAGGTTTATTAGAGAATTAAATGTTATTTAGTGATAGTAGAGTGTGTAGAAAGTTCTATGGGTTTATATAATATATAAGAAGTCTTTTTAATATAAGAGAGAATGAGAGTAAGAAAATATTGATAATAAAAGTAAATTTTTCTGCCATAGAATGTTCTCTCTTTCACTACTAAATTATACCAAGTTTGTTTCAAATACTAATTCCATCCTATCAATGTATTGAGCTATTCCCTTTGGATGATCAATATCCAGGTTTTTATGGCGGTCAAATCCACCACATAGATAGCTAAACTTCTGTAGCATAGCAAGTCCTGTTGTTAGTTGGACTACAACTGTATTTCTAATATCAAGAGTCTCAAGTTCACTAAACTTTCTTCCAGCAATGGGTGCTCCATTGGCCCCACCAGACCTGTCGAAATGCAACATTGCCACCTCGGGCGCTCCCGTGAACAACAACATTTGCTGCCCGCCATACAACATGACGGAATTTATAGACTATGACTTCCCGCACACGCCTTTGCGGGTGAGGCGGCCAGTCCACGAGGTGAAGGACGATAATGAGTACATGGCAAAATACAAGGAGGCAGTGAGAAAAATGAAGGAGCTGAAGAGTGACCACCCGTGGAACTTCTACCAGCAAGCACTCGTGCATTGCGCATACTTCACCGGTGCAAGAGTACACTACAGCTGGCACTTCCTTCCATGGCATCGGTACTACCTGCATTTCTTTGAGCGGATTCTCGGTAGGCTGATAGACGACGACACATTCACGTTGCCATATTGGAACTTTGACGTGAAGGAGGGAATGACAATTCCAGAGATCTTCACCTCTGATCCAAACTCTCCCCTCTACAATGAAAATAGGTATCTAATTAATTTTATGTTTTACTATTTCTCATCTGGAGCTAGCTGTCACAAGAAAAAAATTGGTTAGTGCATTTTGCAATCACCAAACAAGTTTGACTAACTCTTAGTTAATTAAGCACTTGATTAAAGATTTAAAGACTAACATTAATGTTACTTTGAATTGATGAGCAGGAACAAGAACCACTACCACCCTGAAATTCTAGATTACAGGTATGCATATATATGCGGCAACCCGCCTTGTGGGTCAAACAAGACGGGTGACGAACTGGTGAAAGAGAACATGAGTTACATGCAAACCACTTTCATGAACAGCCTGCAGCTGCCTGAGCTGTTCATGAGGGGCCTCGAGGGCATCCACAACAGCATCCACGAGTTTGTGGGGCCCACAGAGTATCCGCACACAGACATGGGCAATTTTGCTACGGCAGCAAAAGACTGCTTGTTTTATAGCCTGCATTCTAATGTGGATCGCTTATGGCACCTCTACAGGAACTTCAGGGGTAATCGGGTCGAGTTCAACGAGCCCAACTGGCTTGACATGTCATTCATCTTCTACGACGAGCACGAACGTGTCGTTCGTGTCAAGGTAAAGAATGATATATACACTAAAATTTTGGTACAACCAAACTAATATTTTGGTACATCATGGAATCAAACATGGTCAAACGCAAAGAACAAGCTAAGAAAAAATTGCAGATCTTGGCATTTGACTTTCGGTCAGGAGCCTTTACAGTGTGCACTAAAAAAATGATACTCTAAAATGAATAATTCATTTTTTGATCCAATGATCTTATACAATATGTACTCAACATATGAAAAAACGAATGTAAATATATAATATTGTCAAGTATATCGATGTCAAAGGAATGAATTTGTCATTTCAAAAACAAACGGCAGATTTTCAGATTATGATCACTTATTCATTCTGTAGTGAGTTTAATTAATTAAATTCATTTTTGCTTTTCGGTTTAGTAAAGATAGAAATATGTAGAAGTCTATATGGCTGAAATAATGGAATATCTGGGAAACTAAAATCCTTTGCTTAGAAATATGAAGAATACTGTGTACTATATAGTTTATAAGCATCTCTCCGTTATAACTTACAAGAAATATAATTTTAATGAGTAGGATTTCATTACTCGTTTCAATATATGGACCCTAGTCCTGTATCCTTATAATATTTTATCATTGATACACTGTACCTAACATTTATTACGAGATTTATTCAATATCTTCAAATTTTCTGATTGGCCATGCCATATATTGCGTTCATGCATGTCTATCTAATGGATGTAATTAATGATATACATTCCGTTGATGTTCATCTAACATGTTATTTTAATCAGTTAATTAATTTATACGTTATTAGCTAGGGAGCCAAATCTTGCTAACCTTGCTTGATTAATTACAAACTTTCAAAACGGGAGGTTTTCAATATGCACATGAAAACTGTCCACACAAGTCTAAATGCGAATCGGACGATTTAATTCGGAAATTGCACCAAATTCGGTTGAATGCCCATCAGAAATCCTCAGCTCCGGCGATCCCCGAGCTTTTAAGCATTATTAATTATATGAAATATATAGGTCAAGGACTGTCTGACCCCCGCGAAGCTGCAGTACACATATGAGGAAGTGCCAATGCCCTGGATGGGAAGCCTCAACGTACAGAAGACCAAAGAGATGAGGCGCAAACAGGACCTGAACCTGTTACGCATCAGCGAGTTTGGTACACAGCCACGTGAGCTCGGGACAACCCCATTACGTGTCATGGTACCCCGCCCGAAGAAAAACCGCAAGAAGAAGGACAAGGATGAGAACGTTGAGTTGCTTCAAATCAAAGATATCCAGGTTGAATCACATGGTCCTGCCAGGTTCGACGTGTTTGTCACTGCACCTTACCGTGACCTAGCAGTCCCTGATTTCGGTGAATTTGCGGGAAGTTTTGTCAAGCTGCCTCACAAGTCAAAGATGGAAGAAGGGAACAATGGAGTGGAAAAGCACAAGGGAAAGAAGACGAGCCTGAAGCTCGGTCTCACAGCATTGTTGGAGGATATTGAAGGAGAGGATGCCGAGAAGCTAGTTGTTACTATCGTGCCGGCTGTTGGCAATGTTACCATAGGTGGCATCCAGATCAAGCTGGTTCAGGCTGATAGCCCCAAGCTAGTCGGTTGAATATCTATGTTTATCCATTAAGATCATGTTTAATGGATCATCATATCATGTTCCACAATTAGTATGGTTAATTAGGAGGATTAAATATGATTTAAGTAAGAGTGCATGTGTTCATTTGTTTTGGTTGTTGGTTTTCTCAGTTTCTGTACTAATTAATGTATGGGTGCTTTGTATTGTGGAGGTAATAATTTGCATATTTATTGTCTAGTTTTTCATGTTATCTTGGCCTCAAGGAATCTTCTAGATATGCTTGTAAAGACCTCTCAAGAGAGATCTTCTATTCTCTTTGAATAGATGAGGTCACATCTCATATTAATTACATGAGAACATATGGTAATTTCATAATAGGTTGGTCCATTTAAGAAACAAAAGAGGTATCATCTCTTTGAATAGTCAACTAATCTTCTCTTTAAGTCTACTCCTCTTCATATCTTTTCATTATTTACATTAATGCCACTCTCTTGGCCTAGCCGAAATTTTTTTTTTTTTTTAAATCTTCGCAGAGGCTGTGAAGTCATGAGCGGGGCTCAAAATCTCGATCTTTTGAGTAACCACTGTCTTAAAACTTATTTCTTCTAGCTAACTGTACTACTGCCCCATCTCGACCTAGCCGAATTTCTGTTGGGCTTTTACTCTTTTAGCCCTATTGCTCCCATCCAATGCACACTATATTAATTAATTAATTGATAGTTCATTATTTACACTTTTCAAGTGTAAGCGTTATATAAAATTTAAATTTGCACTTTATTTACACTTTTAGACTGGTTGGCTGGGGAAAAAAACATTAACGAAATCTGATGAAATCCAATCATAAGATCAAGTGATCCCAGTGAATTTTCAAAATTACTCTTCAAAATTGTATAAATCTTCAACTTCTATCAAAAAAATCTTAAAAAACCTTCTTAATATACCACCGTTTATAAATCTTGACATTTCCACTAACAGAATTCTTGTTATTACTCTTAAATGAAATAAGTTATCTTTTTATATATTTCTATCAAATATAGTCTAAGATTGTATTTAAAAGACAAAAGTTTTCAGATAAATCATGAATAGTTTTAGAAAACAACGTACTCAATATATGGATAAAATTATTGTCACCTATCAAGATATAACTTCATTCCTAAATAGTGTTTAATGTACCCATTATCTATCATCAGTTTTGTTTAGCCGAATTAAATTTTAATTAAGATTTTACTAAAATCGTCCAATATATAATATTTTTAAATTTCATAAAGTTATTGGACGAAAGAACAATATTCAGCAGGAATATTATTCCTAATTACACATATATCAGGATCTTCGTTAATAGAACATGACATTAAAATCTTACCATATTTCATTTCCATAACATAAAATAATTATATAACATTTAAATAATCTGAATTTTACAATTAAACATTCCTTCAAAATTGTCAAGCTAACTATCAAAATTGGCAACCCAGCTTTATTTATGTATATTAAGGCAGCAAAGCGGCTTTTCATCTTAACACTGATCCTATAAATTTCCACTAGAGGCGATAAACCATTTGCTCATTACTGATACTGTAAGCAATACTAGTACTTTCTCTTTTTTTTTTTGAAGGTTAGTGGAAATTTTCCACTAAGAAATATATTGATACTAAATAAATAATTACAATGTTCATTACCTGCTCGAAGAGGAACCAGTAATGACTCTTAAGGTTTTAAAAAAGAAGAAAAGAATTTTAACCTAAACTAAAACTAACAGATTTTTTCTCTCTATTTCTGAAGGCAACCACATGGTTTTTCATGAGGTCATGCATAGTAAAAGCTGTCAACTTTCACCAACTATTTAAATCCAACAATACGCATTACTTTTGTGAAAAAAAAAAATTCATGTTAAGAAAAAAAAATCAAAATAAAAAAAATGGTACATCTACAAAAATCAAATTTTACTGGCACGTCGTTATAAACATGACTAGCTCCACAAATATAATAAATATTTTTTTCTTCATCATTATTTCCGCGTTAGTATTTACACAAATGACATAAGCTGCTTTCAACTCAACAAAAGTAGAAAAACTATTTACTGCTCCATCTCTGCTATGATTTATTTCAGATAGCTTTCTTGGCATGCTATCCACTATCCAGCTCTGTCAACTTTGGCAGGATGCTCCTTGAATATATCCATGTATGTAGGTTCATAAAGTAATTAATGAACTAACATGATAAAAAAGATCCCCCCTTTCAGAGCTCTCTCTGCTTCTGATAATGTACTCACACTTACACCAACCATCAACTTTCACCCATTAATTAAAGAGTCAACAATTGATTATTAATTATATTAGTTATTAATTAATTCTTTAATTAATTAGATGTCTTATGTTTAGTCTGTAATGGTTTTTGGAATTTTATTTTAATATGAAAATTTGATACTTGATATATTAAAAAAAATGGAGCACCTTATTTCAAGTGATAAATTAATAGCATTTTCTTACTTAGCTTACTTGTGAATCTATTTATTGTATGAAATAATTAGAGAGAGATCAAAGTTAATTTAAGTACTTACCTGTTAGTGGCCTCTTCTCTTGTCTCTTTTTAGGTGTACTTCTCTAGCCAATCAGAAATTATTCTTAATTTCATTTACCTTTTGTTGACGGAAACAAGTGCACACGATAGCGTCACACATAATCCAGTCAACTTCAGATTTGGGAAGAAGCAACTGTTGGGCAGGAAATTAGAATAGATTCTTTATTTCTAAGTTTAGCTTATTTCTATCTATGAATTTGTATAGCTGGAGATTTGTTTCCCTGCTAGTTGTTTCCCTGTTTGTTTTGTTCTCTCCAGGAATATAAACAAGGAGATCGAGAATTGTAGAATGTACAACAATATATTTTTCCATTAAATAAAATTGGGAGGGACAGGGAGCTTCATGGGAGTTTGGTGTTCTTTAATTTACTAAACTTTACATGGTATCAGAGCTTCGTTGATCCAAACAACAATGGGGGACACGCCTCCTACCTCTCCTGCAACTCCTCCCTTTGATGCTGCTAATATGGCAGCAGTTCTAGAGCAGCTCACCAAATTGGTGACACTCCAACAAAACCAAATGGCAGCAATGCAACTCACGGCTGTCACAAACCCTCCACCGGTGCAGAATATACCCCATCCTGTTGCCGTGGCCGAGGTAGCTGTCCACCCGAATCCAATTGATGTGAAGATGGATGGTACTAACTACACCTATTGGTGTCAAGCCGTGGAGATGCATGTCAAAGGCCGAGAACGGATGGGACACTTAACCGGTGACCCTCTACCGCCTCTCACAACCAGTCCCGAATTTCGCAAGTGGGAGGTAAACGATGTAATCGTCAAAGGGTGGCTTATCAACTCCTTAGAACCGCGACTACGCAGCAAATACATCCGCCACCCCACAGCAAGGGATGTTTGGAAGGCTTTGGCAACAACCTACTATGATGGCAGTGACGAAACCCAAATCTTTGCACTCAACAGAAAAGTCACGAGGCTCAAGCAAGAAGAGAAAACCGTTGAAGAATTCTATGACGAGCTCCAAGCACTGTGGCAAGAGATCGATTTCAGGTGTCCAAATCCTATGGACACTCCAGCCGACATTGAGAAATTCAACCTTTTTATCCAGAAAAACAGAGTTTATATTTTTCTTGACGGTCTTGAGGATCGATTTGACGCAATTCGAGCCCAAGTTCTTCAGATAAAACCATTTCCGTCAATAGAGCAAGCCTATGGCTATGTGCGACACGAGGCAAGTCGTCAAGGCGTGATGGTTAAAGGTGGAGCAAGTGCTCTGCACGAGTCTCTGACAATGGTGTCAAGAGGCTATAAATCTAATGAAGGGGGGCTGGTTCGGATGAACAACAGTCAAGAAAAATCAAAACGGGGTGGGAATTGTCCTTACTGCCCCGGTGCAAAACACTCCAAAGATGGTTGCTATCGGGTAATTGGATACCCGCCTTGGTGGAAGGGTCAGAAAAAACCGATTGGTGACAAAACATTGGACCAAGAAAGGGCAGTGGGTGCGTTGGCAGTTGGAGAAGGTGTGCAGCAGCCGACAGCAGCACCAGCATCAGCAGGTATGTTCCAACCTCATGTCAAGCAGCAGCAACAAGGTGGTATGACCTGCACTTCAGCCCCACACCAATCGGACACAGCAGCGGCAGCTTTCTCTAGTCACGCCATTGCATCTGACAGTAACAGTCAGGGTAAAGGTAAAGGAGTAAATGAAGGTAGAGCCTCTGTTTCTTCTCAAAAAATTGATTGGATCATTGACTCAGGAGCTACCGATCATATGACTTTTTCTAGGGAAGATTTAATAAACTTTCTGAAACCAAGAAAAACAGGAATTCTAAATGCTAATGGTGACCAATACCCAGTAACTTGCGCGGGGGATGTGAAAATCTCTGAGAAGTTAACCTTGAAAAATACTCTGTTGGTGCCATCTTTGGCTACAAGACTTATCTCGGTTGGCCAAATTACCAAAGATCTTAACTGTGTTGTACTCATGTTTCCTGACTTTTGTGTATTTCAGGATATTCTCACGAAGGAGATCATTGGCCGTGGTATTAGACGGGATGGATTGTATCATTTAGAAGACTTGACAATTGGAACAGCTTGCTTGGCAAATGGTGCATCTACGAAATTAGAAGACATGGTTTGGTTGTGGCATAGACGTTTGGGACACCCGTCATTTGGGTATATGAAACAATTATCCCCCTCTTTATTCGTAGGCTTACAGAATAAGAAGTTTGAGTGTGAGACTTGTGTTAGGGCAAAGAGCCATCGTGTAACGTATCCTATAAGTTCAAATAAGAATCTTGTTCCGTTTAATTTGGTTCATACCGATGTTTGGGGTCCATCCCCAGTTGTCTCTAAATCAGGTAGTAAATGGTTTATTTTATTCACCGATGATTGCACTCGAATGACATGGCTCTACTTATTAAAAACTAAGGATGAGGTCCCTCAAGTTATTAAGGAGTTTTATAAAATGGTTGGTACCCAATTTGAAAAAGAGATAAAAATGTTTAGAAGTGATAATGGGACTGAATTCGTAAACAAAACACTACAAGAATTCTTTAAAGAGAAGGGAATTTTGCATGAAACCTCGTGTGTCGGAACTCCTCAACAAAACGGTGTAGCAGAGAGAAAAAATCGACACATATTGGAAACTGCTAGATCCCTTTTACTAGAAAATAATGTACCACAAGTGTTTTGGGATAATGCCGTCTCAATGGCTGTGTACTTAATCAACCGTACCCCCTCAAAAGTGAATAATTTCAAGACACCTCTACAAGTGTTATCCAGCTTTACTATCATCCCATCAGTCCTTAATCTTCCTCCAAAAATCTTTGGTTGTGTGGCCTATGTTCATATTCAAAAACATCTACGGTCCAAGGTCGAGGCTCTTGCGGAAAAATGTATTTTTTTAGGGTTTGGGGCCCAGAAAAAGGGGTACAAGTGCTATAATCCAGCTACACGGAAATTTTTTGTCACAATGGATGTTACATTTTTTGAAAATAAGCCGTTTTTTGGCAACTCCCACACTTCGATTCAGGGGGAGACAGAAGTAGCGGAATCTGCGTTATTTGAGGCGTTACCTGATCCCGGGTTTGGGCCTCCTTCCTCTCATGTGCTCTCTCATGGGCCGGCTTCTCATAAGGCCGTGTCACCTATTTATGGGCTCCATGGAGCTGCTGATCACGGGCCTTCTTCACGGCCCCCTCCCTCTCCTTCTGCTGATCACGGGCCTTCTTCCCGGCCCCCTCCCTCTCCTTCTGCTGATCACGGGTTAATCCCTTCAGATGGTAAAACCTCGGGTGAGCAAGATCGGGCTGCAGAAAACTGCACATCACAGGAAAGAGGGGCGATCCGAGAACAGTCGGAACTGGTTAATCCGAATTTTCAGGTTTATGTCAGGAGAAGAAAAGCAACCGAGTTAAACCCTACTCAGTTAGACTATCCTGATACAGAAAAATCGTCAGAAGTTGTTTGGTGGGTTGAAGCTGAGCAAGGTGACATGATACAATCTGACCCGATACCACAAGGCCTAGAATCTCGTGAGAATAATCCTGAGGTAAGTTCTTCTACCCTTGATCTTGTGTATAAATTACCTCCAAGAAGTAATCGGGGTATACCACCAAAACGGTATGGGTATGAACCAGAAGATGGTACTGGTAGGGAAAGTGAGTATCCAATTGCCAAATATACCTCAACAAAGAACTTACCAAACCCTTTAAAGGAATTTGCAAATGAAATTACGTCCATTACAATACCTGAGAGAGTCGAGGATGCTATGAGAGATCCTAAATGGGTAGAGGCAATGGAAACTGAAATGAATGCACTCGAAAAAAATTGTACTTGGAAACTTGTAAATCTACCAGAAGGTAAGAAACCAGTTGGGTGTAAATGGGTATTTACTATAAAATATAATGCCGAAGGAAAGGTTGAGCGGTATAAGGCCCGGTTGGTTGCAAAAGGATATACCCAGACATATGGGGTTGATTACCAAGAAACTTTCTCACCTGTAGCTAAACTAAACACAATTCGAGTACTCTTATCTCTTGCAGCAAATTTAGATTGGCCTCTACACCAGTTTGATGTAAAGAATGCATTCCTCCATGGAGACCTAGAGGAAGAAATTTACATGGAGCTCCCGCCTGGATATAAGTATTCGGGTGCAACTACAAAAGTGTGCAAGCTAGTGAGATCCTTGTATGGCTTGAAGCAGTCACCTAGAGCCTGGTTTGGACGATTCTGTAATGCAATGAAAAGTTACAACTATACTCAAAGTGACTCGGATCACACAATGTTTACTAAAAGAAGGCAAGGTAAAATCACTGTGTTAATCATTTATGTAGATGATATGATTATTACAGGAGACGACAAGGAGGAAATTGAGTCACTTGAGAAAAAGTTGTGCAAGGAGTTCGAAATGAAGAATTTGGGAGGATTGAAGTACTTCCTCGGTATTGAAGTAGCGAGAGGAAAAGGGGGAATTTTTCTATCACAACGGAAATACATTCTGGATCTTCTCGCGGAAGTTGGAATGCTAGAATGCAAACCGGTAGAAACACCGGTAATTCAAAATACAAAATTGGGACTGGACCCGAACCAATCCCCGACAAATAAAGAGAGGTATCAAAGGTTAGTTGGAAAACTGATTTATCTCTCTCATACTAGACCCGACATAGCTTATGCTGTTAGTATGGTGAGTCAGTTCATGCATGCTCCTACCGAAGAACACATGGAGGCCGTGTCACGTATTCTTCGATATTTGAAGGGTGCTCCTGGCAGAGGGATAAAATTTCAAAAGAATGGACACCTAAAAATTGAGGGTTATACGGACGCTGATTGGGCTGGAAGTGTAACTGATCGTAAGTCGACAGCTGGGTATTTTACCTTTGTAGGAGGGAATCTTGTCACATGGAGGAGCAAGAAACAGAACGTAGTGGCTCTTTCAAGTGCAGAGGCAGAATTTCGAGGGATGACTAAAGGAATCTGCGAATTGTTGTGGCTAAGAAAATTGCTACTAGAGCTAGGGTTTGAGCAAGAAAGAGAGATGAGTCTTTTCTGTGATAATAAAGCAGCAATCGATATCTCACATAACCCAGTACAACATGACAGAACAAAACACATAGAAGTTGACAGGCATTTCATCAAAGAGAAGCTAGATTCGAAGGTCATTACTCTTCCGTTTGTCAGGTCTGAAGAACAACTTGCGGATGTGTTAACAAAGGCTGTATCAAGCAAGACCTTCAACGATTCTCTAGTCAAGCTGGGTATGGAAGACATCTACGTGTCCACTTGAGGGGGAGTGTTGACGGAAACAAGTGCACACGATAGCGTCACACATAATCCAGTCAACTTCAGATTTGGGAAGAAGCAACTGTTGGGCAGGAAATTAGAATAGATTCTTTATTTCTAAGTTTAGCTTATTTCTATCTATGAATTTGTATAGCTGGAGATTTGTTTCCCTGCTAGTTGTTTCCCTGTTTGTTTTGTTCTCTCCAGGAATATAAACAAGGAGATCGAGAATTGTAGAATGTACAACAATATATTTTTCCATTAAATAAAATTGGGAGGGACAGGGAGCTTCATGGGAGTTTGGTGTTCTTTAATTTACTAAACTTTACACCTTTATAACTACCTCAGTACCACATGTGTATCATTTACTCCTGTCTACTACTGTACCAAAATATCATCTATATATTCTTGTTTCCTCTTTACAGTTTATCCCAACATTTCTTATTCCATTGCTTCCTCCATAGGTTCATCCAAAGAAACCCCAACACTAGGGCAGCTCTTCTATCCAAACTGCAAAACGCGACATTTTAAATGATTTAATTTGAGCGCACAAATTACTGGAATCAACTCACATTTCAGTGGTTAATTAAATCCAGTTTTTGAAAATGGAAGCCATGAGAGACTTGAACTAGAGCACATTCCATTAGTTCCTACCACCAAAACCACTGAGAATTCATTAACACTGCTTCAGGAGTTGCTCAGGAAGCAGAAGCAGTGTAAATGAATTCATTAACACTGCTTCAGGAGTTGCTGAACCCTAAATACACGAAAAACTTGCTCCTAAGTGCAAATTTTCTTAAACGAAAATACATATCGGTACCATAATGGCACAACACAACTTACACACGTTTTCTATTAAACTATTTCTATTGCGGTACAACCGATGCCATTTATGAAAGCGTGAGACTGAATACGAAAAATACACAAGGCAGAAAATAAAAAACTAATCAATCAGCAGATATTGCCAACATATGACTAGATCTGAATGGAAATACTCGTCTAATTCATTAACAAGATGGCTAAAATTGAAATTGTACTGAAATTAATGAGCAAAACCTCCTTAGATCTCCATTGATCAGTCATAAGTAAGTCTCAAGATGCCTGGTTTTAGGAATTCCTATCCTCTGAGTTAACTCAAATTTTGAGTTAAGATCTGGCCGTCCAATTTAAATCCGCACTAATATTAAAGGACCCCGTGTGTTATATGCGTGGGCCAGATTGGTCCAAATTCTGATCACACGGCTGAAAAAATTAACTCACATGGTGCATTAATGCAGAGGATATGGATTCTGGATTTAGTGAGCAGATCAACGATTTCAAACACAAAATCATCACATTGACTCGAAATAAAGAGAAAATGAAAAAAATGAGTAGCTAACCGATAAACATCATCCAAGTGTTCTCTTTACAGTCATTGCTCAAGCATGACAGGCGCACCTCCTTTACTGATGGCCTTGAAGTGAAGCCTTACATTTCCCTCATGATTGCCTCAAATGGAGAAGGGATACTGCTCTTGGTGGTTTTAGGCTTTTAGCCCTCTTTCTAAGAGAAGTTAAAGCCTCTCTATTTTCATTCCTAACTTCATCATTTTCAACCATCTACTTCCCAAAAATTTGAAAGTTACTATATCAATATTAAGTAAAAAAATGACTTTTGCATTGTACAAAACGGTGAAGTACTGGTACAAAATTACCAGCATGAAAACCTTTGGTTAGAAAAGCTTGAACTTTATACCATGGCGATAAGAAATATACCTGACATACTATGAATAAGGTAACAACTTTAATTAACTTCATATCAGAAACAATTTAATTAGTTGGGAGAAATCAATATAGATTAAACCTTATGCCTTGTCATGAGATGTTCTTCAGCCTCTGTCTCTGTTTCAATTAAGGTTTTATGCAATTTGTCCATACCAGGATACAATCGAATTGAGCCTAAAAATTAGCCATAATACTCACCAAATGAATCTCCATAAGAAATAAATTAGTTGTGCAACATACAACATAAAGAACAAAGCATGCTAAAAGCTATTATATATACACCCATATACCTTAAAATTTGTATTTTTACCGAAAATCCAAACAGATGTATTTGAAACAATGCACAACAACGAATCTAAAAAAGAAAACTGCATGGAAGCACAGTGATTGAGAATTTTTTAAAATTTATTGTTAATGATAAACTCTTATTTTGCATACTGGGATTTTGGGGTGAGGATTCGTAAAAATTGCTTGCACACATGATTAATAATCGCGATTTCTCCTGAGATGGTGCTGAATAAGCTAAAACCTAAATCGGCTCACTAAAAGGCATAAAGAAACATAAAAAATTCACAGGAAATTGCGAAGGCCATGAGAGAAGCAGAGGGAATCAATTGAAGTGTAGTTAGAGGGAGTTTAAGGGAAGAAAGATAGGTAGATCGGTACCCACCTGTCAGCTTTTGTTTTTACTGGAGTATTGTTGTAGCAGCCCCTTCAAGGATTTTATACTGGATATGGGACCCACCTGCCCCATCACCCAGTCGCCATGTAACCAAATGCTCTAGAGTGGACCTTAGCGCCATAATCCCTTTGCAGAAACTAGTGCATCTATAAGTTCTCTTACTTCAAGTTTGTAGTGCGAAACAGAATGTACTAGCCCTTCCCCTTTCCTTTGAGCTCTTCCTCCTTCCCTCTCTCCCGTTCACACCTCCTCTACCCGCTTGAGCTCCTACCACCTCGACTATCTAAAAATTTCGTACACCTCAGTTCATCTATCTTTACCCATACCACACTCCTGACCATAGAAGGAAAAATCAGTATCGGTATCGGGATCGGGATCGGTCGGTGTATCGGGATCGGGATCGGCACCGACCGATCCCGATCCGGATCGGAAAAATCGGTTGGGATCAGCCGAATTGGATCGGAAAATCGGACTTTTTTACCAGAAGCTTGTTTTACACTAAAAAAATAGAAAAAATTGATAAAAAAATTTAGAAAAATTATTACAATCAAATAATCCACTAATACAATATAATTCAAGCATTACAACTAAAAACACACTCATTAGTCCAGTCAAACCAAAAAAAAAGACAACAGTCAATCTGTGATTGAATGGAGGTACAAATTAAAATTAAGATATATAGAGATGAGTTGTGTTTTTTAACAACAAAGATTGTATGGTGTGGTGGTAGTTGAGTTTGGTTGCCATGCTTGAGGGCATGAGTTTGATTCACATAGAGCTCAAAAAAAAATTTGAAGTTTGTTTAATTCGCGTTTCGGCCGTTTTGGTGAAATCGATCTATTTTGGTCCGAAACGGAAGAAATTTAGCTGGAATGAGACCGGAACGGTCGAAATTTGACTGGAATGAGGCCAGAACGGTCGAAATTTGATGAAATCTACACTAACCGCGTAACTCGGTCTGAAATCAGATCGGTACCGTCCGATTCCGATCCGAAACGGCCGATTCCGCTCCCGAACGGCCGATTTTGCCTCTATGCTCCTAACTCTCATCCCCCTGTTATTGATATACATTTCGGTGGAGGGAAGAGAGACAAATTCTGAAATTTCTCTATTCAAACTATATTTTGTTTTATACTTTTTCTCTCTTACATACTTCATAGAACACAACTCAATTTATGGACTCTTAATATTAAAAAACAGACTCTTAAAATTCGTACACAAAACAATTGTAAAACAGAATCCTAAATAGCAGCACTTAATTTTGACCCTTGGTTACTAAAACTGCCATTACTTATTATCGGGAACTCCAAACGACTTGAAACTTAAACCATATGAATTTAGACTCCAAAACACGTCAAATACATAATTAATTTGCCCAGAATGATCTAGAATTGCCCCTTCAACTTCGCAGTTAATATCACCTTAAAATCTGGCTATACGAGCTAAAACTCCAGTAACACGAGGCAACTGAAATACGAGTCGACAATAAATCAGCAATTTATTTGGCAAAGAATTTGGTGCACCATGAGAGGAGTAAGCATATAGATGTTTGTTTTCATTTTATTCGGGAACATGTCAAGAAAGGTAATGTGCGAATGATTCATGTTTCGAGTCGTGATCAAGTGGCAGATATCTTTACAAAACTGCTACCAATTGTGCTCTTCGAAAATTTTAAGATGATGATTGGAATGAAGGATGGAAAAATTTTGAGTTTAAGGGAGGAATTTGTTAAAGAATAAACTCAAAAAACAGAGACAGATTTTAAGGCGATATTAAATGCGAAGTTGAAGGGGCAATTCTAGATCATTCTAGGCAAATTAATTATGTATATGACGTGTTTTGGAGTCTAGATTCAGATGGTTCAAGTTTCAAGTCGTTTGGAGTTCGCTATAATAACTAATGGCAATTTTAGTAACTAAGGGTCAGAATTAAGTGCTGCTGTTTAGGATTCTGTTTTACAATTGTTTTGTGTACGAAATTTAAGAGTCTATTTTTTAATATTGAGAGTCTATAAATTGAGTTGTGTTCTATGAAGTATGTAAGAGAGAAAAAATATAATAGAAAGAAAATATAATTTGAATAGAGAAATTTCAGAATTTGTCTCTCTTCCCTCCACCGAAATATATATCAAATTTAACACCCCCAACCCTAGGTAGACGAAAGCAATGCCAATCCATTCCCCAAACCTTCCCAACCGGAATTGAACATGGCTTTCCCACCTCCTGAACAACACAATATTGCTTCTTATCTCCCTATGAGGAACATGACATGCTAGTCTTGACCTGAACAACGCGGTCGTGCTCTACTTCCATTAACCGATCACAGCTCCTACAAGCCTTGGTGACTAGATATGGATGTTCCCCTCAAAATTGGAAGATCTGTGTGGTACGGCGCCGGGATACTTGATCTACTTACCAGGTTAGTTGATAAAAGCAGGTTACTGAAGTAAGGGTCCCCCTGGTAATACACTGTGGCATGGAGTAAAAGCAAAATTAATCTTGCTTTTACTTCATGCCATGGTGTATTACCTTGGAGGCCCTTACTAAACTAACATGGTGACAAAATATAAAATCCTCTTTGAAGCCTTGGAAAATTACAATCATAATTTATGGTACAAAGAGTACTTGTGTGTGCATATTTATTAATAAAGCTAATAGATTTTGCTTTTATAAGAAGATTCTAAAATTGACCGAATGAACACAAATTAAGTATAAATATAACTATCCCTTATTTTTCGGGGAGAGAACAGAGGTGGGCCCTTCTTTTTTATCGTGATCCAAAATCTCTTACATAGCATTGTTACTATTTTTTTAACGCCGACTTCTTTTACTATTTGTTGAAATAGATAGAAAATTGTTATTTTGAGAATATTATGGATCATTAAAAATAACAATTTTTTACCTATCTAAAAATATAATAATTTTTTTTTATGAAAAATGTAATATTCGGCCTTCAAGCATATTTTCATATGGAAATCACGTTAAGCAGTTTGGATCATCTATTTGGACTTTAAAATTGAAAATATGAATTTGAAGTAAGATATGAATCTTAATTATATCATAAAGCACGATAGTCCAACTCTGTAAACTTTTTTTACCACCTGACTTTACACTAAACTAATTCAAAAATTTGGAAATTATGTACACCCTAACATATTTTAGATGATATTCTCGAAAAATGAACATGCGTCCTCTGAGAAGTAATTAATCTTTCGATTGATCAATTTTTCAGTAATTTAGATTTCAAAATAAAAAACTCTCAAATTTCATATTGTTTAGATAAGTGAACTATTGGAATTAGGTAGTACAAGACATAAAAATTATTATTTCTTACATGAAACAAAAAATCAACTTCAACTAAGATTAAACATATATAAAACAAAATAAGAAAATAAAAAATTTCATCCAAATTATTATATGTTCTAATAAATGGTATTTGTTTATATCAAATAATAATAAACATAGTAATACTAAATAGTCAAGTTGATGAAGTGACCAAATACACCAAGGTCTTTGAATTTGACAAAAGGGGTCCACAAAAGGAAAGACCACCAATCACAATTCAAAAGCCCACGAAGTTTAGATAAAAGCCCATCCAAGCCCAGTTAAGGTTTAGACAAAAGATCCAACCAAAAGGCAAAAAGCCTATTTATTTATCTAATACGGATCAATATGTATGTATAATTATACAGAAGGGCTCCAACGCTCTGCAAAGTAAACCACTCCGTTTACTTCGGACTATTTTTTAAATTTTGAAAATCCAAACAACCGATCCGAACCGTTCAACATGTTCTAAATATTGAAATGTGCTTGGAGACCAAATTTTACATTTTTTGAAATTTTTTTACTATTTATTAAGCCACTTTGAAAGTTTCTGATCCGGTGGTCTAGAAAATTTTACTGTTTTTTACTGTTCACCGTCGGATCAGCGACTTTCAAAGTGGCTTAATAAATAGTAAAAAAATTCCAAAAATTGTAAAATTTTGTTTCCAAGCACATTTCAATATTTAGAACATGTTGAACGGTTCACACCGGTTATTTCGATTTTCAAAATCCAAAAAATGGCCCGAAGTAAACGGGGTGGTTTACTTTGCAAAGCACCGTAGCCTTACTCATTGTTTTCATGGTCAAATCATATTTCACATATTTATTTCTAATTTAGAAGTTTAAACAGACCATCTGAAGCTCTCAACATGTCATCCACGTTAAAATGTACTTAGAGATTAAATTTTATATTTTTTATAAATCATCTAAAATGAGTGATTTTGTACATATATTAAAAAATAGTAAAAAATTCAAAAAATATAAAATTTAATCTTCAATACATTTTAATATGAATATAACATTGAGCAATTCAGATTCTCTGTTTAGACTTAATAAAAATAAATATACGAGATATGATTGGAACATGAAAGAAATTGGGCATTTGAGCCCAGGTCATCTAATAGTCTCATTTTTAGGCTGAACTATGCCGTTGACGACTGGTCCAACTTTCCTAAAGTAATCGAAATTTGGAGTTTGAATCCCATCCGTTCAATCAATATCCGGAATGCAGGGTGCACTTGAATGTTCGTGTAATAACAGATCGCATAAGAGTCTAATCTCAAATTTTCTGTTACTTTAGGGAATTGAATTCATTGTCGACTTAGCTTGTGACTGCTGGGGACGCCTCTCCAATTTCTCTGGATCTGTTAACCCTGGTTTATATTTCCTAAAGTAGTCGAAATTTTGAAATTGCATCTCAACCGTCAGATCAAAATTAAGAAAGCACAGGGCCCTTTAATGTTCGTTCAATAACAGATCGAACAGTGTGAGTCCAAAATCAAAATTTGTGCTACTTTAGGGATTATATATCGATTCGAACTTGGGCTTGTCACTTGGGGACGCCTACCTTTCTAGTAATTTCCAGAAAACCAGGGGCCTCTCAGAAAGATAAGTACAGAGCTCCTAAAGTAACCCATTTTTTTAGATTAGATTCGAACCGTCAGATTCGAATTGGGCCGTCAGATTAAAGCTCCCGTGCGCTCAACCTCGGGCCGGATTGGTCGGATTCGAATCGGACGGTCCAGATCTAAGCTCAAAAATTGGGTTACTTTAGGGAAACGGGCCACAAAATAGTTTGGTTAAAGATTTTAACAGAGAAATTATAGCTTCATGCCCTGCAAATATTCTATATAGATCTGCTTTGATTCTATAGCCATTGCTGTGCATAAATCGATACCTGCTCTGTTAAAATCTTTAGCCGAAGAGTTGCCTTCTATACTAAAATCCCACTTAATTAGCCCTAAAATGTAAAGTTTTATACTGTTGTTAATCGCCACAAAAACCCCAATTCCTCTCTTTCCTTCAAAAACCCTCAAGCGCGACCACAATTTGCCACTATGGCGGGAATACTTCGCTCCTGCGCCGCCCGATCCGCTCTCCGCCGCCTCTCTAACACGGTGGCGAAACGTCGCTTCGCCGCCGCCGCCGCCGTTTGGGAAGACGACGATCTCGATTACTGGACTGACGGTGAGGAGAAGGCGCACGTGCCGTTAGCTGAAGGCACGTGTTGTGAGAGGGGTCCTAGAGGCGTCCAATGGGTTTTCATGGGTAGTCCTGGTTTACAGAAGCACCTGTACGCTGCTAGAATGGCACAGTTGCTTGATGTTCCGTACATCTCCATGGGTACTCTCGTTAGACAAGAGCTTGATCCAAGATCTTCTATTTACTTGAAGGTTTGTCTTTCAATTGATTTCTTCTTCTCAGGTTTTGTTAATTGATTCGATAAATTCCTCGAATTTGTTCCTAATTACGAGATATTAGCATTTGGATTCTTTTTATATGCTAATTAGGAATTACTTTCCAATTTTTTGGGAAAAGTGTGGTGTCTTTCTAGTGCTGATTCCTGAGTTGTGAATTATTAGGGATTCATTTGAAAATCCTTTCAAAGTGTATCTTGAAAGTTCTGGTCTTTTTTCAGAACTTCTTTTTTCTGGCAATTGATTTTCGTGTTGGGTTTTTTTTTTATTTTTGTTGGGAAATTTGATCATTCTATTTTTGTGTGATCCATGAGAGAGATGGAAAAGAGCGTGGCGGCCATGTTCTTAGAATGTGAAGGGTACTTTGGTAAATTCGCTGCATTGGTGGCGTTTTCTGTTAGTTGTAAGGGTAGTTTGGGAACTTTACAAGATTAGGGTTTGCTTCAGAATCAGAACCTTCTTTTCTATTTTTCCACTCGTGTTTGTCACGTGCAGCCAAAGTTTTTTCTTATATGTTTATTTCCAGTTTTGCCCCTCAGGTTTTCTGGTCTAGTGGTAGACTAGTAGTCAGGATAGTTGGACTATTTCTTGATTAGTTGAACTGAGTGCATTTTTCTAGTACACCCGGGAAGTTTAGAAATTTCATAATAGTCCTTGAAAGTTGCCACATTATTTCTTTCGGTAAAAACTTTATCAGAACATTGTATTGATATGTTGCTCTAATTTATTTGCAAATTTTCTGACTAGTCCTTTGTTTATCTATGTTATGAAGATTGCAAATTCAGTGAACCAGGGCAGGCTTGTATCAGAAGAGATAATATTTGGGTTGCTTTCAAAGAGACTAGAAGAGAGATTTTATCGTGGCGAAACTGGGTTTATTCTTGATGGAATACCTCGAACTAGGCTTCAAGCTGTAAGTCTGATTTATTTACTAAGTAGAATTTACATCGATGTTTGCCTATTTAATCATTTTGCTTGTTTGCTCTCAGGAATTGCTTGATCAGATGGTGGATATAGACCTCGTAGTGAATTTCAAATCGAAGGATGAAACTATAATTAAGAAGCAAATAAGGGGTGAAATTGAAACATGCTCGCACTGTGGAAGGCCATTCCACATGAACCAACCTGAATCAACCAGGTGTAACCCGTGTTTAGCAACCCGTACCCAACATGCACAAGTTCAGTCTAACGCTGTGGTTGGACTTGAGGGTTCTCGACTGGAAAAGATTCACCTTCACTGTGAGCAGGTAATTATTAGGCCTTAATATTTTATATACTGATTTATGTTATAAGTTAACACTCTGTCTGAGAAGCTATAATTTGAATTTTGGTTATAAAATTTTGAAGTTCAATGCATAGCTTGGTTATAAATTTAGCAAGTAATTGTGCTATTTCTTTGTTGGATGATTTTTTTTCCTAGTGGAATCAACCTGAGGTTTTCTTTTTGGTGGCATCTTTTAGAGAATCTAGCACAATTAGCATGCAAATGGAATATTATTATGTTACCATTGTTCAAATAATCTTTCAATTTGATTACATGGTTTGTTAGAACCTTTCCTCTGTGTAATATTCCATTTCTGATCAATTTTATTCTTATATGTATTTTTCAACAGAGCAAGCTTTTGGAAGATTACTACAGGGGACAGAGAAAACTTGTGAATTTCAATGTTTCTGGGGGCCCAGGTGAAACATGGAAAGGCCTGCTGGCTGCTTTGCAACTCCAGCATATTGACGCATCAAATTCACCCCAAAAGCTTACTGTATGAGTTATATTTTTATTATAGGGGATTAAAAAATCACTATTCATTAGAACTAGGCCCATGAAATTTGAATGTTTCTGGGTCTGAGAGCTGTGTTTTTGTTGTCTTTGTGCCTCAACTTTTGTTGTTTTTGAGGAGATAAAATTGTAAGCGATTTTGCTGACGCTTATATTATGCATCTGTAATATAAAATTTTTGTTTATTTTATGTCACAATTTTAATTTTACTAGGTTGCGTTTGTGTTATGTTCCAAGATTTTGGTTATTTTATGTCATAAGTTTAATATTACTTATTTAAATGCTACAGATAAAAAGAAAAATTGGATTTTAGACTAAAGAGAAAAATTTGTTTTCTCTGTTTTTAGCCCCAAAACTTATCATTGGTTCAAATAAACCATCTATCTTGGTAGCAGAACATAAATTTGCACATGCCATTTAGACCTAATTTAGGTTCTTTTCTATACACACACTCTTGACTCACTCTCAGTTCAAAACCCAGAAACCGGAAAAAAAAAAAAAAAAAGATCAGAAACCACCTTAATGAACCAGTAATCTCCATCTCGAATCCTGCTTCAAAGTTCAAACCTTAACCAGCAAACAGCCAAACCAGCAGCTTTCTGTCCAAAAACAGAATATAAGAACTTAAAAATCAGCAATAAAATTTACCAGATTCAGCACAAACAAAACCGGAACCATACCAGAAAATACAGAACAAATTATTAATAAATTCTGCTCCCCGAATCAGCATGATCAGAAAAACCAGGTCAGTGCTCCATGCCAGAGATCAGTGTCAGAAAATCGACAATACCAGATCAGCTTATTCTTATGATAGCTCTCAGAATCGAAAAGGTGAGGTTCAGATCAGCTTATTCTCAAGTCTTTCTCGAGCATTAATTTGATATTGTTCCAAACGAGATCGGTTCCTCAAAAGTAATATCCGAACAATACCGGGAACAAAGACAATGCTGACGTCCCATTACAAACAACTTTAGAAATTGTGGTTGCTTTGAAAGACTTGTGTTGCGCCTATATTTCAAAATCCATATCACTTTTTCTACATATTTGATTTTTTTTTTAAGATGAGCTTTTTCTCAGACAATTAGCACATGTTTTCATTATATTAATATAAAAAATAGTAAGTAATTTAAGAATAACTACTTAAAAATAAATGCCTAGCGCTTGTTTGTACTTTTAGTAATGATAAATTTTAGATAAAATAAAACAATTTTTTTTTAAATATTTTTGCATCCGGCTTTTAACTGTATCACGAAATATGATACTTAACATTCACTATTTATATCTAAATCCAGAATTTTTATTCCTAGCATATAAGCACTATTAAAAAAAAAAATACATGAAGACATTTTGGATGCAAAGGTTTACCTATTCCTCAACCAAAATTGACATTTGCGCCTTTTTTAATAGTTCTAGAAGGCACCTTTCTTTGTACTTAACATGTATTCGTTAATATAGGTGAACCCAAAACGATTTCAGCTTGTAACCACATCATTTGTTAAAAAATAAAACAAATAATTTATGAGAATCCACTTTTAGTCTAGTGGCAAAAGTAATATACACCCCCCTACACGAGGGTCCGGATTCCCCAAAGTAACTCAATTTTTGAGTTTAGATCCGAACCATCTGATTCGAATCCGAGCTAATCCAGCCCGAGGTGGAACACACAAGGCCCCTTTAATCTGACGGCCCGATTCAAATCTGACAGTCCGGAACTAAACTCAAAAATTGATTACTTTAGGAGATCCGAACTCCTACACAAGAATGCTGACGTGTTTCCTAAATACAAATTAATAATAAAAAACAACAATATCTAACAAGTTAGATAACAATAAAAAATTTAGTGAAATTTTAGTGTCATCTCCCTCAAGAGATTTTATGGAGAGAGCAAATGTATTGAGCTTTTCATGGTAAATATTCTATTTTGAAATCTAAATGGGAAAATTTGCACATAGTGCATACATGGCTACAAGAAAAAAAGGACCGTCCGTTTCAACTTGGCACAAAGGTCCTTGTGAATTTCCAAATTGGACCGAATTGGTCCATATTTTGATTGGAGGTCCGGATTTCAAACTCAAATTTTGAATTAATGCAAATGATACAAACTCCTATCTTACCTCCATCTCTTCCATTATAACGCCATGCACGCCAAGGCATGCATGCAAACAATTGAAAAATTGATCCACATTGATAAAAAGTTGAAAAGTATTACCTAATGGATGATAATTTTCTATTGTAATGGTTGATTTAGTCAATTACTTTCAATTTGAAAGGATAGCAATTCATGAAAACAACAGGTGAGTTACAACACAGTTGGTCGTTGGTACTGTACCAATTTTGGGAAATTATAAAAGTACACACCTAGGAATCATGCTTCTAGACTAACTTTGATTTAATAGATTTTTGACTAAGAAGTATGAGTTTTATCCAAAGTCAGATCAAAACCGTTCAATTTGATTCATATGAATGAATTTAAAACTTACATAAATTTAAATTGTCTCGTAAATCTAAACTCTCTACGAATTTTGACACTGAGACCCAACTTTTAAATAAGGCTTTGTCCAAATTCTTTTGAGCAAAAACTCCACCCTCAAACTACATATAATACCAAATTAATTCATATAACTTCATGACCTAATAAGGTCAAATAATAGTTATTTTTGTCAAATAATAAGGTCTTGTCAATTGCTAGTGCAGCTGACTGAGTTATATTTGTGTGACAGAATTGACCTGGCAATTTTTAAGATTTTTCTACCAATTCAAGTCGTGGCAACTAAAAATTCAAGGACTTTAACTTGACAGATGAAAATAGAATATCTAGTATACGTATTTTTTCAGTGAATGAAAATTGAAAATTCTATCTCACCTCCTCCTCTGGCACCAACGATTCTTCCCCAAACAACAGTCACCAAGCTTTCCCAATTTTAATAAACAAAATGGTGATACCTGACTTGTGCTCAAGACCAATGAAACTCTTGTACTTATCTTCAATTTATTTATTTCTTATTGTACCTCATGGTGGTTCGGTTTCATTCAACTTCAATTTCTCAGACACCAACACCGTCAATGAACATATCAACTTCGAAGGCGGTGCATCCTATGATTATAAGGAAAAAATCGACTTGACCACAAATTCGGCAACCTCGAACCTTGGGAACAGCACAGGAAGAGCAACCTACAATCAGCCGGTGACCTTGTGGGATAAAGATACCGGAGAGGTAACAAACTTTACAACCCAGTTCTCTTTTCTTATACAAAATACTACACCAAATAACTTCGGGGATGGCTTAGCTTTTTTCCTATCTTCCTATCCATCTCAAATTCCTCAACAAGCAGGCCAGTACTTTGGCAAATATCTTGGCCTTTTCAATTCCACTACCGGCATGAATGCATCGGCTAATCAAGTAGTCGCAGTTGAATTTGATACCTTCTTGAATCAAATTATAGACCCAAATTCAACAGATCGATCTGTTTGCCACATTGGTATTGATGTAAACATGATCGAATCAACTTCTTACCAGCTCATTCCAAATTACCTTTTTGTTGGTACAAGGATGACTGCAAATATTGAGTATAACAGTTGGCAAAAACTTTTGAGTCTTTCCCTTTGGCATGAGGCCAACTCGACAATCCAATTCAGCCTCAATGCAACTGTTGATATAAGGAACCTGCCAGCAAATGCATCTGTAGGCTTCTCAGCAGCCACTGGATCATCCATTGAAACGCACCAGATATTCTGGTGGTCTTTTAACTCAACCTTAGGGATAAAAACATTGGTCAGCAAAGATAAAAACAAGATAAGTGTGCCGGTTATAAGTGGAATAGTCGTGTGCACATTTATTATGTTTATTGTAGTAGGGATCTTCATATATTATCTCAGAAAAAGGAGTTCAATCAAGAAAATTGGAGAAATTGAGGTGATTGGTGATGAATCAATTGATTACGAATTTGAAAAGGGGAGAGGACCCAAGAGGTTCCCGTACAGTGAACTGGTTGATGCAACAAATGGCTTTGGGGAGAACGAGAAACTTGGAGAAGGTGGGTTTGGATCAGTCTACAGAGGTATTTTAAAGGATGAAAACATTCATGTTGCTGTTAAGAGGGTGTCAAAAGATTCAAAGCAAGGGAAAAAGGAGTATATATCGGAGGTCAGGATTATAAGCCAGCTAAGGCATCGAAATCTTGTTCAACTAATTGGTTGGTGCCATGATCATGGAGAATTTTTGTTGGTTTATGAATTGATGCATAAGGGAAGCCTCGATAAACACCTGTATAACAAAGAAACTCTTCTTAGTTGGCCAATTAGGCACAATATAGCACTAGGGCTAGGCTATGCTCTTCAATACCTCCATGAAGAGTGGGAACAATGTGTTGTGCATAGAGATATAAAGCCAAGCAACATAATGTTAGATTTCTCATTCAATGCAAAGCTCGGTGATTTCGGCCTTGCTAGACTTATTGATCACAACCAAGAAGTAGAAACAGTTGCTGCTGGCACCAAGGGTTATATAGCACCAGAATGTGTCCTTGGCACGGCAAATGCAAGCACACATTCCGATGTTTTCAGTTTTGGAGTCGTCTTGTTGGAAATTGCATGTGGAAGGAGGCCCATAATGCCTCAAAAGGATCGAAGGAAGGTGAGTTTAGTTGAATGGGTTTGGGATTTGTACGGGCAGAATGCACTTATGGAGGCCGTCGATTCAAGTTTAAATGGTGATTTCATAAAAGAAGAAGTCGAGTATCTGATGATTGTTGGTTTATGGTGTGCACACCCGGAAAAATCCTCGCGCCCATCTATTAGGCAGGCCATGACTGTTTTGCACTTTCAAGCTAATTTACCAATTCTTCCTCCAAAAATGCCTATGCCGGTGTATACGATTCCATTAGATCTTAATATGCAATTTTATACCACCTCCTCTGAGGCTACTTCAAGTGGCGTCGCCAAAAATTCCACCAAGTCGGCTCCTGCTCCATCTTCAGACTCTTCCTGGCTGCTCAAACAAGAACAGAGAACGTTCTAAATAATGAATTTGCAAACATAGTTTCCTCTGTTTTTTTATTTGTTTCTATTGCATTGATAGCTGTTGTGTTTTTTTTTTTTTTCTGTTGCTTTTTTTTTTTAGACTTTCTTCTTGCAATACATAGTGTATAATTATTCTTTTCTTCCCTTTTTTGGTACATTTAGTTGTGATAGTAGGATTTTTCTTCTCCAATATGTTACAGAGCTACGAATTGCTCATAATCTGTTTGCTACAGAGTTGGCATGTCTACAAATCAGGTTCAACTCACCTAATTGTATATTTCTGTTTACATTCTTTTTTTATAGCCATTGAATTTTTGATGAAATGGAGAAGACTTTCGCACATTTGTACTTACCTTCACACAAATGTCAGCATGTTGCTACCATTTCCATCTATCACAAGAACGATACCACGTTGCAATCTCGCCATTCCTCCCAAATCAAAAACCCAAAAACTCTCAAATTGAACATGGTCGATTTCCTTTTTCCTTTCCACCAGCACTCAAAATCCACCTGATTACACCAGCTGGTCTATCTGTAAAAGATACAGCACAATTTGTCAACTTCAGTTTCCGTTTTTGAACTTTACCTAGCCTCCCTATTTGGTGCCTTCATGAATCTAAAATCCAGTAAATGGGTTCGCCTCAGGTTATGATCTGAATCAGGCTGAGGTTAGAAATACTAAACAAAAGCTGTTAATACCTTGGTCGAATGATTAAAGTGGATGTTAAGCCCCATCACACAGCAACTAAACCTTGAATATTAATTAATCATCACACAATCCTGAATTATGCAAATATGCATCAACTAAGCCTCAAGTTAGAATCATATAAAACCTTGAATGCACAACTCATCCAAACTAAAGAAGCCAAAACCAACCATGGCAACATGACCTCGAGAAGATAGATAGGGAGTATGCATTTCTTGGTATCACTGAAACAACAGTATTATATTTTATTTTTTTTATTTTTTTTTGTATGAGAATGGTTCGCTAACATGTGAGAATAACAAGATTGATCACTATTCTTGGCGAAACTGGGGTCAATTTAAGCGATAATTTCATAAACAAGGTATAAATGATGCTCAAGTGCATAATTGACCAATAAAAAACTTCATATTTTTCCAAAGTGTAACTCACACTGGAAAATCTTTTTCACTAGATTTGGCACCAAACTATAAATACTATAGGATAATTCTCATGTCAAAAGAGTTTACCTTCAAGCGCACAAAAGATTGCCTCAGCTTGGACTTTGGAAGGAGTCTTCCAGTTAAAGAGAATGCTCACTCACATTATAACGTGCCAGAGGAGATTACTGGTACAGCCAGAGGCTGGATCCAAAGAGAAAAGAGTTGTCAGTTTTCTCCTTCCTCCGTTCACACTAGACAAAGAAAATCGCCAATCTAAAGAATGGAATACAAATCTTCAGAAATTAGGCTAAAAATGAAATATTTGAGTCCTAGGGTTTAACATCACCAATTCAATTTTATTGATTTGATTTTTGAATATAGAATGTTAAGCTTGTTAACACTTACAATTCACATGAGCAATTTCAAAGTCTTGAAAGGTTTTACAAAAATAGTAAATAAAAAAGAAAATTCACAAAATCCACAAGTAAATTGAATAAGTTCACAAATTCACATCATATAAATCCAAAATCCCAAGTACCAATAGTCTACATGAGTAAAATTAACCACATTACACAACAATTGGTGGTTCACTAGTCCACTGCTTGAATTATACACATCACACCACGATTGGTGGTTCAATTGTTCAGGAATTCACTCAAAAAACATTCTATTTTTTTACCGAATAGAAAAAGAAAGCTGAACTGCCAATTGAGCTACCATGCTAGATTGATAGGACTGAGAGATTAGAGGAAAGCACAAGAGAATTAGTTAAGCTATTAAACTATTACCTTAAGTTGGAGCTCAAAAATAGAAGCTGAGAAGAAAGAGATAAGAGAAGGTCGGGACTTGGCACTTGCCAGTGGTGCGCGGCGAATTCACATCCTCCCCGGTACCGTAATAGGGAATCTTTTACAATTATTGGATCTGGACCGTTCTTTTTTACTTGGCACGAATCTCAAAGCCTAATAATACTGCCCCTGCGCTAGCCCGAATCTCAAAGCGGCTGAGAGTTAATCTCAAACCGTAATGTGAAGGGATCTTTTACAGTAATGGAGAGGATAGTGTTCGTGCGCGGCACCCGTTCTTTTCATTGTAGGTAAGGTACGCGAGCAGATACGGATTCGGAGGGGACTGAGGGGTAATACGGATCCGATTCAGAATTTTGTCTAATATTGGGTTTTTAACTTAATTCGGATGGATTTTAACAGAAAACAGGTAGATTTTAAGGTGCACGTTGTAAGAATACAAATGGTTCAAATATTTTATCCACCAATTCAAAATTTAAGTTATCACAAAAAAACTAAAAATATTTTTAATGAGAGAGTTGGAGGTCTAGTTTATCAACTTTCAATTAATATTTATAAAGGACCCCGCATCTAGGTTTCGAACCTACGACCTTCCACTCAGAGGGTGTTGCCTTTTGTCACTTGAACAAATGCTAATTCTTAGAAAATATATAAAGTATTAGAGTAAAGTTAGCGTGTATCTCTTGGTGAGCATAATGACAAAATCTATCCGATTGGTTTTGAACGACGAAATTTTATAAGTTAATTTATTGCATTCATTTTTCATCTTCTTTTGACCACTTGAATTTGTACTAAATGAATATAAAATTTGCAAACACACATATAACTCGCAAAGTAGATCATTTTCAACGTTTGGATTCATCATTTGAAGTCAATCCGATAGATTTTAAAGTTAAAATCTCAAATGATTTGATGAGCTCAAAAGCACCCTAGTTCTACTCAAATTATGAAGCATCCAGATAAATAGGAGAGTTAAATATAAATATATAAATATAATTTTTTTCATTTTTTGAAAATTATTTACTATTTTTTAAATTTTTTTGAAAATCATTGTTTTTCAATAATCCAGAATTATCTAAAAATAACAATTTTGTACTTATCTTAATATATACTAAATAAATTCCAAAAAATGTAAAATTTAGTCTCCAAGCATATTTTAATATGGAGATCATGTTGAACGGTTTAGATCGACTGTTTGAACTTTGAAATTGCAATAATAACTTATAAGTATATGGTGTCAAGATGTGTCACCATAAAATAGTATAATTGGATCTCTCCTCTCTCTCTCTCTCTCTCTCTCTCTCTATATATATATATATACACACATACGAGGAGGGTTCTAATATCTCATGTTTTTCATACCTCATTATGCCTCACATTTTATATCTTCGTATTCAAAGTCCAAACTGTCGATCCGAACCGCTCAACATAATATCCATATGAAAATATGCTTGGAGACCAAATTTTATACTTTTTGAGAATTTTTTACTATTTTTTTTATAGGTACAAAATTACTGTTTTTTAATGGTCCAAAAATGTACCTATCTTAAAAAATAGTTAAAATTTTTCAAAAACTATAAATTTCATTCCCAAACATATTTTAGTATGGATATCATGTTGAGTGGTTCGGATCGACAGTTTGAATTTTGAAAATAAAGATATTAAATATGAGGCATGAGATATTGGAACTTTCCTCTATATATGTATACATAGGTTCATGTCTCATCATTTAATTTTTTTTATTAATTGCTAATTACTAACACCATAAAAAAGGATGCACAAATTAATCTCATCATCAGAACAAATATTATATATTATCAAACATACAATTAATATTACTCTATATAATTACAACAATATAATAAATAAGAAGTATCGCTTACCGGTTAAAAAAGCCTTCTGTACCCTTTTCACTCTTTCAATGTTTTAATCTTATTGTCACATTTAAGTGCCAAACTGTCAATGCCGGAAATAAATCTGCTGTTATTCCAAAGAGATAACAGGATCCTGTTATTCTGATTCCAGCTGTTGATCTTTGTCGAGATTCAGGCACAAAAAAAAAATTTCTTTGAAATTTGCTCATGAAAATTTTTGAACGGTTGTGATAGGAATAAAAGGGTCCTGTGATCCTCTGGAATAACAGCAGATTTATATCCGTCAATGCCACCATCTACATTAAAGCCACATGGTCAACAAAATCCATATCATCACACTTGAATATGTATTTCTAACTTTATTTTTAATATTACTTTAGTCAAGGATATGCATAGTCATTGGGGGGTCAATGGCGGCTAAATACCTTTGTAATTTTAATTAGCACCAATAATTGTGCCTAACCTCTTCCTCTGGCACCAATGATATCTCCTCCAAAAATGGTGGTACCTGTCTTGTGCTCAAGACCAATCCAACTCTTGTACTTATCTTCAATTTATTTATTTCTTCTTGTACCCCATGGTGGTTCAGTTTCATTCTACTTCAATTTTTCAGACCCCAACACAGTCAATGAACATATCAGTTTCCAGGGCGATGCATCCCCTGATTTTAAGGAAAAACTTGACTTGACCGAGAACATCGAGAACAGCATAGGAAGAGCAACCTACAATCAGCCGGTGCCCTTGTGGGATCAAGATACTGGAGAGGTAACCAACTTTACAACCCGGTTCTCTTTTCTTATACAAAATACTACATATTACAGTGGGGATGGCTTAGCTTTTTTCCTATCTTCCTATCCATCTGAAATTCCTCCACATAGTAATGGAGGGGCCCTTGGCCTTTTCAATACTGCAACCAACATGAATGCATCGGCTAATCATGTAGTCGCAGTCGAGTTTGATACCTTCCGGAATTCGAAATATGACCCAAATTCAACAGATCCAACTGACTGCCACATTGGTATTGATGTAAACATTATTAAATCAACTTCTTACCAGATCATTCCAAACTACCTTTTTGTTGGAACAAGGATGACCGCACATATTGAGTATAACAGTTGGCAAAAACATTTGAGTCTTTCCCTTTGGCATGAGGCCAACTCGACAATCCGATTCAGCCTCAATGCAACTGTTGATATGAGGAACCAGCCACCAAATGCATCTGTAGGCTTCTCAGCAGCCACTGGATCAAACATTGAAACACACCAGATATTCTGGTGGTCTTTTAACTCAACCTTAGAAGCCCCATTGGTTAGAAAAAATAAAAACACGAGAAATGTGTCGGTCATAGTTGGAATATCCGTGGGCACATTTATTATGTTTATTGTAGTAGGGATCATCATATATCATCTCAAAAAAAGGAGTTCAATCAAGAAAATCGAAGAAATTGAGCTGATTGATAAATCAATTGATTACGAATTTGAAAAGGGGCGAGGACCCAAGAGGTTCCCGTACAGTGAACTGGTTGATGTAACAAATGGCTTCAGGGAGAATGAGAAACTTGGAGAAGGTGGGTTTGGATCAGTCTACAGAGGTATTTTTAAGGATGAAAACATTCATGTTGCTGTTAAGAGGGTGTCGAAAGATTCAAAGCAAGGGAAAAAGGAGTATATATCGGAGGTCAGAATTATAAGCCAGCTAAGGCATCGAAATCTTGTTCAACTAATTGGTTGGTGCCATGATCATGGAGAATTTTTGTTGGTTTATGAATTAATGCATAAGGGAAGCCTCGACAAACACCTGTATAGCAAAGAAACTTTTCTAACTTGGCCAATTAGGCACAATATAGCACTAGGGCTAGGCTCTGCTCTTCTATACCTCCATGAGGAGTGGGAGCAATGTGTTGTGCATAGAGATATCAAGCCAAGCAACATAATGTTAGATTCCTCATTCAATGCTAAACTCGGTGATTTCGGCCTTGCTAGACTTATTGATCACAACCAAGAAGTAGAAACGGTTGCTGCTGGCACCACGGGTTATATAGCACCAGAATGTGTCCTTGGCACAGCAAATGCAAGCACCCATTCTGATGTTTTCAGTTTCGGAGTCGTCTTGTTGGAGATTGCAAGTGGAAGGAGGCCCATGATGCCCCAAAAGGATGAAAGGAAGGTGAGTTGAGTTGAATGGGTTTGGGATTTGTATGGGCAGAAGGCACTTATGGAGGCTGTTGATTCAAGTTTAAATGGTGATTTCATAAAAGAAGAAGTCGAGTGTCTGATGATTGTTGGTTTATGGGTGTGCACACCCGGAAAAATCCTCGCGCCCATCTATTAGGCAGGCCATGAGTGTTTTGCACTTTCAATCTAATTTGCCATTTCTTCCGGCAAAAATGCCGATGCCGATGTATCTTATTCCATTGGATCCTAATATGCAATTTATACCACCTCCTCTGAGGCTACTTCAAGTGGCGTCGCCAAAAATTCCACCAAGTTGGCTCCTGGTCCATCTTCAGACTCTTCCTGGCTGCTCGAACAAGAACCAAGAACGTTTTCTAAATAATGAATTTGCAAACATAGTTTCCTCTGTTTTTTTATTTGTTTCTATTGCATTGATAGCTGTTGTGTTTTTATTTCTGTTGCTTTATTTTTTTAGACTTTCTTCTTGCAATACATAGTGTTTCTTCTTGCAATACATAGTGTATAATTATTCTTTTCTTCCCTTTTTTGGTACATTTAGTTGTGATAGTAGGATTTTTCTTCTCCAATATGTTACAGAGCTACGAATTGCTCAGAATCTGTTTGCTACAGAGTTGGCATGTCTACAAATCAGGTTCAACTCACCTAATTGTCTATTTCTGTTTACATTCTTTTTTTATAGCCATTGAATTTTTGATGAAATGGAGAAGACTTTCGCACATCTGTACTTACCTTCACACAAATGTCAGCATGTTGCTACCATTTCCATCTATTCACAAGAACGATACCACGTTGCAATCTCGCCATTCCTCCCAAATCAAAAACACAAAAACTCTCAAATTGAACTTGGTCGATTTCCTTTTTCCTTTCCACCAGCACTCAAAATCCACCCGATTACACCAGCTGGTCTATCTGCAAAAGATACAGCACAATTTGTCAACTTCAGTTTCCATTTTTGAACTTTACCTAGCCTCCCTATTTGGTGCCTTCATGAATCTGAAATCCAGCAAATGGGTTCGTCTCAGGTTATGATCTGAATCAGGCTGAGGTTAGAAATACTAAACAAAAGCTGTTAATACCTTGGTCGAATGATTAAAGTGGACGTTAAGCCCCATCACACAGCAACTAAACCTTGAATATTAACTAATCATCACACAATCCTGAATTATGCAAATATGCATCAACTAAGCCTCAAGTTAGAATCATATAAAACCTTGAATGCACAACTTATCCCAACTAAAGAAGCCAAAACCAACCATGGCAACATGGCCTCGAGAATATAGATAGGGTGTATGCATTTCTTGGTATCACTGAAACAACAGTATTATTTATTTTTATTTTTTTGTGTGTGTATGAGAATGGTTCATTAACATATGAGAATAACAAGATTGATCACTAATCTTGGCGAAACTGGGGTCAGTTTATGTGATAATTTCAGAAACAAGGTATAAATGATGCTCAAGTGCATAAACCAATAAAAAACTTGATATTTTTCTAAAATCTAACTCATACTGGAAAATCATTTTTGCTGGATTTGGCACCAAACAATAAATACTATAGGATAATTTTCATGTGAAAAGAGTTTACCTTCAAGCGCACAAAGGATTGCCTCAGCTTGGACTTTGGAAGGAGTCTTCCAGTTAAAGAGAATGCTCACTCACATTATAACATGCCAGAGGAGATTACTGGTACAGCCAGAGGCTGGATCCAAAGAGAAAAGAGTTGTCAGTTTTCTCCTTCCTCCGTTCATACTAGACAAAGAAAATCGCCAATCTAAAGAATGGAATACAAATCTTCAGAAATTAGGCTAAAAATGAAAGATTTGAGTTCCTAGGGTTTAACATCACCAATTCAATTTTATTGATTTGATTTTTGAATATAGATTGTTAAGCTTGTTAACACTTACAATTCACATGAGCAATTTGAAAGTCTTGAAAGGTTCTACAAAAATAGTAAATAAAAAAGGAAAATTCACAAAATCCACAAAGTAAATTCAATAAGTTCACAAATTCACATCAGGTAAGTCCAAAATCCCAAGTACCAATAGTCTACATGAGTAAAATTAAGCACATTACACAACAACTGGTGGGTTCACTAGTCCACTGCTTGAATTATACACATCACACCACGATTGGTGGTTCAATTGTTCAGGAATTCACTCAAAAAACACGCTTCTTAATTGTTCTATTTTTTTACCGAATAGAAAAAGAAAGCTGAACTGCCAATTGAGCTACCATGCTAGATTGATAGGACTGAGAGATTAGAGGAAAGCACAAGAGAATTAGTTAAGCTATTAAGCTATTACCTTAAGTTGGAGCTCAAAAATAGAAGCTGAGAAGAAAGAGATAAGAGAAGGTCGGGACTTGGCACTTGCCAGTGGTGCGCGGCACCCGTTCTTTTCATTGTAGGTAAGGTACGCGAGCAGATACGGATTCGGAGGGGACTGAGGGGTAATACAGATCCGATTCAGAATTTTGTCTAATATTGGGTTTTTAACTTAATTCGGATGGATTTTAACAGAAAACAGGTAGATTTTAAGGTGCACGTTGTAAGAATACAAATGGTTCAAATATTTTATCCACCAATTCAAAATTTAAGTTATCACAAAAAAACTAAAAATATTTTTAATGAGAGAGTTGGAGGTCTAGTCTATCAACTTTCAATTAATATCTATAAAGAACCCCCGCATTTAGGTTTCGAACCTACGACCTCTCCCGCAGAGGGTGTTGCCTTTGTTACTTGAACAAATGTTAGTTCTTAGAAAATATATAAAGTATTAGAGTAAAGTTAGTGTGTATCTCTTGGTGAGCATAATGACAAAATCTATCGGATTGGTTTCAAACGACGAATCCAAACTGTTGAAACTGATTTATTTCACTAGCGATGCTTGCAATGCAAAATTTTGAAATTTTCGAATTTATTTAGTATAAAGTCAAGCGGTAAAAAAAAATAAAATTTTATAAGTTATTTTATTGCATTCATTTTTCATTATTTTTTGACACTTTGTACTAAATGAATATAAAATTATGAAATACACAGATCACTCGCAAAGTAGATCATTTTCAACGGTTTGGATTCATCATTTGAAGTCAATCCGATAGATTTTAAAGTTAAAATTTCAAATGATTTGGTGAGCTCAAAAACACCCTAGTTCTACTCAAATTAGGAAGCATCTAGATAAATAGGAGAGTTAAATATATAAATATAATTTTTATATGATGTATTTGACAAATAAAGTAGCAATAATTTAATACATCAAACAAAAGTATATTAAGATTAAATAAGGTAAATTAATTTTTATTGGTAAAGTATATTTAAATTACTAAAAATTTGAACTTCTGATATTTTCTATTTTCAGAGCTTTACTTGCAATATTTTAAACACAATGTACGAGAATAATTTAGTCTTTTTATTTAATACTGTTATAAAATAAAGATAAACAAACAATCAATAAGATAGAGAGAACACAAGATGACAATCTCTTTATTCATATATTTCTCATGTGTACAATACAAGATTACAATGCCTCTATTTATAGGCTACAAATTGTAAATGAAAAGTCATTACAATAATAAATAAGAGATTAAATTCCAAATACTAGTGGGATATAAATTCCCATAGTAGTGGGGTAGTGGGGAAGTTAATGGGGATTAATATTGGAAGTTACAATATGAATGGACCATCCATTATATTCATAACACTCCCATTTGGATGTCCATTACATAAGAATATGCCTCATTAAAACCTTACTAGGAAAAACCCTATGGGATAAAAACTTAGTGAAGGAAAAAGAGTACATTATTCTTTTTATCACGCAACTACAACCTTATTAACAAAATTCAATGAAAAACTATGTAGTGCATATTAACTCCCCCTCGTGACAACATCAATCAATATCTTTAAGTTGGCGAACTCCAATATTACGGATTAGTTTTTCGAATATTGTAGTATGGAGCGCCTTAGTGAATAAATCTGTTAGATTCTCACTTGAACGGATCTTTGTTCACATCTAATGATCTTACAACCATCGGAGTGCTTAACGGATGTGATTTATCCATATAAAATCTTTTTAGCACTCTTGCAATGTAATTTTCTTGATGCACAAAAATACAGTTTTTTAAATGTTCAATTTGCAACCCAAGACAAAATTTTGTCTTTCCAAGATCTTTCATCTCAATCCTTTAAACAATTTACTGTTTTTTGAAGCTCTTCAGGAGTTCCAATGATATTTAGATCGTCAACATATACTGCAATTATAACAAACTCATTTCCAGATCTTTTCATGAAATTACATGGACAAATTGTATCATTTCTATATTCATGTTTCAATAAAAATTCAATGAGACGGTTATACCACATGCGTCCTGATTGCTTTAATCCATATAAAGATTTATTCAATTTAATTGAATAATATTCTCGAGAACCTAAATTACATGCTTTAGGCATCTTAAATCCTTCAGGGATTTTCATATAAATATCATTATCAAGCAAGCCATATAAATAAGCTGTAACAACATTATCATTCAGAATTTGTGCCTTCGGCTAGTGGGACTGCAGGCCCAGCACTAATAACTTTTTTTCTAAGAGAATTTAATTCTGTCTCAATTGTGTCTTTCTATTTTGGCCAATCATTCCTTGTCGACATTCTTTTATAGACTTTGGGTCATAATCCTCATTACTCATTATATTTAGCGCTATATTATATGCAAAAACATCATTGATATCAATTTCATCCCGGTTCCATCTTATTCTATTCATGATATAATTTATCGAGATCTCTTTATTTTCATGAATTTCAGATACCTGAGTTTCTGCTGGAACTCCAATATTATTTATAATTTGATTCTTTTCTGGAGTTTTATCTGAAATTATCATATCTTCGACTTAGTCATTTTCATTCTTTGCTCCTTTTCTTTTCGAGGATTTTTTATTTTTGGAACCGATTTGTCTTTTACACTTCATGCGTGTCATAATTTTATTAGTCTGTCCAATATGAACATCGACTTTAATTGGAGCATTAGCAGCTGGTACATGTGATTTGGTCACTTTCTTTGAGTCCATGAATGCGTCTGGCAATTGATTAACTCATTTTTTCAACTGAATTATCTTTTAAACATCTAGTTCACATTATTTAGTATGATGATCAAAATTAGATAATTATAATTCATTCTAACTAATATTTTTTTTCAGCTGATTGTTTTCTCCCCCTAAGGTTGGGAATATTAATTCATCAAAATGATAATCAGCAAACCTAGCCGTAAATAATCTCTTGTCATTGGTTCTATATACTTTATTATAGATGGTGATTCAAATTCAACATAAATTCCCAATCTCCTTTGAGGTCCCATTTTAGTGCGTTGTGGTGGAGCAATTGGAATATATACCGCACATCCAAAAATTCTTATATGGGAAATATTAGGTATGTGACCAAAAACTAACTGTAAAGGGGAAATTTTATTATAGCTAGTTGGCCTGATGCGAATTAGTGCTGCTGCATGCAAAATAGCATGTCCCCAACAAGATATTGGAAGTTTAGACTTCATAAGTAGTGGTCTTGCAATTAATTGTAATCTCTTTATGAATGACTCAGCAAGTCCATTTTGTGTATGAACATGTGCTACAGGATATTCAACATCAATTTCAATAGACATACAATAATCATTGAATGTTTGAGAAGTAAATTCACCAGTATTGTCTAGACGTATTTTCTTAATTGGATAATCAGGAAAATGTGCTCTTAACCGAATCAATTGAGCAAGTAATCTCGCAAACGCCAGGTTGCGAGTTGATAATAAACTTACATGTGACCATCTTGTTGATGCATCAATTAAAACCATAAAATATCTAAATGGTCCACATGATGGGTGTATTGGTCCACAAATATCACCATGTATACGTTCTAGAAATGTAAGAGATTCATTCTGTATTTTTACTAGTGATGGTCGAATAATTAACTTTCCTTGAGAACAAGCAACACATGACAATTCATTAGATTGGAGAATCTTTTGTTTTTTAATGAATGTCCGCATGAATTCTCTATTATTTTTCGCATCATTATTGATCCGGGATGGCCTAACTGGTCATGCCAAACTATAAACATATTTTTATCTGTAAGCTTCTGGTTTACAATAACATGTGCTTCAATTGCACTAATATATGTGTAATACAAACCGGAGGAAAACATAGACAATTTTTCCAATATGCATTTTTTCTCTGAGATTTTGCTAGTTATATAAAGATATTCAACATTTTCTTCATTAGTTGTCTCAATATGATATCCATTTCGGTGGATATCCTTAAAACTTAATAAATTTCTTTGAGACTTAGAAGAATATAATGCATCATCAATATAAAGTTGAGTTCCTCCGTGTAACAACAATGTTGCTCTTCCAGAGCCTTATATTAAATTTGTACTACCCGAAATAGTACTAACATTAGCTTCTTGTATTACTAGATAAGTGAAATATTTTTTATCTTTAAGAATAGTATGAGTTGTTGCACTGTCGACAAGACATATCTCTTCATTATTGATGCCGTTGTTAACCAAAGGAATATTCATGCTTGAATCTTCAAATAGTAGAGCTCTCGTGCTGATAACATGTTATAAAATAAAGATAAACAAACAATCAACAAGATAGAGAGAACACAAGATGACAATCTCTTTATTCATATATTTCTCATGTGTACAATACAAGATTACAATGCCTCTATTTATAGGCTACAAATTGTAAATGAAAAGTCATTACAATAATAAATAAGAGATTAAATTCCAAATACTAGTGGGATATAAATTCCCATAGTAGTGGGGTAGTGAGGAAGTAAATGAGAATTAATATTGGAAGTTACAATATGAATGGACCATCCATTATATTCATAACAAATACTACTTTATCTACTTATTTTACTATTGTAAAACACTAATATTTTAAAGTGAATTAGCATTTACTTTTCTTTAAATCCTTCAATTGTCAAATATATCAATAGTGACAAATTTATTGATTTGAAAATAATTCAATATATATATTATATATATAGTGAGTGGCTACTCTACTTACATAAGCATATGAGGACATATGCTTATAAGTCATTTTTGTGTTTTTGAAGTCCAAATAGTCGATTTGAAGCGCTCAATATGTTCTCCATATTATAATCTGTTTGGAGACCAAATTTTATATTTTTTGAAAAAATTTTACTATTTGTTTAGAATTTTTCAAAACAATGTTTTAATATGACAAAAAAAATCTAAAAATAAAATAAAAAAAATTCTAAAAAACACTATTTTGAAAAATTCTAAAAAAATAGTAAAAAAATTCTAAAAAATGTAAAATTTTGTTTCCAAACACATATTAATATGGAGAACATGTTAAGCGCTTCAGATCGACCATTTAGACATTGAAAATGCAAAAATGACTTATAAGCATATACTCTCATATGCTTATGTAAGTAGAGTAGCCAACCTCTCTCTCTCTCTCTCTCTCTCTCTATATATATATATATATATATATATAGAGCTGGGCTATGGTGAGTTGTGAAGTAAGAGGTCATTTTTACTTCACGTCATATTTTTATTTTGAAAATTCAAACAACCGATCCGAACCGCTCAACATGTTATCTATATTAAAATGTGCATGGAGACTAAATTTTACATTTTTTGGAATTTTTTTACTATTTATTAAGCCACTTTGAAAATCGCTGATCCGGTGGTCCAGAATTTTTTACTGTTTTTTACTGTTCACAGTGGATCAGCGATTTCAAAGTGGCTTAATAAATAGTAAAAAAATTTCAAAAAATGTAAAATTTAGTCTCGAAGCACATTTCAATATGGAGAACATGTTGAGCGGTTCGGATCGGTTGTTTGGATTTTCAAAATGAAAATATGGCGTGAAGTAAAACGACGTTTTACTTCACAACTCACCATAGTCTATCTCTCTCTCTCTCTCTCTCTCTCTCTCTCTATATATATATATATATATATGTTGGCTAATATCAAAACATTTGTTCCTAGACTATGGAACAAAAGTTTCGGGTTTTATATTTTCAAAGTCCAAACAGTGGATCCAAATCGTTCAACATTCAATCTATATTAAAATGTGCTTGGAGGCCAAATTTTCATTTTTTAGAATTTTTTAATATTTATTAAGTCAGTTTTAAAATCGTTGTTTTCAAAGATTCAGAATTTTTTCACTATTTATTAAAATAAGTGATTTTAAAACTGACTTAATAAATAGTAAAAAATTTCAAAAAATGTAAAATTTGGTCTCTAAGCACATTTTAATATAGAGATTACATCTAACAGTTTAGATTGACCGTTTGGACTTTGAAAATAGAAAATCAATTGGTTACACCATTTTATGGTGACACATCTTGACACTGTAAGTTTGTAAGTCATTTTGGCAATTTCAAAATCCAAATAGTCGATCTTCATATTAAAATGTGCTTGAAGACCACATTTTTCATTTTTTGAAAATTGTTTACTATTTTTTTAGAATTTTTGAAAATAATTGTTTTTCAATAGTCCAGAATTATCTAAAAACAACAATTTTGTACATATCTTAATAAATACTAAATAAATTCCAAAAAATGTAAAATTTAGTCTCCAAGCATATTTTAATATGGAGATCATGTTAAACGGTTCAGATCGACTGTTTGAACTTTGAAATTGCAATAATGACTTACAAGTATATGGTGTCAAGATGTGTCACCATAAAATAGTATAGTTGGATCCCTCCTCTCTCTCTCTCTCTCTCTATATATATATATATATATAAGGAGGGTTCTAATATCTCATGTTTTTCATACCTCATCATGCCTCACATTTTATATCTTCGTATTCAAAGTCTAAACTGTCGATCCGAACCGCTCAACATGATATCCATATTAAAATATGCTTGGAGACCAAATTTTATACTTTTTGAAAAAAATTTACTATTTTTTTAGATAGGTACAAAATCACTGTTTTTGAACGGTCTAGAAACAGTGATGTTGTACCTATCTTAAAAAATAGTTAAAAATTTCTAAAAATTATAAATTTCATTCCCAAACATATTTTAGTATGGATATCATGTTGAGTGGTTCGGATCGACAGTATGAACTTTGAAAATAAAGATATTAAATATGAGGCATGAGGTATTGGAATTTTCCTCTATATATGTATACATAGGTTCATGTCTCATCATTTAATTTTTTTTATTAATTGCTAATTACTAACACCATAAAAAAGATGCACAAATTAATCTCATCATCAGAACAAATATTGTATATTATCAAACATACAATTAGTATATTACTCTATATAATTACAACAATATAATAAATAATTAAGAAGTACCGCTTACCGGTTAAAAAAGCCTTCTGTACCCTTTTCACTCTTTCAATGTTTTAATCTTATTGTCACATTTAAGTGCCAAACTGTCAATGCCGGAAATAAATCTGCTGTTATTCCAAAGAGATAGCAGGATCCTGTTATTCTGATTCCAGCTGTTGATCTTTGTCGAGATTCAGGCACAAAAAAAAAATTTCTTTGAAATTTGCGCATGATAATTTTTGAACGGTTGTGATAGGAATAAAAGGGTCCTGTGATCCTTTGGAATAACAGCAGATTTATATCCGTCAATGCCACCATCTACATTAAAGCCACATGGTCAACAAAATCCATATCATCACACTTGAATATGTATTTCTAACTTTATTTTTAATATTACTTTAGTCAAGGATATGCATAGTCATTGGGGGGTCAATGGCGGCTAAATACCTTTGTAATTTTAATTAGCACCAATAATTGTGCCTAACCTCTTCCTCTGGCACCAATGATATCTCCTCCAAAAATGGTGGTACCTGTCTTGTGCTCAAGACCAATCCAACTCTTGTACTTATCTTCAATTTATTTATTTCTTCTTGTACCCCATGGTGGTTCAGTTTCATTCAACTTCAATTTCTCAGACCCCAACACAGTAAATGAACATATAAGGTTCCAGGGCGATGCATCCCCTGATTTTAAGGAAAAACTTGACTTGACTGAGAACATCAAGGGCAGCAAAGGAAGAGCAACCTACAATCAGCCGGTGCCCTTGTGGGATCAAGATACCGGAGAGGTAACCAACTTTACAACCCGGTTCTCTTTTCTTATACAAAATACTACACCAAATAAGTTTGGGGCTGGCTTAGCTTTTTTCTTATCTTCCTATCCATCTCAAATACCTCCACGTAGTAATGGAGGGGCCCTTGGCCTTTTCAATACCAATACTAACATGAATGCATCGGCTAATCAGGTAGTCGCAGTTGAGTTTGATACCTTCCGGAATTCGGTTTATGACCCAAATTCAACAGATCCAACTGACTGCCACATTGGTATTGATGTAAACATTATTAAATCAACTTCTTACCAAATCATTCCAAACTACCTTTTTGTTGGAACAAGGATGACCGCACATATTGAGTATAAGAGTTGGCAAGAACATTTGAGTCTTTCCCTTTGGCACGAGGCCAACTCGACAATCCGATTCAGCCTCAATGCAACTGTTGATATAAGGAACCAGCCACCAAATGCATCTGTAGGCTTCTCAGCAGCCACCAGAGCAAACGAAACACACCAGATATTCTGGTGGTCTTTTAACTCAACATTAGAAATGAAGCAAATTTCCCCCAGTTTAGCTCCATCAGAAGCCCCAAAGGTTAGAAAAAATAAAAACACGAGAAATGTATTGGTCATAGTTGGAATAGCCGTGGGCACATTTATCATGTTTCTTTTAGTAGCAATCTTCATATATCAACACAGAAAAAAGAGTTCAATCAAGAAAATCAGAGAAATTGAGGTGATTGGTGATCAATCAATTGATTACAAATTTGAAAAGGGGAGAGGACCCAAGAGGTTCCCGTACAGTGAACTGGTTGATGCAACAAATGGCTTCGGGGAGAACGAGAAACTTGGAGAAGGTGGGTTTGGATCAGTCTACAGAGGTATTTTAAAGGATGACAACATTCATGTTGCTGTTAAGAGGGTGTCAAAAGATTCAAAGCAAGGGAAAAAAGAGTATATTTCGGAGGTCAGGATTATAAGCCAGCTTAGGCATCGAAATCTTGTTCAACTAATTGGTTGGTGCCATGATCATGGAGAATTTTTGTTGGTTTATGAATTGATGCACAAGGGAAGCCTTGACAAACACCTGTACAGCAAAGAAACTTTTCTAACTTGGCCAATTAGGCACAGTATAGCACTAGGGCTAGGCTCTGCTCTTCTATACCTCCAAGAGGAGTGGGAGCAATGTGTTGTGCATAGAGATATCAAGCCAAGCAACATAATGTTAGATTCCTCATTCAATGCTAAACTCGGTGATTTCGGCTTTGCTAGACTTATTGATCACAACCAAGAAGTAGAAACGGTTGCTGCTGGCACCATGGGTTATATAGCACCAGAATGTGTCCTTGGCAGAGCAAATGCAAGCACCCGTTCTGATGTTTTCAGTTTTGGAGTCGTCTTGTTGGAGATTGCATGTGGAAGGAGGCCCATGATGCCTCAAAAGGATGAAAGGAAGGTGAGTTTAGTTGAATGGGTTTGGGATTTGTATGGGCAGAATGCACTTATGGAGGCTGTTGATTCAAGTTTAAATGGTGATTTCATGAAAGAAGAAGTCGAGTGTCTGATGATTGTTGGTTTATGGTGTGCACACCCAGAAAAATCCTCACGCCCATCTCTTAGGCAGTCTATGAGTGTTTTGCACTTTCAAGCTAATTTACCAATTCTTCCTCCAAGAATGCCGATGCCAGTGTATACTATTCCATTTCATACCTCCTCAGAGACTACAAGTGGTGCAGCCAAAAATTCAACTTCATGTTTTGAAGGTCGGTGAGCTGACAATTTCATAATAAGAAAGTTATTTACAAAAACCGGCTCCATCTTCACACTCTTCCTGGCTGCTCAAACATGAACCGAGAACTTTGTAAATAATGAATTTGCGAACAATGTTTCCTCTTATTTTTTTTTAAGTGCTTTAAATGCACAGTACTACCATGATTCTTATTTGCTAGTTTTCTTTGTCTTTCTATTGTGCTGTTTTTTGTCTGTTGCTTTTGTTTCTAGACTTTCTTCTTGCAATATGTATTTTATATAATTGTTCTTTTTTTCCTTTTTTGGTATATTTAGTTGTGTTAAAACCATTTGTCTTCTGTAAAATGTTATGATAAACCAGCTAGCTCTATAAATTTCTTATAATTTTTTGCTGTGGTGGTTCTCGTTTTGCTACAAAGTCAAATGTTATGCAGATCAGGTTCAGCTTACCTAGTTGTCTATTTCTGTTTATGTTAATATTTTGATAACCTTTGAAATTTTGATGAAATGAAAAGACTTACCCTCATTTTGAATTATTTCCATGCTTGAAATTTCACACAAATGCCGCATGTGATTGGTACCATTTCCATCCATCATCAGTAGGACACAAGGTTGCAATATTTTTTTTTTCTAAGATTAGTGGCTTTAAATGCCTACTAATGATTTCAATTATAAACAAAAATATTTAAAATGACCCTCATTCCTAGATCTAAACTCCTTTATTCTCATGAAATTATCTAAACTACTCTAATTATCTAATCCTACTTATTTACAAGTCTTGAACACCCTATTACCTCATTCCCAATCTCTCTCCATGATCGGATTTGCTTTTGTCTGATAGTTGCCGTACTCCGATCGAGATAAACTCTACTTTTCGAGCTCCAACAATACCGCATTGTAGGCTCCATTCATCTGGTCTCCCTCTCATCTCCCTCATTGTCCTCTTTGCTCGAGGAGGTAGAGACGAGAGAGTGGAGGGTATTGTTGTTTGTGTGTGTGTGTGTATTGGGGGGGGGGGGGGGGGGGGGGGGTGTGTGTTGTGTCTAGGGTTCCCCTCTTTTTCGCTTAAGGTGAAAAAAGCGAAGGGAGCAAAAATCACATTTTTACCCGGTTGCAATTTCGCCATTCCTCCCAAATCACAACCCAAAAACTCTCAAATTGAACTGGTTCAATTTCCCTTTGCCTTCCCACCAGCACTCAACATCCACCGCATTACACCAGCTTGTCTATCTGTGAAAGATACAGAACAATTCAACTTCAATTTCCATCTCGGTACCTTCATCTATATATCTAAAAACCAGCAAACGGGTTCCTCTGAGGATATGATCTGAATCAGACTGATGTTAGAATTGCCTGATCTGATTGGCTGAGAAAAGGTGTTTGGTGTTCGCCACATGCGTGGTGTTATGAGTTCTCTTACGGCTGTTAGTTGGAAGGAGATTTGACAGAATGTGTTGAAAATACTTTGTTAATTTGGAGAATTTGACGGTAGCCTCGGCAAGTAATTTATTTTTTATTTTCTGACAAAACAGAGAGAGTAGATTAAGTAGAAGATTGAAAATTTGGAGGTTTTGAATTTCAATTCAGCACCAAGATTGTGGTGATTGTTGTATAAAGAGATCCTGAATAAGGATATATTGGGAGACTTTGTCCATATCATAAAAAGGCAGGAAAGCAATAATTAATAGAAACACTGTATTGTTGCTATTAGCCATGCATGCTGGTAAAAAGGCACAATTCAGCAAACAATTTTAATGGCCATTCTTTCCTCTTCTATGTGTGTAATAATCCCAAAAATACCCTGAAATTGGACTTAGATGGGCACTAGTTCAACATCACGACTTCAAATGGCCAAAATTATACAGAAAGCAATCAATTACTAGGCCCAATCATTGTCGGTATTGAGATTATCAGCTAATATTAATCAGCCTTATGGCCTCAATATAATTTCTAAACTTACTAGTTCTATACAGAAATATCAAAGTCTCCACATTCAGCTCCAATACTACAGAGGTATACAACCAACCAAAAAACATCTATACACGCTCCATACTTCACCTTAGATATCGACTGAGTATCAATCAAAGTCGTATAAAAACTTTAGGTAAAACAAAGTAAGGTCAGAAGGAAATCGCCCCCAAAATACCACTGATCAAGAACAAATCGACGAGGTTAGACCCAATCAGATAGAATAACAGTTCTGAGAAACAAAGGGGGCAGATCCTTATTGTACCAATTAGAAGCGGAGCAGTAAACAATGCTGAAAAGGGAAGATCGTGCGTACCTGAATTACTAAATGGCAACAAGCGGAGTCGTGAGTTGTGATAATTGAATCGAGGATCGACGGGCTAGAGAGACGGAGAGGAGAGGCAAGGGAGAAAGGCGTGGCCCGTGGCTGGGCTTGAGGCGGAGAGGGTTTTGGGTCTGGCACGCAAATACCTTTTTTTTTTTACCAAAACTTGCAGCAACCAGTGCTGTCACTGTCGCTCAACCGGTCGCTAACAATGTTGGTCTCCTGACTTCCCATGAATTTTTCTTTTTTTGTGGGAAAAAGACCTTCAGCGACTGGCAACTGCACCGTTCGCTGATATCAGTCCCTGCTGACCAAAATTGTTGTAGTGGATGGTTAATTTGAAAATGAACCTCAAATTAGTACCAGTCTTGATATGCTCTCCAGTCTCCATGAAGGGATTTATTTACCTATTGAACCAGAGGTAAAGATGTGGAGCTCTATGGTAACTCACAATTGGTTAGAGATTGGACCTACCCCTGGCAAATGGGCCTCATCTGCAATTGCTTCATAATCTCTACCAAAAAAATGTGCTAAATTTAAATTTTAAAAATAAAACAAGACAGACCCAAGCACTGGAAACAGAATTTCACTACTGTTCGATCTAACATAGTTCAAATTACTTGCTTTACCTTTGATTGCCCGGACAATATGCCACACACAATCTCCAAATTCATGGATGAGTGTTCTCTGCCCGTTCGCCTTAATTTCGGTATGAATTGCTGAACGGATATTGCCACGCCGCCAGTCGAGCTGTCGACCAGCACTTCTTCCATGTTGCCATCCATCCTGTTTCTTTGTCGCATTCAGGTCGAAAAAGAAAGTAAGGTTTTCGGTCCATGGAATCGGTCTTTAAAGCCGGTCCAGCGATTTAACGTTTATACTATTCCTTTTTTGGGGATCTTCTGTAATGGAGATTTCACATACAACTGAGTAACGAACAAAAGAGATGTGATGCACTGCTACGTCCGTGACGCAGCGAAGCACAGGAACAGGTGAATTGAACAAAAGAACAAACAATCAAATCCAATTTCTATTACTATTTACTCAAGCTCACAGATACAAAAATGGCGATAAAGCCAAAATTACACAATAATCATGGCAAGCCATCTGTCGTCCAAATCAGCGACAGATCACCGTCGACGGCTGAGCTGGCTTAACAGGTCGAGATCTCTTCGCGTCTTTCTCGTCTCCAGTCCGTACCTCGTGAAGTCTACATTTTTATCTCCCAATAGATGAAGGAAGCTCATTAATTTGTTGAAACAAAAGACGGAAAAAGATGCAAAAAGTAGAGAGGATCGGAAAACAAATGATGAAATTTTTTTTATCACTAATAAGGAAATAAACAAATTAACAACAGGATGCTTACAGTATGCTGTTTGTAATTGGCACCATCCATTCCTTGAATGTTAATTTTCTGTTATTTGTAAAATAAACAAACAATAATTTTAGTGGGAAGCTTGATTCAATAAATAAATAACTGAGAGATGAAAAGTACAGATTAAAGATGTAAAATACCAATTTTCTAACCTCAGATGTAAATTACCGTGCAATGCCGATAGGAAAGGAGATTGGGGCGGTTTGGCGTCAGGCTTGCAGATGGTTATCTTTAATCAAGGATTCTAGGCATCTCTCCGGTTGAGTCATTTCAAGGAGAAATTAATACATGGACTTAACCTACAATTAATTACTGTACACCAAAGGGTCGAGGCTCAAGGAGTCCGAATCCTCTGAAGTAACACAAATTTTGAGTTGAGATTCTGCCTGTTACAAAATTTGGATTAATTTGATATGAGGTGAAATGCACGAGACTTCTTCAATGCTCGTGTTAAAGTAGATTATACAATCTTAGAGACAATATTAAACTTTCAAATTATAAAAAATCACACTTGTAAACGGAGTCCATCATATAAATTTTTTATATTATTTCCATAGCATTTTACTATAAACTATATAAAAAATTATATACAAGTACATAAAATTTGCAAATAAATTAGGTGAATTGACATTTATATTTTGAATGTATATCTGCCTCGACAATCCAGATGTCAACTCAAAAATTTTGAGTTAGGTGATATGAATTTGAAGCTCAAGTGGACAAAGTCAGTCTATTGATTTTTTTATTTAACATTTTATCTACGAATGTATTTACTATTTAGACTGCAAGACATTTTATCTAATATTTATCATTTTTATTTTTATTAATTAGATATGCAATTTTGTTTGAGATTCACATATAAAATTTATAAACCTAATTCATATCTATATCTCAGAGTTTATATGTAATATTGTTACTCTTCAAGTTTGATTTTTTATAAGGAATAAACTAATTAGCCTTCCACTCTCAGTTTTATTGTTCTCAATGCTAATGTTACAAACTTTAAATTCTAGACCAAGTCTATCTGTATTATACATTGCATGAATTGCTTCTGCCACGTGGTTATTGTTCTTCAATTGTGTACACATAATTTGGGCCGAAAAATATGTAGGACCCGTTTAAGTGTTTCGATTCGAGGCCCAAATTTTGGGCTCAAATCCAACGTCGTTTTGGAAAGGCCTTGCTAAAATAAAAAATTTGAGAGACTGAATTGTACAATGCATTATACACCAAATACTCGCAGACCGAAGTAAGTCCATTTTTTGTTTCATTTCTTACATTTTGGGCAGGACCATAAATTACGGTTATAGTTGTCCGTGAACTTGGGCTTTCTTTAATTATGGATTTGTCGGCTTTTATTACAGTCAAATAATTTCCTTTATGCAAGGGAGCCTCTCCTTCGAACAAATTTCATATTTACCCAACTATGCAGATAATAACTAAAAATTTCATGTTAACAAATTTCAATAGAGGTTGCGCAGATAATTCTGCGCACCTCAAAACGGGTTGTGCAGCTATTATTTGCGCACCCCCAAGAGGGGATAGACAACTATTATTTGTGTAACTATTGGATTTGCAATTAATACCTGCTGTTAATACCATTTGATTGTGTAGATAATAATAATTGCGCATCCTCAGGAGGAGGGAGGTGCGTAGCTATTATCTACATAGCGGTTAAAAGAACAATGACTCATCCATCTATTCATTTCACAAAAATAGTAACTGAAAATATTCGGCATTTCATAAGACACTACTATAAAAAATACATTTATTATCGCCCCTTTTTTATCTGGTGTCCTTCGATCTAACTAACTGATGACGTTCATGGCACCCCTCCTTTGCCATTGAGTATATTTTAAGTACAGTTAGTATTGAGTAACTCTTCAACATCGGTTTGGCTCAACGGACGATGACATTGAGGGGGTGACTGTTACCATCTGTTTGTTACATGAGCCGTTGGTGTTAGTACAAAGCAATAACAACTCGTTACCATATTGAACCGATGACTTAGATTTTGACTAAGTTTTGAACTTAAGGGCATAATTAAATTTCACAGTGATCTTCTAACATGTGTCAGGTATCTCTCTACATTTTGCTCATATTTTTATGAATTTTATTTCATTGGTTTTCATTCAAATTTGCACCAGCAACTTTGCTGTTCAGGATTTTTAAACATGCCAGAATTTAAGAATTTATTCTGGACAATTGGCAACATTATTTTTTTATTTTTTATATGGAAATGTATGTCAGGATGTGTTCTACAAGCTCAATTTATTTCAAGCTCATTGGGTACTTAGAACCAGTACTGGTAAAGGATTTTCTACAGGGATGTTTGCTGGTAAACTGCAGTTTGCTATTCTGAAAGTCAGATTTGTTATTTCCACCATGGGCAAACCACTACACCAAATTTCGATTTCTTTACATGGAAATATTCATTATGAGCTAATCTATATGCATGATTTATTTGGTGGTTTTTGGAGTTTTCTTTGTCTGTCTGGTATGGAGTTTATATCATGAACCATATGTAGCAGAAATGAAGAAATGGAAAAAGAAAAATATCAGAAAGATTGAAAGGCTCAGATTCAAAAATTCATAGAAAATAGCAGAAAAATCTAATTGATACAAAATTTGAGTCTAAACTGCTTGGAAGAGAGTCCTCTACATGTTTGTGTTCTTGGATTTGATAGAATCAGGATCTATGTCACTTGATTTGTCAGTTTTTGACAGAAGGGCATTTCTGGAATTTATTGAACAGTAGGGATATCAAATGCCTTTCATTTGCTCTCACAACCTCAATTATGCAATATGGTCCCTCAAAGAGGATAAAAATTCGGATTTGTAAAAGGAGATGGTAGTTAAACATCAATCCTTAGCAAATCGTCCTTTTATTTCTTTCTAGCATACCGTCATACATGGATTTATTTAATATATTAAAAGGTTAGCAAAAATTCTAAATTGTAAAAGGGGATTGTATTTAAACATCAACCCTTCTACAAAATGTCATTCTTATTGCCTTTTAATATATTGCCTCATTTTATTTATTTTGTGTTATAAAGGTATATAAAAGATGCTAATTAATAGAGGGATGGTAGTTAAACATCAACCACTAACATTATTTCTTTTATATATTTCATGACACAAAATTGTCACTTTATTTATTTATTTGGTTGAATATGCTTATGTGTGCTTCATTCTTTTGTTTTAATAATGACAAAAAGAAAGAAAGAAAAGAGGAAAAAGAGAGAAACAATAAAGGAATATAAAAGAGCAATTTTCTTGTGTAGAATCATAGGTTTTTGTATTCTCAACTATAGTAGTTGCATTTTGCCTCATCTAAGTTATTTGTGAATTATCAAATCCTATACTACATTGTGTGCGGTGAAGATATGGTGTCTCTCAGCTCATAAACCAACCTTATTGTGTGCCACACCGATTTCTGTGCCTAGGCTCATGAGAGCAAGCCAAATAGCTTCTATCACATACCCTTATCATGTTGTAAGGTCCAATTGAACAAGGCAACAACTCTACACTAGGTTTTAACCATCTCAAATTCGGATCCCATGTGGCCTTCGTGTGCAAACCGAACCCCACCTACTTTGATCAAATTAAGTGTTTAGATAGTGTCACGTAGGTCCCACAAAGCGTCCTTGAAGAGCTCATAGCTTGATTTGCATCCAAACCCGAGTTCCCATTTTTTAATTTGATTTATTTCGGCCTTGATTCCGCCTCATCCTTTCACCCATTCTAGCCGGTACTTGAACAAAAGATGGAGGAGACGAACCTCTTTCACGTGTAGCTAGAGATTTCCCGTGATTTCTTCTTCTTCTTGGCCGAATTCACCATCTTTTTGTCGGTTTTGTTTGGCTTGGTTCGGATGGTTGGAGGGAGAAGAAGGGTCTTACAAAAGGGTCCCATTTGTCATGCTTAGAAGAAGGGTCTTACAAAGGGTCCCACTTGTCATGTTTAATGAGACTTATATGGATGCTTGAAATATAGTTGGTTGGAGATTGTGGGGGCCAAATGTAAGGTTTGATGAGACTCAAGGTATGCTTGAATCTGATTGGCTGAGAGCAAGGGGACCTATGTGTAAGGTTTAATGAGACTCATAAGGGTATTTGTTCCGTGTAAAATCTTGTAAAATCCATATAAAAATCAACCGCTTGGAGATTTTCGCGTTCTTTATATCGAAATTCTCAGCTTGACACGTATAATATTATTATGAATTTTATTTTCAAGAAATCCAAATCCCATTTTTTGCGAATTTCAAGAAATTAGAATTGAAGGTATTGACTCGATCAATTTCTTAAGAAATTAATTGGATAAATTTCTTAAATTAATTCTCAACTTTTTAGGGTTCAATAGTATTAATATCAAACAAGTAATACAAATATTTAGAGCTATGCAATGAAGTATTTACACTTTTGAGGTGAACTATTTTTCTTACACGATGGTTAACGCAGGAACTATTGGAGAAAGTTGATGCGGGGATACATGGTCCCACTATTTCATTAGAAGAAGGTTGACATGGGATCATATGGGGACTGAAAAAAGAGACGATCATATCAAGTTACATAACAAATTATTAATATCTTATTTTTCAAGTATTTATACCTATAAAAGTTGATGCGGGAACGAGTACAGAAACTGAAAAATAGAGGATTATATAATTAGTGGAGATCATAATACATCATTAGAGTAAGATTGATGCAGGAACAATGTTCAAATGTTCAAATAGAACACGACAATTGTGAAAATATTATTGATACATATTCTCCCTTCTAATTTTTTAAAAGAAACTATCCTATTTACAAAAAATATTTTTTAATTATTTTGATAATATTTTACTAACTAAATTAGATAGATTTACAGTAATAAAAAAACAGACCCTATATATGTTTGTCACAGATAGTCTAAATTGGGTTTCATATATTGGGGCTTTTTGAGTGTTCAGATTTTAAACAAGTAGAAACTTTGTTCTTTTCAATTTTGAATGGAAGCATGCAGGCGGCACTTTATGCTCCTTTTCTAAATAATTAGTCATGACACATGACAGGGGAAGTCCTACGCTATGAATCAAAAGAAAACAATTACGCTACTAATTGTACTTTTTAAAAATTTGGTAGGTTTGAATTTTGCTTTAATAATAATCTGGCCCCACAGCTAAGCAAATTAGCATAATATTTATATATATATATATATATATATATATATATATATATATATATATATACAGCGGCATTATTAGTCCCACTAAATTTGACTATTCGTAGGAAGCATTCACCATGCCACACTAAAAAAACGACGTTTTGATTTGTATTTTGTGGAGGAGGCATTGTTCATGCGACCTTAACAAAAGGAGGCATGCATTAATTGTGCATTTTTGATAGTCCAATAGTGCTGCTCCTTATATTGATCTAATTAACAAAAGAAAAGAAAGAACATTGAGCTCTACATCCCCTTGTTAATGTCGTAGAACTCAATAATTTTATTGTTTAATTTCACTGTCATTTTTGTTGTAGTACAATTTGTCTACTAAATTCTAAAATATTACAACTTAGTTCATCTTTTGATAGCAAAATTAGCCTTTGCTATACTTATCAAAAGGACATGCTACGCATAACTCTAAAATATATCGGATTGATTTTAAACAACGACTCCAAACCGTTGAAACCCATATATCTACTTCGCAAGTAATGCGTGTATATGCAAAGTTTTGAATTTTTTAGAGTGAGTCTATGGTACTATGCATAGCACGGATTGGTCCGTACTACGGATCAATATTTTTGTTTCCAAAATCCTAACGGCTGATCCGAACCGTTTAACATGATTTCCATATGAGAATATACTTGTGAGCTATATTTTCAAATTTTTTTCAATTTTTTTAGATATGTAGAAAAACAGTTATTTTTTAGATATGTAGAAAATCACTGTTTTTGGATGGTCCAGAATTTTCAGATCAAGTGATTTTCTATCTATTTTAAAATATAGTAAAAAAAATTGAAAAAAATATAAAATTTAGTCTACAAGTACATATTCATGTGGAAATCAACCATGGTTATGAAAATCGGAATCGGAATCGGAATCGGTCATTGAACCGTAGAATCGGAATCGGGTGAATCGGTCAGAATCGACCGAGTTGGATCGGTAACTCGGATTTTTTTGACAGAAGCATGTTTTGTACTAAATTTGTCAAATAATCCACTCCAACACTCATACTAATTAAATTTGGACGAATAACAATCAAATTTGTAATGTATTACTTAAAAAATTAATATTTATGTAATTTAAAAATTAAATAGACTGTTCCATAAAATAATAAAAGGCTGAATAGATTCACAAAAGATAAATAAAATGTTTAATTTTAATTTTTACATTTCATATTTTTTTTATGCTTTAATTTTCCTTTATATAAAATATTTTATTTCATAAACAATTAATATTTTCTTTTAGTTAAGTCAAAATAAAAATATATAACACAAACCACTACTGTCAACCGCTGTATGCATCTTTACTTTACTCAAATACAAATAATAATAAAAGAGGAGGGTTCAAATGCCTCCATTTTTCATGCCTCCACCATACCTCAATTTTTAAAAACTTTAATAACTCAAAATTTAAAACTTAAAAGTCAAAATAAAACCGTTGGATATGATCTACTTCATTTTATCTATACACGTGTAGAATATTATGACATTTCAATTTTGTTTTGGTTGTCATCAAGAGCTTGTAAAAAATGTACTAATGTGGATAATTTCTAAACGTTGATTTCTCAACTTATTGATTCACATAAAAACAAAATCGAAATGCGATAATTTTTTATAAGCACATAGATAAAATGATGTAGATCATATCCAATGGTTTTATTTTGACTTTCAAGTTTTAAATTTTGAGTTATTAAAGTTTTTAAAAATGAAGGCATGGTGGAGGCATGAAAAATGGAGGCATTTGAACCCTCCTCGTAATAAAATTATGTTTTATAAGTAACCAGTTTGGACATGGTCCACTATAAACCATTTATATTTTCAAATTAAAACTGTTCACCATACATGCACCAAGTTTATTCTATGATTTAAGCTTTCTTCTACTTCTATCTGAATCGTGACTCCCCCAAATTCAAATTTTTCTAAATGGCGACTCTTCCAAATTCTTTCGACTGCTCTTGCAAATCACAAAATTGTTTCGATTGAGTTACCAAGACAATATACTTATGATCTAGAGGCAAGAAAATGAGTGAAAATTTGAGATTTAGCCCCAATTTTATCGGTCACCCTACGACGGCACAGGCAGTCCAGGTCACCCTAGGACGGCACAGGCAGTCCAGGTCACCCTAGGACGGCACAGGCGGCTGAGACTCGGTCCAGATTTGTTGAGAATCGGTCATTTTTGCCTTGAATCGGCGAGACTCGGCTTGACTTGGCCTCAAAATCAGCTAACTCGGCCGAGTCAAGCACTGTTCATCCGAGTTTTGCTGAAAAACTCGCACGGAAGCGAAACTCGGATGAAAATCAGATCGGACACGACCGATTCCGAGTTAACTCGGCCGAGTTGACTCGGAATCGGCCAATTTTCCAAACCATGGTCTACTCTAATACTGACGATGTGGGTCCCTTCTCCAGTGATTCGGACAAGTAACGATCACGGAATTCATTGACAATATGTTGTATTTCATAGAAATCCTGCTGCAGAAATTCGTGGTGAGAAATCCCGTGTGCGGTGTGCCTGTGTGCCTACCATGTGGTCTCGCACGTTCTCACCCAGTCAATGTGACAGGACCAACTTTTGTTGTGTTTCTGTCTTTCTGATTTTCTGTATCTTTCTTTGTTCATGAGGCCACCATGATAGGGTCCAAACGGATCGGATACGGATCAGATAGCATAGTGACATAACTCGCATATTATGCGCGTATAATTTGTTTTTTCGACGTAACCGAACCGAATTCCTAATAAAACGCAGAAAAACATAAAATACGTTGTATTCGCGAATAAAACGCGAGTTGACGAATTATTCGCGATAAAAATGCAAAAAAAACGCTAAAAAAAAAAAATTCCAAAATTTTTTTTTTTTGCTTCCTTGTTGTACCGAATCATTTCCGAATTATACTCAAATCACGAATTTTTTACCTCGCCGAACCGAACCCGAACTTTTGATTTATCACTATGTTAGATAGTGGTAAAACCATATCCTTATCCGTTTTTATTTTTTGGAGACGGATACGGATCGGATATTAAACGGATATGTACGGATCGGATATCGGATATATGTAGATATATACATAAAGGTTTTCGTAATATATATTAAATTATATGATATATATCTACTATTTAAATACGGATAATTCAAAACCATATCCGTATCCGTATCCACACGGATATTCGGATATCGGATATCCATATTAAATTTTCGGATACGGTTCCGGATACGATTGGATATTATCCGATCCGTTTGCATCCCTACATGATGAAGCACTAAATAAGATTGTTTGTTGATCATTACACTGAAAGTTATATTGTTGAGGCTCTACGGAGATGGCATATGCTACTTTTTATTACACAATTTTTTTTGTTGCCACCCAGTCCCCAAGTTTTTATTAATTGCGGAAAGCTCAGAACATGTTTCGATTCTAATTATAATTATATAGATAAATTGTTCTTATTTAATTTTAAGGTGGTGTAATTTCGTTCCTAAATGCTTGTCTTATTTTTGCGAGTTAAATTATATAATATTGAATATATTTTGAAAATGTCTTGGTAATATTTATTGTCGTTAGTTCTAGCCATAAAAGATATGAAGCCCAAATTAAATTAAGAAAGGTCTGTCTTGAAATGTCGTCGTTGACTGGGGGTTCAATATCTTTGGAAGTTTCATTAATTAGCACCCCCAATTCTGCCTCACCTTTTTCTCTGGCACCGATGATTCTCCCCCAATCTATACTCACTTAGCTGGGAACAGCAGCTTGGGTCTGATGCCGATCAGACTCAAATTTGGGTCTGATGGTTTTCGGGACCGTCCGATCCACTTTAAAATTTTTGGGCACGAATTTTAAAACAGACGCGTAAGTTGCGAGCGCAAATTTTAAAGCTGATCGGATGGTCATCGAACCCATCGAACTCACTTTGAGTCCGATGGACATCGGACCCAACCACCTCTCCATTAGCTCTGTGACCAAAATCAAATGGACTCGGACTCGTACGGTTTAGCTGTTCTTCAATTTTTTTTATGACCGGTGCACATTGCACAAGTTCCAAAAAAGAATCCCACGGATTCCACTAATTCTCATTTACTATATGTTTAATTATATTATTTAATTATGGTGTTGTTTTCTAATATGCTTAATTAATTGGTCAATTAGTTAAATTGTTAGGGTGAATGAATTTGATAATTTCTAGATAGATTAAATGTTTAATTTTTTTAAGAGTCATATGTTGGATTGTGCAATTCATGTACTTGATATTTGTGTTATGTTGAGAAAAGAGAGATAGCACATTTGGCTAGAAAGAAAGTTCTAAAATTGTTAGTTACCCAAAGTCGAGTGTTCGATTCTCTCTCACGACTTCGCAGTCTCCGCGAAGGTTTTAAAAAAATAAATATATTTGTGTTGTGTTTAATAGTATTTATATTCTTGAGTTTGTAAAAGAGCACCATATAACCTATAAATAAGAGATACGTCATTTTTAATAGAAAAACTTTGATAATATATTATATTTTTCTTATCTTCTATCTTGTTTTCTACTTTGCTACTTAGCACGATAAATTGTTTATAAATTCCACTAAACCATTTCAAAACCCGTTACTATTGGAGTTGAGATTTGAGACTGAGATGCGTCAAGTGGTATCTGAGCAACATATCTCTCCTCTCAAAAATTCAGCAGAAGTTTATAAATAATTTCTTAATAAGAAACTCTCCCACATTTCTGAAACTATATTATATATAAATTGTCACTTCATATTATGAACTTTAATAATACTAGAGATGTAGATGCTCTAAAAAAATATATAAGTTCGTGTCTCATCTTTTAAATAAATATATTAATTTCTAATTACTAACATCATTAAAAACATGAACAAATTAAGAACAAGATTTTGTCCCAATAGCAAAGACATTGCCCTCATTGTGCAAGATAGTAGGTTCAAAATCCATAATAGGTGATCCTTGTGAATATTAAATGGTCGGGTGGACGCTTACTTAAAAGGGGAAAAAAATTTCTATATTATCCAACATAAATTAGTATATGATTTTATATAATTTCAACAATATAATAAATGAACAGTATCTCTTACCGGTCAAAAAAGGCTTCTGTAGCTTTTGTCCTTTTCACTCTTTTATGTTATAGTTGCCACCATCTTCATTCAATCCAGATCAACAAAAATCCACATGCTCAACAATCCAAATCACACTTCAATATGTATTTCTAACTTTATTTATAATAATGCTTTTACGTATTACTTGAGTGAAGGGTATGCAGTCGTTGACATGGTGGTTCAGTTTCATTCAACTTCAATTTCTCAGACCCCAACACAGTCAATGAACATATCAACTTCCAGGGTGATGCATCCCCTGATTATAAGGAAAAAATTAACTTGACTGAGAACATTGGGAACAGCAAAGGAAGAGCAACCTACAATCAGCCGGTGCCCTTGTGGGATCAAGATACTGGAGAGGTAACCAACTTTACAACCCGGTTCTCTTTTCTTATACAAAATACTACATATTACAGTGGGGATGGCTTAGCTTTTTTCCTATCTTCCTATCCATCTCAAATTCCTCCACATAGTAATGGAGGGGCCCTTGGCCTTTTCAATACCAATACCAACATGAATGCATCGGCTAATCAGGTAGTCGCAGTTGAGTTTGATACCTTCCGGAATTCGGTTTATGACCCAAATTCAACCGATCCAACTGACTGCCACATTGGTATTGATGTAAACATTATTAAATCAACTTCTTACCAAATCATTCCAAACTACCTTTTTGTTGGAACAAGGATGACCGCACATATTGAGTATAACAGTTGGCAAAAACTTTTGAGTCTTTCCCTTTGGCATGAGGCCAACTCGACAATCCGATTCAGCCTCAATGCAACTGTTGATATAAGGAACCAGCCACCAAATGCTTCTGTAGGCTTCTCAGCAGCCACTGGATCAAACATCGAAACACACCAGATATTCTGGTGGTCTTTTAACTCAACCTTAGAAATGAAGCAAATTTCCCCCAATTTAGCTCCATCAGAAGCCCCATTGGTTAGAAAAAATAAAAACACGAGAAATGTGTCAGTCATAGTTGGAATATCCGTGGGCACATTTATTATGTTTATTGTAGTAGGGATCATCATATATCATCTCAAAAAAAGGAGTTCAATCAAGAAAATCGAAGAAATTGAGGTGATTGGTGATCAATCAATTGATTACGAATTTGAAAAGGGGAGAGGACCCAAGAGGTTCCCGTACAGTGAACTGGTTGATGCAACAAATGGCTTCGGGGAGAACGAGAAACTTGGAGAAGGGGGGTTTGGATCAGTCTACAGAGGTATTTTTAAGGATGAAAGCATTCATGTTGCTGTTAAGAGGGTGTCGAAAGATTCAAAGCAAGGGAAAAAGGAGTATATATCGGAGGTCAGGATTATAAGCCAGCTAAGGCATCGAAATCTTGTTCAACTAATTGGTTGGTGCCATGATCATGGAGAATTTTTGTTGGTTTATGAATTGATGCATAATGGAAGCCTTGACAAACACCTGTATAGCAAAGAAACTTCTCTAACTTGGCCAATTAGGCACAATATAGCACTAGGGCTAGGCTCTGCTCTTCTATACCTCCATGAGGAGTGGGAACAATGTGTTGTGCATAGAGATATAAAGCCAAGCAACATAATGTTAGATTCCTCATTCAATGCCAAACTCGGTGATTTCGGCCTTGCTAGACTTATTGATCACAACCAAGAAGTAGAAACGGATGCAGCTGGCACCACGGGTTATATAGCACCAGAATGTTTCCTCGGAATGGCAAATGCAAGCACCCATTCTGATGTTTTCAGTTTTGGAGTCGTCTTGTTGGTAATTGCATGTGGAAGGGGGGCCATAATGCCTCAACAGGATCAAAGGAAGGTGAGTTTAGTTAAATGGGTTTGAGATTTGTATGGTACGAAAGCACTAATGGAGGCCGTAGATCCAAGATTAAATAGTGAGTTTGGAAACAGAGAAGTAGAGCGCATGATGATTGTTGGTTTATGGTGTGCACACCCAGAAAAATCCTCGCGCCCATCTATTAGGCAGGCCATGAGTGTTTTGCACTTTCAATCTAATTTACCAATTCTTCCTCCAAAAATGCCGATGCCAGTGTTTACTACTCCATGGGATCCTAATATGGAATTTTATACCTCCTCTGAGGCTAGTTCAAGTGGCGTAGCCCAAACCTCCACCAAGTCGGCTCCAACATCAGACTCTTCCTGGCTGCTCAAACAAGAACCAAGAACGTTCTAAATAATGAATTTGCAAACAAAGTTTCCTCTGTTTTTTTTCTGTTTCTTTAGTGTTTTTAAATGCACAGTACTACAATGATCGCCTTTGTGCTTTTTTTTCCCTGATGCTTTTGTTTCTAGACTTTCTTTTCGCAATTTGTATTGTGTATAATTATTCTTTATTTCCATTTTTTGGTAGGTTTATTTGTGTCAGTAGCATTTATCTTTGGTAACATGTTATGATAAACCAGCTAACTCTATAAATGCTTATAATATTTTGCCTTCCCATTAATTGGACTATCTGTGAAAGATATAATACAATTTGAACTTTAACTCAGGTTCCCTATTTGGTATATTCATCTATCTAAAAACCAGCAAATGGGTTCCTATCAGGTTATGATCTAAATCAGGCTGAGGTTAGAATTGCTTGATCTGATCAGCTGAGAAAAGTTTTTGATGTTTGCCACAGAGCTGGCATTGCGAGTTTTCTTACCCCTGTTAGTTGGAAGGAGATTTGACAGAATGTGTTGAGGATTCTATGTTTATTTGTGGAATTTGCCAGTCGCCTTAGTAAGGAGTTTATTTTTTATTTGTCTAATAAAACAGAGAGTAGATTAAATAGGAAATTGACAATTTAGTGGTTTCGAATTTCAATCCAGGCACAAATCATCAAACAATTTTAAAGGCCATTCTTGCCTCTTCTAATATGAATCATCCTTATGGGCTTAAATATAATTTTAAGAACCCGCAAGCAAACCAGCAGCAAAAAAACTCAACTGTTCTTATCAGTCTTTTTCTTTTACCGGAAAACCCCCAAGTAAACCAGCAGCAAAAAAAAAATCTCATGTTTCTTTTACCAGAAAAAATCCAAGAAAAACCAGCAGGAAAGAAAACAGCAGTTTTCTTCATTAGCCCTTACCAGAAAAACTGTTTACAAGAAAGTGAAGAAACCCCTTACCAGAAAAACTGTTTACCAGAAAATTCATACCAGAAAACAATTATCAGAAAACCCTTTACCAGAAATCTTCCATTTTTACCAGAAAAACCAACCAGTTCAGATCTGAATGATACCTGTACCAGTAACCAGTTTTTTTTTTAAAAAAAAAATCAGCAACCACATAAAAATTGTCACTTATCTGATGTCTCTTAAGCCAAGTTAATAAGCAATATGGTCTCAGATCTTGACCTCAGTCAAAGATGCCATGTCTCGACAATATGGTGGTAAGAATCCAACAAGAGGAGTCTAGACGAGCCCTCATCAACCCTCGACAGTTGCAAACCTCCAAGAACAAAGCTTTCAAGGCAACAGCCGACTACAACCTTGGTACCGACCGCCTCTCCTCAAACACTGGGTAAACTTACCAGTTAAGAGTATATACAGAAATATCAAAGTCTTCAAATTTAGTTCTAAAAGGTACTTATACGACGAACCATAAAGCATCTATACGCACTCCATACTTCACCTTAGACAGTTAATTTGAAAATAAACCTCAAATTAGTACCAGTGTTGATTTGCTCTCCATCCAGGGTTTTATTTACCTATTGAACCAGAGGTAAAAATTGTGTAGCAACATGGAAACACACAACTCCTAACGGATTTTGCCACGTCGCCAGTCGAGCTCTCAACCAGCACTTGCGCCATGTCGCCATCCATCCATTTATTGGTCGCATTCAGGTCGAAAAAGAAAGCAAGGTTTACGGTCCATAGGAATCGGTCTTTACAGCCGGTCCAGGAATTTAACGTGAATACTATTCTTCTGACTTTTCTTTTTTAGGGATCTTCTGTAACGGAAATTTCATGTACAATGGAATAACGAACAAAATGAATATGATGCATTGACAAAATCTGTTGTATTTCATAGAAATCCTGCTGCAGAAAATCGAGGCACATATCCGCGTGTGCCCGTGCGTCTGCCATGTGGTCCCGCACGTTCTCAGCCAGTCAATGCGACAGCACCAACGTTTGTTTTGTGTTTCTGATTTCTGTATCTTTTTTCATGAGGCCACCATGATGAAACGCTAAATGAGATTGTTTGTTGATCGTTACAGTGAAGTTTACATTGTTGAGGGTCTAGGCAGATGGACGATGCAGCGATGCTACTTTAACACATTACCCCCCTGGATTTTTACTAATTGCGGAAAGTTTAGAACATGGGGAATGGGGGCGTCAGATGGGCATCGTACCAAATTGAATAATGATTACATGTTAAAGTGCACAAAATTGAATATACTTCTTCATGTTTTGACGGCGTTTTTGGCCTATTTGTTATTGGTTAGTAAATTTATATATGTAACTTTTATGATGAATATGAATTAAATTTTAGAAAGAAAAAACAATGCTTTATTGTTTCATATTGAATAGGTTTAATCAAATGAGTTATATATGAATTACATATTTCATTCTTTTTAATATGTTATTGTTCATGGGACACTATTCCTTTATCGTTTTATTTTCTTTTTACCAAGTTAGATTTCTAAATTTTAAATAACAAACTTTCTCGATACATATATTTTGAAATAGAAAAATATTGTGTATTATTTTTGTTTAAGACATTGATAAAAATTATTACATGCATATCATTATTTTTATTTGCGAGCAATATGATTCAAAAAATTATGTATTTCATAAAATTTATAAAATTATGCATTTTTATTTACTATTTATTTTTATATTAAAATTTTAAGCTTACCTCAGCTTAACTTTTTAAAATTGCATCCATACCTCACTTGTAAACATTTGTTGACAAAAATTTGAAGCTAGTGAGGTATGGACCCAATTTTTAATACTGCAAAGTCACTGGCCCAGTTAAAGCCCGTAACAATAGTACACACATGATATTTCAATTGTGTGGGCCTTGACCCGATTTAGACCACAATTTTTTTATTTCCAGATGTATATTAAATATTTTGTCAGCAAAAAGAAATGTGGAAATTTTTTTTTATGCTCTGTAATAAACCACATCATTAATTCCGTTGCTAAAGTTTGTAGGTAGATCTCAATCATTAGTCCACAAATAATATTCTAGATATGGATACAAAATTTACGAACCGAATTAATGATTCAATTTCAATATCTAAAAAAATGAATTAATTGTTCGATTTCTTCTATGGTATCGAAAAAAAAAAATATTTTTCTGATTCTTACCAAAATAAAAGATAATAATTCTGGATTTGGATTTTGGACATCAGAAAGATCGACTTTTTTAGAAACAGTAAAATTCTACATTGATTTGGTGCTTCCAAATCCTATGTCAGAAAAGAACAAGAAATAGAGAATAGATTAAAAGAAGAATTGAATATGGTTATAATCCGGTTGATCCTCGTATATGTGAATAAAATTATTCAAAAGTAAAAAATTAATTATGAGTTGGGTTAAAATGTCTCGTTGGTGCCCAATTATATATGCCCGATATCCTTATTTATATTTTCAAAGTTCAAACAATCTATCCGAACTGTTCAACATAATCTCCATATTAAAATGAGTTCGAAGACCAAATTTTGTATTATTTAGAAATTTTGTTCTAACTTTTAGATAGGTACAAAATTGTTATTTTTGGATGAGTTAGAATCATCTAAAAACATTGATTTTGCACATTTCCAAAAGTTAGAAATGTAAAAAAAAAAAAAATGGAGGCATTTGAACCCTCCTCATCTAAAAAAATAGTAAAAATATTCAAAAATATAAAATTTGGTCTTCAAGCACTTTATTTTAGTAAATGTTAGAGGTCAAGGCACCCAACTATTTAATACCCCTATTATATATCATAACAAAGGATTTCTTCGGATTTCGAACCCATGACCTCTCATATCAGAGACCATGTGTTTTTGCCACTAGACCAAAGACTAGTTTTTGTCTCCAAGCACATGTTGAGCGGTTCTTGTCTCATTTTAATATGAAAATAATGTTGAGCTGTTCTTGCCTAATTTTAATATGAAGATCATGTTTAGCAGTTCAGATAAACTACTTAGACATGAAAACAGAGATAATAATGTGGGGCATGATTATGGCATGAAACAAATGAGGCATTTTACACTACTAAAAAAACCACTTCGCCATCGGGTGAAATCACAACCCACAATCGAATTCCCCACCGATGGTTATCACCCCAATAGGAAAGGTATACACATATGCCATCATCTCAAAATAGATGGCGTTAATCGATATGCCATCGGCAGTGCGTGATCAAACAGACGGTGTTAGTACCCGACACCATCTGTTTCTTTTTGCAACCAACAACAAATGCAATTAACGATGTCTGTTGAATTTTAATAGCCAATTGCAAAAGTGTCTTACACCATCTGTTTTGTTTGAGTTGGCGTTGGCAGGTCCTAGTTTGTCATCGGTCACTAATTTTTGAGCCGATTGTGATGTATATACAATTATTATGTTTTATTATAAATTCTTGTATTAGGGGCTAGCCTCCATCATATATTTGCTGGCTATTTTTAAAACCCAGCAAAGCAACAATAAACATGCATGCATTATATACTCATATTTTAACCAACAATTAATATAGGCATCAACAACATATACATATACAAGTTATCCAACATATATATTAATCCATGCAACAAGCAATATATAAAGTAGACAACAATTATAAACTAACAAGCTAGCAATATTACACATACAACAATATATAGAGCAATATTTCATTGTACCATAAAACTAATAACTGTTTTTAACCACATTATTAAAACCAACACCAAAGTGTCTGACCGCAAAAACCAATAAACAAGAATTGTTTTACACCACAGACAACAATACATCCGCACCAAATCCTTCCCCCCCCCCCCCCCAAGTACTTGCACAGTAATTAAACTAATTCCAAGAAGAACTTACACCATTGGATACGGATGTCATGTAATGTGTTTTCTTCGTGCGACATTCTGGACATACGACACTCCATGAATAAATCAAAACATATGAATAACATATATAAGAACTTAATCTGAAAGCATGATATAAATAAGTGATTGACAAACCTTTGGAAAATAAAGAACGTGCATAATTTTTTGAGCATGTTCTTCATTATATAAAACCCGGACTCCCATGAATTGTTTTGCGTGGGGCTCTGATCAAATGTGTATTATTTAAAACAAAATCTAATTAGTAGTGCAATTGGAACTTGAAATAAGTTGCAATAAAATACTCGATTAAATTATTTCTTACCTGAAACATTCTAACCTCTAGTGATATTCTCCCCGGTATTTGCCGACCTTCCCGACCCCGTCCAACAAGTATTGGCCGTCTCAGTAGCACCAATTCATTAGTCATCTTATTGGCCATCTCATTAATCACATCAGCAGACCCCTATTATGTATATATGAATGTATCACTATCGTGTACATATTACAACTTAATAAAAAACACTAAGTTATTCAGTCAGGTTCCTTACCTGACTTGCAATTCAAGGTGCTAGCTTCTTGGGTAGGCATCTCGTAGTGCATGGCATCTGAAAGAACATCTGTTGCTGCTGTAATCCTCTTTGTAGCTGCATTTGCCTTTGCTCTAGCTAATATCCAATCCTTTGCTCTTCTTGCAATCCTCCTAACAGGTCTTGACTGGATGCAAATCTTCAAAAAAATGAAATCCATATGATTGGATGTAAAGGCAAGGTCATTCTTGCATATTTCATGTTACTGAAGATATAAAATTAATTAATAAAATGCCAAATTAGGGAATTTGACCTTTACATTCAAACCAGCGGCACTGTCGGTGGTAATATGAATTCGTTGTGGAGTGATCCTTCTCAATTTTTTTGTACCATCCTCGCAACTCCTGGGGTCCCTTTTCCTCTTCGCTGCGGGTTCTGAAGAGTACGGGCATAATTGAGACGACATTTCTGAAATTAAATTACAAATTAAAGAGTAAGGAAGCTCCAAAACTACAAATGCTGAAAAAAACACTTAGACAAACTAAAGATATAAAACTAAACTCTAAACCCTAGAACTATATTATCTCTAGAAACCCCCTAACTCTAAACCCTAACTAGAAAACCCTAGAAAGATATAGACAGAGAGTCATATGCGTAAACCTTCAATGACGGAGATCGAGTGCTCAGTGTTGTATTGAGGTGGCGGCGGATAAGTGATTAGAGACGGAGTCGCGGCGGAGAAGCTAGCCAGAGACGACCATTTCGAGAGTGCTAGAACACTTTTGTGTTGTTGGATATATATCTATATACATATATTGAAACCCTTAACTAGAATGTCATCGGCTCCATAGTGATTATCCCATTTGCTAAGTAGTTCCACCGATGGCGTTACGCGGTTACATGTCAATAGTATAGCAAACTTGAATATGTATCCTCTACATTATTATTAGTGCGGATGTAGTCCCACGAATCTTAAAACATATCGAATGACCGAGATTCATTAACTCAAAAGATTCCCTTTTCAGTTAATGTAGAGGATACAAATTTAGCAAACTTTGCCCTACGTTGATATTTCTTAGAAATTGCTTTGTATTTAGAAATTGCTTAATTTGTATTGCCAATTCTTTTGAAGTTTACCTTACTAATTCAATACGTGGACTTTGACAACACCGATCGAATTGTACATGCAAACAACATTCCCTAATTTATCTAATTGTGCAATTAATCCACATAAAAGTTACCGAATTGTGCAAACAACATAAACTAATTTATCTACTCAAATAAACATCCATAAAATTCATCTCCTTATTTATTAGGCCCACTTGTTTTTCCAGTGCAATGTCAGACATCATCAAACAAAAGGGAAGGATATTAGGCCTAAATTGGGCCTAGCTAGTAGTTCCTTTGAATTCCTTCTGGGCCTATATAGGCCCAATTCTATGTATAAATAGAGTTTTCTTTAACATTAGTACAAAGTCTTTATTCCCCCTTTCTGATATTTTTTTTCCAGCCTGTTGTCTGCTGCTTCTAGTCAAAATGACAACTGCAAAATTCTTGTACCATCAAAACAAAATATTTATTTAATTCAAACTTAGTCTGATTATATATTTTTTTTTATTTCTTGATGACTTCTACATAATTCCTTCTTTGATACCTTTCGTTTGTAATTGCTACAAATTTAAATGGCATCCAGTCAACTGTTCCTATTTTTTCATATTTGAAAATTCCTTTGAATGAACCAATGTACTGATTATATTTTTACACAACTTTCACCTCTCTTCAGAAAAATGTCAATAATAACTTTTAAATTTAAATTTTACAAATCTTAAGATTTAAACTAAGGCATTGTACTGATTCTATTTTATAGGCTACCTGATATTTGCTGATTTGGCTCAATAATTCGTTGGTATACTGCATATAAATTTCTGGAGTAATTCATTGGTATTTTCTTATGGAATGCATATCTAAGAATTTGTTAGTGACGAAATACGTACTAAGACGCATATTTAATACCTGGAAATTTTTTTATTCATAGAAAGTATTGAAAAATAATATAAGAAAAGAGAAAGAGCTTTTACGATTCTCGATGCGTAGAAGGATCGGTAGAAAAATTTTCAATTCAAACTCTGGACCGATAAAAATTCTACCGATCCAAAAATTTGTTTTTTTTAATAAGCCCTACCTGAGATCCTCTGTGGCAAACAGTGTTTTAATATTCGGTTCTCATGCGATATTCGGAAGACCACCGCATGCATACCGCATATACGGTGTGCTGCTGAATATGCGGATTAACTCTTTGAAACAACATTCTCGATCTTAAGTAGATTATCAAATATGATTAATTCTTTAATCATATCACGCGCTGATAACCCTACTTCATCAAGAGGTCTAGTGATAACACCACTCGTATTATATACGAGGGACAATAGTAGTCTTGGTGAACATTTCACTCCGCACAAGTTATGTATACTGAAATGTCATCTGTATAGCTACTTTTTACGGATAGCGTTGAACAACACTCACGACTACACACTTCTCATGTAGGAAAGACGAATACCTCATACTTTAGAACTTAACACTGAATGAAATATTAATGACACGAACACAATTCATTTAAGGTTTTATTTAGAGTCTGTCAAATACCATGTTCTTAACATATATTTATGTGATTAAAATGACAACTATCTGTCTATGGTTTGTAAAACTTAACTATCATTTAATCCACATACTAACATTTTTCCGGTCAATTAGTGTTCCTGCTAATTACCAAGGTTAGAGACTATTAAGAGTATTTATCACCTCTGTTTACGATCTCTCGTATCAGGTTATAATGTCAGAGAACATGCTTGGATCTTGTGTGAGATCTGGGTTCCTTGGCCTGAGCAATAGCTCCATTGTTATCACAGTAGAGGTCCACTGGGCCTTGGATACTCGGAACCACTCCTAGTTCACTAAGGAACTTCTTGATCCAGAAACCTTCTTTAGCTGCTTCGGAAGCAGCTATATACTCAGCTTCGGTGGTTGAATCTACTGTAGTTTCTTGCTTCGAACTCTTCCAGCTCACAGCACCACCGTTGAGTATGAATACATATCCAGACTGAGATCTTGAGTCATCTCGGTTGGTTTGAAAACTTGCATCGTTGTGTAACCATTTATAACGAGTTCAGAATCACCGCCATAGACGAGGAACATATCATTGGTCCTTCTCAAGTACTTAAGGATATTCTTTGCAGCATTCCAATGTTCCAAGCAATGATTAACCTGATATCTGCTTGTCACGCTCAAAGCGTACAAGACATCAGAGCGAGTGCACAACATGGCATACATGATAGACCAAATAGCCGAAGCATATGGTACTCTACTCATCATGCAAACGGATCGGATATGGATCAGATAGTGGTAAAACCATATCCTTATCCGTTTTTATTTTTTGGAAACGGATACGGATCCAATATTAAACGGATATGTACGGACACGGATCGGATATCGGATAATATTAAACTATATGGTATATATCTACTATTTAAATACGGATAATTCAAAACCGTATCTGTACCCGTATTCACACGGATATTCAAATATCGGATATCCATATCAAATTTTCGGATATGGTTCCGGATACAGTTGGATATTATCCGATCCATTTGCACCCCTACCATGATGAAGCGCTAAATAAGATTGTTTGTTGAGGCTCTACGCAGATGGCATATGCTACTTTTTATTACACAATTTTTTTTTGTTGCCACCCAGTCCCCAAGTTTCTATTAATTGCGGAAAGCTCAGAACATGTTACGATTCTAATTATATTTATATAGATAAATTGTTCTTATTTAATTTTAAGGTGGTGTAATTTCGTTCCTAAATGCTTGTCTTATTTTTGCGAGTTAAATTATAATATTGTATATATTTTGCAAATGTTTTGGTAATGTTTATTGTCGTTAGTTCTAGCCATAAAAGATATGAAGCCCAAATTAAATTAAGAAAGGTCTGTCTTGTTGAAGGGAAATGTAGTCGTTGACTGGGGGTTGGAAGTTTCATTCATTAGCACCAATAATTGTGCCTCACCTCTTCCTCTGGCACCAATACTTCTCCCCAAATCTACACTCACTCACCTAGCTTTCTACCTTGGCTCCGGTTGCAAATGCCGCCACACCCCAAATTTTAATAAGCAAAATGGTGGTACCTGACTTGTGCTCAAGACCAATCCAACTCTTATACTTTTCTTCAATTTATGTACTTCTTATTGTACCCCATGGTGCTTCGGTTTCATTCAATTTCAATTTCTCAGACCCCAACACCGTCAATGAGCATATCAACTTCCAGGGTGATGCATCCTATGATAATCGGGAAAAAATCAGCTTGACCCTGGAGTCCAGAACCTCGAACCAGCAGAACAACACAGGAAGAGCAATGTACAATCAGCCGGTGCCCTTGTGGGATCAAGATACCGGAGAGGTAACCAACTTTACAACCCGGTTCTCTTTTCTTATACAAAATACTACACAAAATAACTTCGGGGATGGCTTTGCTTTCTTCCTATCTTCCTATCCATCTCAAATTCCTCAACAAGCAGGCCAGTACTTTGGCAAATATCTTGGCCTTTTCAATTCCACTACCGGCATGAATGCATCGGCTAATCAAGTAGTCGCAGTTGAATTTGATACCTTCTTGAATCTTATTATAGACCCAAATTCAACAGATCGATCTGTTTGCCACATTGGTATTGATGTAAACATGATCGAATCAACTTCTTACCAGCTCATTCCAAATTACCTTTTTGTTGGTACAAGGATGACTGCTCAGATTGAGTATAACAGTTGGCTAAAACTTTTGAGTCTTTCCCTTTGGCATGAAAATAACTTGACTACCCAATTCAACCTCAGTGCAAATGTTGATATAAGGAACGTGCCACCAAATGCATCCGTAGGCTTCTCAGCAGCCACCGGAGCAGCTTTTGAAGCGCACCAGATATTCTGGTGGTCTTTTAACTCAACCTTAAAAATTTCCCCCATTTTAGCTCCATCAGAAGCCCCACCGCCCAAAGCCCCATCGGTTACAAAAAATAAAAACACGATAGGTGTGCCGTTCATAGTTGGAATAGCTGTGTGCACATTTATCATATTTATTTTAGTATGGATCTTTATATATCATCTCAGAAAAAAGAGTTCAATGAAGAAAACCGGAGAAATTGAAGTGATTGGTGATGAATCAATGAGTGAGCCTATGGTGCTATGCATAGCACGGATGGAGTCCGTGCTACGGCCAAAAATTTGACTTTTTAAAATTCTAATGGTCGATCCAACCGTTCAATGTGATAACCATATAAATATGTACTTGCAAACTAAATTTTATATTTTTTCGAATTTTTTTACTATTTTTTTTGATAGGTAGAAAAATCAGTGTTTTCTGAAAATTTTGGACCATCAAAATTCTACCTATCTAAAAAAATTTTGCAAGTACATATTCATATGGTTATCACATTGAACGGTTGGATCGACCATTAGAATTTTAAAAAGTCAAATTTTTTGCCGTAGCACGGACCCCATCCGTGCTATGCATAGCACCATAGCCTCACTCTGAATCAATTGATGAAGAATTTGAAAAGGGGAGAGGACCCAAGAGGTTCCCATACAATGAACTGGCTGACGCAACAAATGGCTTTGGGGAGGATGAGAAGCTAGGAGAAGGAGGGTTTGGATCAGTCTACAGAGGTATTTTAAAGGATGAAAACATTCATGTTGCTGTTAAGAGGGTGTCAAAAGATTCAAAGCAAGGGAAAAAAGAGTATATATCAGAGGTCAAGATTATAAGTCAACTAAGGCATCGAAATCTTGTTCAACTAATTGGTTGGTGCCATGATCATGGAGAATTTTTATTGGTTTATGAATTGATGCATAAGGGAAGCCTCGACAAACATTTGTATAGCAATGAAACTCTTCTAACTTGGCCAATTAGGCACAATATAGCACTAGGGCTAGGCTATGCTCTTTTATACCTCCATGACGAGTGGGAACAATGTGTTGTCCATAGAGATATCAAGCCAAGCAACATAATGTTAGATTCCTCATTCAATGCTAAGCTCGGTGATTTCGGCCTTGCTAGACAAATTGATCATAACCAGGAAGTAGAAACAGTTGCTGCTGGCACCAAGGGTTATATAGCACCAGAATGTGTCTTTGGCACGGCAAATGCAAGCACCCATTCTGATGTTTTCAGTTTTGGAGTTGTCTTGTTGGAAATTGCCTGTGGAAGGAGGCCCATAATGCCTCAACAGGATGAAAGGAAGGTGAGTTTAGTTGAATGGGTTTGGGATTTGTATGGGCAGAATGCACTTTTGGAGGCTGTTGATTCAAGTTTAAATGGTGATTTCATGAAAGAACAAGTCGAGTGTCTGATGATTGTTGGTTTATGGTGTGCACACCCAGAAAAATCCTCACGCCCATCTCTTAGGCAGGCTATGAGTGTTTTGCACTTTCAAGCTAATTTACCAATTCTTCCTCCAAAAATGCCGATGCCAGTGTATACTATTCCATTTCATACCTCCTCAGAGACTACTTCAAGTGGTGCAGCCAAAAATTCAACTTCATTTTTTGAAGGTCGGTGAGCTGACAATTTCATAATAAGAAAGTTATTTACAAAAACCGGCTCCATCTTCACACTCTTCCTGGCTGCTCAAACATGAACCGAGAACATTGTAAATAATGAATTTGCGAACAATGTTTCCTCTTATTTTTTTTTTAGTGCTTTAAATGCACAGTACTACCATGATTCTTATTTGCTAGTTTTCTTTGTCTTTCTATTGTGCTGTTTTTTGTCTGTTGCTTTTGTTTCTAGACTTTCTTCTTGCAATATGTATTTGTCTTCTGTAATATGTTATGATAAACCAGCTAGCTCTATAAATTTCTTATAATTTTTTGCTGTGGTGGTTCTCGTTTTGCTACAAAGTCAAATGTTATGCAGATCAGGTTCAGCTTACCTAGTTGTCTATTTCTGTTTATGTTAATATTTTGATAACCTTTGAAATTTTGATGAAATGAAAAGACTTACCCTCATTTTGAATTATTTCCATGCTTGAAATTTCACACAAATGCCGCATGTGATTGGTACCATTTCCATCCATCATCAGTAGGACACAAGGTTGCAATATTTTTTTTTTCTAAGATTAGTGGCTTTAAATGCCTACTAATGATTTCAATTATAAACAAAAATATTTAAAATGACCCTCATTCCTAGATCTAAACTCCTTTATTCTCAAGAAGTTATCTAAACTACTATAATTATCTAATCCTACTTATTTACAAGTCTTGAACACCCTATTACCTCATTCCCAATCTCTCTCCACGATCGGATTAGCTTTTGTCTGATAGTTGCCGCGCTCCGATCGAGATAAACTCTACTTTCCGAGCTCCAACAATACCGCATTCTAGGCTCCACTCATCTGGTCTCCCTCTTATCTCCCTCATTGTCCTCTTTGCTCGAGGAGGTAGAGACGAGAGAGTGGAGGGTATCGTTGTGTGTGTGGGGAGGGGGGGGGTTTGTGTCTAGGGTTCACCTCTTTTTCGCTTAAGGTGAAAAGAGAGAAGGGAAAAATCGTGTTTTTACCCAATTGCAATCTCGCCATTCCTCCCAAATCACAACCCAAAAACTCTCAAATTGAACTGGTTCAATTTCCCTTTGCCTTCCCACCAGCACTCAAAATCCACCGCATTACACCAGCTTGTCTATCTGTGAAAGATACAGCACAATTTGTCAACTTCAGTTTCCGTCTCGGTACCTTCATCTATATATCTAAAAACCAGCAAACGGGTTCCTCTGAGGATATGATCTGAATCAGACTGATGTTAGAATTGCCTGATCTGATTGGCTGAGAAAAGGTGTTTGGTGTTCGCCACATGCGTGGTGTTGTGAGTTCTCTTACGGCTGTTAGATGGAAGGAGATTTGACAGAATGTGTTGAAAATACTTTGTTAATTTGGAGAATTTGACGGTAGCCTCAGTAAGTAGTTTATTTTTTATTTTCTGACAAAACAGAGAGAGTAGATTAAGTAGAAGATTGAAAATTTGGAGGTTTTGAATTTCAATTCAGCACCGAGATTGTGGTGATTGTTGTATAAAGAGATCCTGAATAAGGATATATTGGGAGACTTTGTCCATATCATAAAAAGGCAGGAAAGCAATAATTAATAGAAACACTGTATTGTTGCTATTAGCCATGCATGCTGGTAAAAAGGCACAATTCAGCAAACAATTTTCATGGCCATTCTTTCCTCTTCTATGTGTGTAATAATCCCAAAAATACCCTGAAATTGGACATAGATGGGCACTAGTTCAACATCACGACTTAAAATGGCCGAAATTATACAGAAAGCAATCAATTACTAGGCCCAATCATTGTTGGTATTGAGATTATCAGCTAATATTAATCAGCCTTATGGCCTCAATATAATTTCTAAACTTACTAGTTCTATACAGAAATATCAAGTCTCCAAATTCAGCTCCAATACTACAGAGGTATACAACCAACCAAAAAACATCTATACACGCTCCATACTTCACCTTAGATATCTACTGAGTATCAATCAAAGTCGTAAAAAAAAGTAAGGTCAGAAGGAAATCGCCCCCAAAATACCACTGATCAGGAACAAATCGACGAGGTTAGACCCAATCAGATAGAATAACAGTTCTGAGAAACAAAGGGGGCAGATCCTTATTGTACCAATTAGAAGCGGAGCAGTGAACAATGCTGAAAAGGGAAGATTGTGCGTACCTGAATTACTAAATGGCAACAAGCGGAGTTGTGAGTTGTGATTATTGAATCGAGGATCGACGGGCTAGAGAGACGGAGAGGAGAGGCAGGGGAGAAAGGCGTGGTGCGTGGCTGGGCTTGAGGCGGAGAGGGTTTTGGTTCTGGCGCGCAAATCGCTTTTTTTTTTTTACCAAAACTTGCAGCAAACAGTGCTGTCACCGTCGCTCAACCGGTCGCTAATAATATTGGTCTCCTGACTTCCCATGAATTTTTTTTTTTTGTGGGAAAAAGACCTTCAGCGACTGGCAACTGCACCGTTCGCTGATATCAGTCCCTGCTGACCAAAATTGTTGTAGTGGATGGTTAATTTGAAAATGAACCTCAAATTAGTACCAGTCTTGATATGCTCTCCAGTCTCCATGAAGGGATTTATTTACCTATTGAACCAGAGGTAAAGATGTGGAGCTCTATGGTAACTCACAATTGGTTAGAGATTGGACCTACCCCTGGCAAATGGGCCTCATCTGCAATTGCTTCATAATCTCTACCAAAAAAATGTGCTAAATTTAAATTTTAAAAATAAAACAAGACAGACCCAAGCACTGGAAACAGAATTTCACTACTGTTCGATCTAACATAGTTCAAATTACTTGCTTTACCTTTGATTGCCCGGACAATATGCCACACACAATCTCCAAATTCATGGATGAGTGTTCTCTGCCCGTTCGCCTTAATTTCGGTATGAATTGCTGAACGGATATTGCCACGCCACCAGTCGAGCTGTCGACCAGCACTTCTGCCATGTTGCCATCCATCCTGTTTCTTTGTCGCATTCAGGTTGAAAAAGAAAGTAAGGTTTACGGTCCATGGAATCGGTCTTTAAAGCCGGTCCAGGGATTTAACGTCTATACTATTCCTTTTTCGGGGATCTTCTGTAATGGAGATTTCACATACAACTGAGTAACGAACAAAAGAGATGTGATGCACTGCTACGTCCGTGACGCAGCGAAGCACAGGAAAAGGTGAATTGAACAAAAGAGCAAACAATCAAATCCAATTTCTATTACTCAAGCTCGTCCAAATCAGCGACAGATCACCGTAGACTGTTGAGCTGGCTTAACAGGTCGAGGTCTCTTCGCGTCTTTCTCGTCTCCAGTCTGTACCTCGTGAGTCGACTCCAATACTGACGATGTGGGTCCTTTCTCCAGTGATTCGGACAAGTAACGGTCACGGAATTCATTTGATCTGCGGACTCCTCTGTCAGCTGAACTAATTTCAATTAGAATCGTGACCGTGACCCATTCCGCCTGCTTCCGCTGCCCAGTTCTTCTTTCTTTGTGAGACGCTCAGACGGGTCTAAATCGACCCATTAGCCTTTTACCTGGTCGTTGCATGCATTGACAATATGTTGTATTTCATAGAAATCCTGCTGCAGAAAATCGTGGCGAGAAATCCCGTGTGCCCGTGTGCCTACCATGTGGTTCCCGTTCCGCATGTTCTCACCCAGTTAATGCGACAGGACCAATGTTTGTTTTGTGTTTCTGATTTTTTGTTCATGAGGCCACCATGATGAAGCGCTAAATAAGATTGTTTGTTGATCATTACACTGAAAGTTATATTGTTGAGGCTCTAGGCAGATGGCAGATGCTACTTTTTATTAAACAATCTTTTTTGTTGCCCCCAACCGCCTAATTTTTATTAATTGCGGAAAGCTTAGAACATGTTTATGTTACGATTCTAATTATATTGTTAATTTTAAAGTGGTGTAATTTCGTACTTCAATGCTTGTATTATTTTTAGGAGTTAAATAGTATAATATTTGAATATATTTTGCAAATGTCTTGGTAATATTTATTGTAGTTAGTGTCACTATTACAACAAAACTTTTCGACCTCGGCTGAAATCGCAATCTGCAATCGACTTTCGAACAGATGGCTATCACCCCGGTAGGAAAGCTATACACATATGCTATCGGCTCAAAACATATGGCGTAATCACTACACTATGCCATCGGTAGCGCACGATCAGCCAGACGGTGTTGACTACCCATGCCATCATTTTCGTTTTGTAATCGACGACAAATGTAATTAAAGATGTTTGTTGGATTTTAATAACCGATTACAAAAGTGTATTACACTATTTATTTTGTTTGAGTTGGCGTTGGCAGGTTCTAGTTTGTCAACTGTCATTAATTTTTGAGTCGATGGTGATGTATATATAATCATTAAGTTTTATCATTAAGAATTCTTGTATTAAAAGCTAGCATCCATCATATATTTGCTAGTTATTTTTAAAACCCAACAAAGCAACAACAAACATGCATGCATTCTATATCCATATTTTGACCAACAATTACTATAGACATCAACAACATATACATGTACAAGTTATCCAACATATATATTAATCCATACAACAAGCAATATATAAAGTAGATAACAATTATAAAGCAACAAGCTAGCAATATAACACATACAACACTATATAAAACAACATTTCATTCTACCCAAAAAACCAACAACTGTAGTTACCACAAAATTAAAACCAACACCAAACTATTAGTTAGGGATGAAATGTGTTTGGTGTTATGTAAACTTTGCAGGTGTGAATACTTTTGTTTCGTAAAAATGAATACTTTGGTTATGAAGTTTGTGGTGATTAATATTGTAGTAGATTTTTTGAATGTTATGATAATGATTTGTGATTAATTTTGTAGTTCTATTTTTAAACCATATTTGAGAATACATAAACTCTAACTTTCATGTATAGATATGAATACTTGTACGGGTACATGCTAATAACATCTATTTTCCAAGAACATATTCATTTATTAAAATATTTGTTTTATTTAAATTGTTGCATACAAACTTTAACTTTCATGTATAGCTATGAATAGTTCCACGAGTACATATTAATAACATCTAATTTCCAAAAACAAATTTAATTTGTTAAAATATTAGTTTTCTTTTAATTGTTGCATACAAACTATTACTTTCATAAAAAAGTATAAATTGGTAAATATTAGTTTTACTTTATATTATTATTTATATGTATAGGTATGAATACTTCAATGAGCACAGGTTAATACCATAAATTTTACTAAAATGAATTGAATTTGTATGAAATATCTTGTTTAGTAATGTTTAAAAGTTTACAACATAGCTATGAATTCGTTAGTTGTAAGGATATATAGATACTTTGTTTAATAGCAATTAATACCTTATAACCGGTAGGTAGTGGTTCCCCAAGTAGTTTTGATAAGGTCGTTGTCGCTTTCAAGTGACATTTGATGTCCTCTAAGTAGGTAGTGGTTCCCCAAGTAGTTATTGCGTAATAAACTTGTGTGCATTTATCATAAATACTTTATAACATCTATATAAACATTTTAGTATGTAATTATGAATACTTAGTGTTTAGAAATGAATATGAGAAAATGGTATGTTCTTGTTTTCGGCTTCTGTTGCAGTCCCTTTAGTTAATTATCGGTCCTCCCGACAGTTAAACGCGTTTTCTTTTGTTTTATGCACTGGCCGTTGCAGTCCCCAAGTTAATTAGAAGTTCCCACATAATAATTGATTGGTATGTGTTTTGTTTTGTCTTTTGCGCAGGAAGTTGTGGTCCACCCAGTTAATGAGTGGTCTCCAAATAATTAATGATCAGGGAATGAATGGAAGAAATAAATTGAGGATATTTAGGCACTCCCTCTAATAAATGAGAAGTATCCACTACAACGAAACCGGTCTTCAGCGACCGGCATCAGCGACCGATTCTGTCGCCAGTCGCTGAAGACCCCCTCCAAAAATAATAATAATAAAATGTTTTCGGCGATGACCCCTTCAGCGACCGGAACCCATAGCCTTCAGCGACCGATTTGTCCCGGTTGCTGAAGGGTGTCCGTAAGAAAACCGCGCCAGGGTTTTCCTTCTCTCTCGGACTCCTCCCGCTTTTTAGGTTTGCCAAAAAAAATAAAAACCCCACCTGATCCCCCGCCACCCGAACCCCCGCCGCCCGGTCCTCTCCGTGACCCCCGCCACTGGAAGACCCCGCCTCTCTGACCCCAACCCCGCCCCTCTGACCCCCGCCCCGACCCCACTAATCTGACCCTGCCTCTCTGATTGATGTGTGCCCTCTGCCAAGTTCAGTAAAGAATTGTTGCCTTACTAAATCTCTAACTTGTGATTTATGCTTAAATTTCTGATTTGCTCTTAAATTTCTGAGTTGGGCAAATTTGAATAGCTGTGCTCTTACTGGTGCTATTGATTAGTCCCCATCAATTTGTTCAAAACAATAAATTATCTAAATTTATTGGGTTTATTTTATTCAAAGCTTGGGGTGGTAAAACTTGCCGATATTTTTATTAATACCCCAAAAAAAAACAAATTATCAAATCTGCCCCTACCCCAAACTTATTTTTAAATCTACCCCAACCGCCCATCCACTGGGCGGTCCACTTTCCCCACCTGACTGCCCTGCAGCTGGGCGGTCCACTCTTCATAGCTGACCGCCCAGCTGCTGGGCGGCCCGCTATTGTCTTTTTTTTTTATGGCGGTTTTGTGTTTTAATTTGTTTGAATGTTTTATATTAAATTGTTGTAATGATTTGTTTGAATATTTTATATTTATTATTTGTTGACGATTATATTTTTATAATTGACGATTATTTTTTTATGTTATGTAATTGTCTAGCTTTAATATAATTGATTAGTTTTATATTAAGTTTGTTAATGTTTAAATGTTTCTAAATGGTAATATAAATGGTAAGTCTAAACAACAAAAGTAGGTAATCTAAATGATAAGTGTAAACATGAAACATAACAGTCCAAACATGAAATATAATAATTCAAACTAAAATATTAGAAACTTGTCAAACTAAAAAAAAATATAAAAACCCTAACGGCGATGACGAGGGCGAGGTCCGGAGAGCTCCAACCTAGTAGGTGCATGGCGGTCCCTCTGCGACGGCGGACGCCTCTGGTGAACCTCATCCACCTGCATGTCATCGTGTACGGCCTCGCGTGCCCATGGGTCCTCCTCCAAGTGTAATGCATGCTCCCCATGGATCCCCGCCTGTGTACGCAACACCCACGGATCGGCCTCCCAAGTAGGAGGATACGTGGCCGGAGGCGGTGTGCCAAATATAGCAGAGGCAAAGCCATCTGCAGTCTGTGCCCCACTCCTACTGGCCTCGCCTTTCGTGCTGTCTGGGCTCCATATACTGCGGTCTGTGGGAGCTAGTTGGCTGCCATCCGCCCTCATCTCCAGTGAGGTCATCCAATGAGAAAACGGCGGCGGCAGCGGCAGCTTCATTCTGTATGTAAAATTAGAGACATAAAAGTAACGAGTAAATTAATTAAATAATGTAGTTTTGCTACCTCGGTCTGCTGAACGGGAACTCCATGCTCGTTGTAGTACGCGTTCCACGCGTTGTTGTTCAACACCCATTGGTGGATCGCCCAACCTGAGTCATCATCTGCAGAAATAAAGATAAATTAATAAGATTATCTTGTAAAGAGACGCTTAATAATGATCATTTGTATGACATATTATTACCTGTTGTTTGACCCTAAAAAGTCAGAAAAAATAAAATTAATTAAATGGCAGAATCAAAAATATTTGGAGCTGGGCCGAATTTAATTGATGAAAATTGGGGCTGCTACTAAATGGCCGAACCAAATTGATGGGGCTGCTGTTGGCCGAAATTAAATAGGCTAGCCCAATTGTTGCATGACCCAATTTGAGAGAATAGAATATGCTCTAGATATTTTATTCTCATGGACACATGTCACTTTACCAATGAAGATGCCAAAATAGGAGGGAAAAATATATTCTAGAATATATTCTAGATATTTTGCTCCTATGGACACATGTCACACTACCAATGAAGATGCCAAATTAGGAGGGAAGAATATATTCTAGATATTTTGCTCCTATGGACACATGTCACACTACCAATGAAGATGCCAAATTAGGAGGGAAGAATATATTCTAGAATATATTCTAGATATTTTGCTTCTATGGACACATGTCACATGACCAATGAAGATGCTAAGATGCCAAGAATATTCCCTTCAAGCTTGAGGGATAAGCATGACACTTGGATGCATCTAAACCTTTGGATGAGAGTTAATGCAAATGAGTGGTGGGGATCATGCCAACAACGCTCCTCTAAACCTAGACTCTACCCCTTGCCATGGCCTATATAAACCCCTCATTTGAAGAAGAAGGGGGACACCACAAGAAGAGAATATATACAAGAGAAGAGTATATATATATATAGAAACCACACCATACACAACATATACACCACACAACACAAAAAACACAAAAAAAGACCCAAGGCCGAAATCCTCTTCTTCCTCCTCCACCAAAACCAAAAATAGAAATAGGTAGAGATTTGCAATGTAGAAGCTTGAGAAGCTTGATGTTCATGTAAATTAGCCATGAATGAATAAAAGAATGTTCTTGTTCAATGATTTTCTTTTGTTGCTTTGTTTTCTTTTATGCAATTGGAGCTTCTTAATTTCTTCCTTTTAATCTCCTTCTTCTTCTTTCTCTTATGTTCGAAGTTGATGAAGATTGAATGCTTCTAACTCACATGAATGAGTTTAGAAGCATGAAATCATATAAATGAAATAAACCCCTTTTATATAATAATCAAATATTATATTAAAAGGTTTAAAAATGACAAATGAAATAGAGGAGGCATTAGTAGCTCTTATAGCTAGCTTTCAAGCCTATGATTCTAAATAAATATATGCACATGTAAATATTCGTGACTATCTTACTCCTCTTCCCTTTTCTTCTTTTCTTTTCCATTTCTTTCCTTCTCTAAATTCCTTTAGCTTCTTCTAAAAATAATTAAGTAGTAGAAGTATGAGGGTTGAGCTATGAGGTCTCCCTTCATATGAAAACTATATTAATTATTTTGTGAGGAGGTTAAAAGAATAACAAAGTGACAATAAAAAAATTAATTAAACACAAGAGGTAGTAGGGTTGAGCCATGAGGTTTCCCCTATTATTCTCTCAACAAAAAGGGCCTAGATGTATAATTGTTGAAGAAGAGAGCAAATGAAAAGAGGGAAATAATCAATCCCAATGAAATGATGCTCAAGGACCTTCACATAATTATGCAAATGACATAGGACTCACATGCAAAATCAAAATGGTATTGGCAAGTGACATATTGTGATGCCAATGCCTCTTTTGATTTTGATGACCAAATCTTGACACAAGGGCTTAGATATAGTCTAATCAAACCAAATACCCCATGATATGATACCCCAAATGTCTCAAAATGACCTGCTGTCACAAATCGGCCAATATGAACTGATCACGAAACTCAAACCAGAAACCCAAATATACAGTCAGATAGAGGACTCAAAAACACACAATTTAGACTCAAACTTTACATTTATAGCATTTTCACACGATTTACTAGCTATTTTCAAAGTTGGCTTTCCAAAATACACAAAAACTGATAGATAAGCTTGCTGCCCCAGAATACGCCTCCCATAAAGTCACAAATTAAAAATAGATTCAGGCCTTCTAAATTCTTGAAACTTTTTGAGGATATAGATTGTGCTTTCCTAAAGATTTTGGTACCAAGAACACTCGAATCGGGGTTGTAGTCTATCTTGTACAAATTTTACAAAAATAATTGTCAGTAAACGAAACTGGTGCTGGACTGAATGACCATCTCTGGTAAAATGATTAATCTGGACCAGAATAAAGGCTAAAATGCAAAATGGACTGCACCAAGATGTAAATAACTTCAAAACACACAAGTTGGACACAAAGATCATGTTATTCGGATTTTATTTCGATTTAATATGGATTTTTTAAGTTCAGCTTCTCAAAATGGAAATACAAGAACTGTAGAAAGAAAAACTGCATCTTTTACCAATCTATCTCTGCATTCAAGCACCTGTTAAAAATGGTTAGGAAAGTGCAAAGCTCTTGAAATTTGGCATGCGTATAGAGTAAACTCTCCTCTACACTCTCATAAAAAGAACCAAAGATTTGGCTTTGTAGATTGTCCAGAATAAATTTTTAAAGATTGGTCGTCAGAATAGCAAAACAGCAACTGAAAATAAAACACCAGCAAATACCCCTGTATTTACATGGCCTTTAAACATGGAAAAAGAACTCCAAATCCCATGAAATTTTACAGAGTTATAGATTGAATTCCCCTCTGTAAAACCACATAAAGAATACAAAATTTGGTTTAGCCAATTGTCGGAAATGGTCCTCAAAGTCCAGCAAAACAGAGAAAACTGCTGCTCCCTTTACCAGCAGGCACCCCCGTACGAAAACACACATTCGGCATAGCTCTGAATAGAGTTTTGCAAAACTACTATACATGCATATAGATCATGACTAAATAAACATTTTCATATGCAGGATACAAGATTTGGTGTAGCCAATTGGCAGGAATCGACCTTCGAAGTTCAGCAGTTCAGAAAAACAGAAAACTGCTGGTCACTACTTGGAATTTCCGTTTGACATAGCTAAACACCATGAAAAATCATGAAAATTGGCCGACTTATAGTCCTGATATCACAGTACAAGATAGCAAAATTCCATTTAAAACCATCAAACGAATTGAAAGATATGAAGCCTCAAAAACTGACCAAACCGATAGAACTGCACATGTAAAAGTAGCATCTCCCATATCACCCGTGCCTTTGTACAATCTTAAAACCCAGAAATAATGTGCTAAAATCCTCATATGCCCTCCAGATCTAATGTTTCATACTTGCAGGTTGAAGCCATGCCATCCTATGATCAAATCCCATGAAAAAGGAGTCGTTGACATTCATTTAAAGCAATGTCGAAAGCTGGCAAGGGTCACTCCTCTACAAATTCAATTCGCAAAAGAATCAACCGAAACCACAAAGAACATGAAGGCAGCAATAGCAAGAGGCCCTCAACACAAACCTTGAATAAAGAATTGAAACCTTTTTCAAATAGACCCTTATAACAAAAGAAGTTACAAGTGCAGTCCTTCGACATCCACAAATCAGTCCTTGACGTCTTGCTAACTCCTCAAACAATGTCCTTGGAAATCCCACTTACAGTCCAAACTTCATCTCAAATTCAAATTACAAATCTCAATCCTTTCAGTTTCACAAACAAGCCCCTTTATTCAATTCACAACAAATAGGCTTCAAATCCTGGAATGAACGAGGTATTCAGTATGGCTTGGAAGGGTCATCTTATGTAATTAACAGCGGGGGCTTGCGCCCGCTGGGAGTTAAACGTCCCCACAATCATTAAACTCTCTCGATTGACTGATTATGAGTCGTAGGTCTGTCGAGGGTGAACCGGAAGGAATAGCAGAAAGAAAGAAATTAATGTTTCAAGTTCGATGTTCTTTAACCAATCGAGAGCATTGAACCATGAGGCATTTAAATACACATGCACACACCTTCCATACCAGCTGTGCAACTTTCTGCGCCCTACACCTGTAGGAGGTGGCGGCATCTCATCAGCGTAGATAGGGGCTCAAGGCTGCTTTGGATCTGGTGGTGGGGCCTTTATCTCACGCCAATTGATGTCCTCCGCAGCATCGTGCAACATACCAACGAGGTGCCCGTCCCAGCCAGAGTCCTCAACGATCGGTGCACTGTGTTGGAGCATTTGACATTCTATCGCTCTCCAACTTTTTCTCGCCATGCACACCAAGCTGTGTGCCACTCCTCTAATAGCGGCCAAAATCTGCACACAATGTATTTTCATTATTATTATTAGAAGATGAATAAATAACTACAATTTTTTAAGCATGTCAGTTTCATTTAAACATACCGAACGAGCATGGACGGGTCGAAAGGCAAGTAAGTCCTAGATCCGTCACCCGTGAGTCTCCGTCGAAGAGCATCACCATAGTCCCCCTGTAGATAAACCGTCGGCATACCCCATCTCTGGTACTAGACTAAATATTGCAATCTCCAGGGCCCAATCAGCATAGGGGCATCAATAGCTGGAGGCGGGGTCCATAAGTGATCCCCCGGTGATGCAGCACGCTGTTAATGCTCCCAGAACACATCCTCCAGTCGACCTTGGGCTTGTTGTGTTTAGTGCTGCAATATAAATTAATTAGTGACGTGTATGGCTGGACAAGTAATAAAATAGACAAACAATAAGGCAGTGGGTAGTTACCTGTGCAGCTAGGTGGCCTGCTGCTCGCCCAACTCTGGAAAATCCGGGACATAGGCATCCAAGCCAAACTGACGGGGCACTTGATCAGGATAGTGGTACTCAACTATCCAGAAACATACCCACGCCCCCCCGATAAAAATAGAGATCTCTCTGCTCTAATGTCAGCCGGCACAGAAGGTTCTCATCGTAGAACAGACGATAGGGGTACCAGGTGATGCTCGCCTCGTGAAGCATCTGGAGCTGACCCCGGACATACGAAATCTCCACGGTCCTTCTCCTGCCCGTGTCCTCGTATGTGTGGGGAGTACCCCATATGGCACCGTACCCCGGACGTCTCTCGGGGTCATCTCCCATCCATAACCCCGCCTGAGCAGGAGGAACAGGCCGACACACCGGTATATGCGACCAGGACAACTGCTGGAGTAGGAGAAGTGGTCCGGCAATTTGCTTGTTCGTCCCCTAAATTTTGGACATGCGGTGCACTTCTGGTAAATATGGAACCCTAATATTTGTAACAAAAAAATTAAAATATTTGTACAAACTTACCAGACAAGCATGACACAGGTCCCGGTATAAGTGGGCGAGCACGGCTCCACCCCAGTTCCACTTCGACGGCCGTTGAATGTCCCTCAGCAGAGAGAGGAACGTAATCGGAACTGCATCACCGCTGGAATCGACAAACATGACGCTGCCACATAAATCCATGACAAACGCCCTCACGTACCTGCAATATAAATTAGAGACATAAATAACTACATTTTTTGTTGAATCCATAACATATTTTAATTTGCAATAGTTTGTGATTACCTCAGAACGGTCCGCTCGTCACGTGTATCGGGGGTGATCCTACGCCGGTGGAAGTAACTGCGGAGCGCCACAAGACTAATGCAGTATTTGGAGTACCAGTACTCCTCCTCCTCCTCTCCTTTCTTCTTCTTCTTCTTCTTCTTCTGCAAGTCCGTCGGAGCGGCCCCCAGCAGCTCCGGTATCATGTCCATCAGGTCTGGATGGTCTGAGACACCACCGATGGGGTCGCCATCTATCCCTAAACCCCATAAGGCGCTGACGTCACCTAGTGTGACTGTCATCTCCCCAACCAGAAGGTGAAATGTATGCGTCTCCGGTCGCCATCTCTCCACCAGACCGCAAACGAGAGCTGGTCAATATCATAGTGAGGCATGGTGGCCAACTGATACAACCCGAGATGCATGATGCACTGCTCCATCAACGGGTGACAGACGTATGGTATCTCGGGGGTGCGATGCCTCACTGTCATCATCGTCGTGTCCTGCATTTTACAATGATTTCAATATAAACGTCTAATTATCTGTAATATTAAATAATGCTATTTAAATTAGGAATACAAATCCAACGTACCTCCATAGATGCAAGTGAGACACGGTGCCTGCCATGTGGGGTCTATAAAGAGGACTAAATGTGTCAGGATGGTGAGGGGGATAATCTCCAAAGGGAACATCAGCACCGGATGCCTCTGCACCGGATGCCGCTGCACCGGATGCCTCTACACCGGAATCCTCTACACCGTGATCATGTGAACTCTACCCCGTCTCCAGAGGGGCATCCCATGCACGTCCCTGTCTAGTTCTGACCATAATACATTTCAATAAACAGAAGATTCTATCTTATAATTCCTGATTTATAAACCCTAACTTATAAACTCTAATTTTGTCAACCCTAAACCCTAATTTAACCCCTAAATCCTAATTTAACAATTCAACTCTAATTAAACCCCTAAACCCTAATTTAACAATTCAACCCTAAATTAACAATTCAACCCTAAACCCTAATTTAACAATTCAACCCTAATTTAACAATTCAACTGATCAGAGTCAAAATAATGATGATTTACGTAGGGTTTTGGCTTAGGTTTTGCATATTTTCTCATACTTATGTTTAATTAATTAGAGAAAAAGACTACTGTCACCATTCTTTATGTTTTATTGCAGAAAACAGGTTTTGGGACTATTTTACACCAGATGGAGCTAGAATCGGGTCAATCGGATCAGCGACGCTTGTCGATGAAGTCTCTGTTACGGTCCGTATTACCTAATACGGACCAGGCCTAGCACAGACCAGAAGATAGCGCTGGAAGCATTAAACCCTAACCGTCAAGGTCCTAATACGGACCGTATCAGGTGATACGGTCCGTAACCGAAGGCGTCTCTTGGGGAATAACTGCCGACAGCTGTTTCCATATCAGTTTCTTAGCCCTTACTCAACCTCCAGACGTCTCTCCACTCCTATATAAGGCCCCTGGGCAGAAGGAATAGTTATATTTGTAATTAGGGTTAGATTTGATAAAAGAGAGAAGAGAGGAGTGCTTGTAACAATGCCGTTCCGCGGCTAAGTTTCTTTTCTTAGGGCTAGGCAGTAAACCTTGTTACTCTTGATGTTTTGATATATATATTTGTGTTGATTATCATTTCTTGTTGTTGAATCAAAATGCTTTTGTGATTTACTATCTCTTCATCTAACTTCAATGATCTAGTTTGAGTCCGTTAGGGTAGTGACAGTACTTTAATGGTATGAGAAACTATTTGTATGAATTAGCCTCGTTGAGATCTATTAAGTTTATATGAAGAAAACCTTAGCAGGGAAACCATAAACCAGACCAACAAAACGTGTACCAAATTCCATCACTTGCATAAGGAAAATCGCAGTAATCTGTGTAGTAATTTGGAGTTTTTAGAGATCAGTCATTTGCGTAAGAAAAATCGCAGTGTCCTATGTAGAATCTCGATGAAAGATCTGTCATTCTTGCGTAACATAAATCGCAGTGACCTATGTGGTGTCTTTCAAAAAACAACAACAGGAAATCAGACGCAACAGGAATATATTATCAAGGCGGATTGAGTAGCAATGGTGTGCCGAAACCCTAGGAATTCTCATCTCTATCTTTATTTTAATTACTTTTAATTGCTTCCTAATTTACATTGATCACAACAACATTTCTCAATTTTCAGATTTCGTCTAGCCTTTCGAAAGATTGTGATTCGATCGCTCAAAGCATTGAACCAATATTCCCTGTGGATCGACCTCGAATATACTACTCGATAGGATTGTGTGCTTGCAGTCCGAACCTATAGCATTTACGAGTTTATAAATATTAAAAGAAACATTGCTCTCTTTTGAGTGATTAAGCTTTTTGGCGCCGTTGCCGGGGAATAACGGTTCATTGTGCAAGGCCTCGCGAGACCCCCTTGCTTTGACCATTGAATCCAATTAACTAGAAAAGCCTAGATTTCTTTTTATTATCTGTATTTTTCTTTTTCTTTTATTTCAATTTCGTTTTTCATTTTGTTTCCTTTTTATTTTTTTTAAGTTTTAGTTTAATTTTCATATTTTCTTTTCTTTTTAGGACACTGCACGCTGACCGAATCATCCGTACGAAGATCCGAGAGGATTGCTAGTAGGAGAGGACAATTCGCTTCCACATCACCGATAAGAACCAATCATAATTCTTCATCGACTAATTCTAAAAGCAAAGAAGACTCAGATTCGATCAACATGAATATCCCACCGAACGAACCGATTAACAATGGAAGACAAAACAGTGGTGATAATGAAGTTCACGATGCAGCAAGACCCAAACTTCTACGAGACTATTGCGTACCGCGCGCGGATGATCCTAATTCTAGCATAAACCCGCCAACTGTTACGAACCGTAATTTTGAGATCAAGCATGCTCTCATAAATATAGTTTCGCAACAGCAATTTGGAGGATTTCCACATGAAGATCCATATCTTCATTTGTCAATTTTTCTAGGGATATGCGAGACGATAAAGATCAACGGAGTTACCGATGAAGCAATCAGGCTAAGGCTATTTCAATTTCTCATTAAAAGATAAAGCAAGAGCATGGTTGTTTTCCTTACCGCCAATTCCATTCAAACTTGGGACCAATTGTTTAATGTGTTTATTGCAAAATATTTTCTACCATCCAAAACTTCGAGGTTTAGAAATGCAATTACTAATTTTGAACAAAGGGATGATGAAACATTGTGTGAGGCATGGGATAGATATAAGGACATGTTAAGGTGTTGTCCACATCATAGTCTAGAAAGATGGCTGATTGTCCAAACTTTTTATAATGGTCTAAATCCTACCGATAGGTTGTCTATTGATGCTTCTGCAGGAGGAGCAATCATGAACAAGGAACCTGACGAGGCTTACAACCTAATTGAAGAGATTGCAATCAACCAACACTACTGGATCACTGAGCGAAAGAAGCCAGCCCCAACACCTGGCATGCACCGAGTAGATGATATATCCATGCTGAGCGCAAAGATTGATGCTTTGCAAATGACACTCAACAAGCAAACCAAGCGGTGAACGGTTGCAGCAGTCAATGCCGCAACAGTATGTGGCTATTTTGGAGGAGCGCATGAGATGACCGAATGTATGAATGTGACGGTAACTGAGGAAGAAATAGAGCAAGCAAACGCGATCGATAACAGCTTTCGATCTCAGCCCGCCTACAATACATACCATCCGAACAACCGAAACCATCCAAATCTCTCATACGCAAACAACCAAAGGCCTGCGTCACCTCAACAAAACTATCAACCACAGCCCAATTATCAACCGAGATACAATAATCCTCAACCGAATTACCAACCAAGGCAGTACAACCAACCACAGCAACCTGACATCACATCACAAATGGAGAGATTCCTAGAGAAGCAAGATAATACTAACGCCGAAATCACACAAAAGATCAAATCCTTAACAAACCGTAGAAGACAATGTCTCTAAGATAGCTAAAGAACTCTCGAGTATTACATGCGGAAAAGGCAAATTTCCGGGCCAACCGGAAGAAAACCCGAGAGAGACTTGCAAGAGCATAACATTAAGGAGCGCTACAGCTTATAAGGGACCTCCAGTGCCCGATCAAATTTCCGATGAGATGCATGCAGAACCATCGCATTCTGAAAAATACGAGCTGCAACCTCCGGAGCTGCTCGTATTCGAACTGCAGGCAGACCCTATTGAGGAGCAGAGTGACACCGTAGGTGGAGACGAGCGACAACCCGAACCTGAATACATTTCACCACTACCCTACAAGCCACCTCTGCCATTCCCTCCAAGGCCTGCCAAGCATAAGATAGAGCAACAACTTGCGAGATTCATGGAGACACTCAAGCAACTACAAGTCACAATCCCCTTCATTGAAGCAAATGCAAGCATACCCTCGTATGCTAAATTTCTGAAAGAGATTCTCTCAAATCGATGTAGACTCCAAGAACTCTCAATAATTCTGCTCAATCTAGAATGTAGTGCGCTCGTGCAAAGCAAATTACCGACAAAGTTGAAAGATCCGAGAAGCTTCTCGATACCATGCACCATTGGCACAACCGATTTTAAGAGAGCTTTATGTGATCTGGGAGCAAGTGTGAGTCTGATGCCTAAGGTAGTATTTGACAAATTGGAATGTGGAGACCTATCACCAACGCGGATCTCACTACAACTCACTGACCGATCAATTCGATATCCTAAAGGAATGTTGCTTGATATCCCAATCAAAGTCGGTAAATTCTGGATACCAGCAGATTTTGTGGTAGTTGATATGGAGGAAGATGAGCAGATTCCTATCATCCTTGGAAGGCCATTCCTCGCCACATGTAGGGGCAATGATTGATGTTAGGAATGAGAAGATTTCACTAAATGTTGGCAAAAACAAGATGATCTTCAACATGAATGAGACCAAAGTCCTACCTGATATAAATCTTGTCTACAATTTGGAAACAGCGGATGAGTATGGCAATGATGAATTACGAATGGATGAATTTGAGGACATCGAAGAAATGATGCACGAAGCAGAAGTGGAGAGACTGTTCATTGTACAAGATGACGGTCAGATCCATCCAACCTCCGTGACAACACAAACCGATGATCTGAACAAGAGCCCCAATAACGCAAACAATAGGAATTACTCTCTCTTAGCCCTTGCATTAATCAAAAACCTACGCGAAGAACTCGATGGAATTTCTCAAAGACTGGACGAGGTTGAAGTAGTACTTGGTGTGAGTCTGGCGTTCGACCCCGGACCTCAAACACCAACCGACTTCTTTAAGAAGAGCAATGACAACAAGACCACGAAAGACGCTGAAGGCGAACCTCCCAATAAGCAACCCGCTTGCATTGACGGGAGGACATCTGGAAGAAACTGACAAGACACCGAGTCAAGCTAACGACTTTAAACAAGAGCTTCTTGGGAGGCAACCTAAGGCCACTTTTATATTTTTCTTATAAATATTTATTTTTAGTTTATTTAAAAACTTTAACAAAGAAACAACTCATACTCACCTTTTTCCTATGATCAGGTAAGCATATTGGAGGAAGGGTTTGATTAAAGACATCGGAAGATGGAAAATACTCTCTGGTACGGCTTGTATTGGCTGATACGAACCATACCAGTGGATACGGGGGCAATAGAGTAAGAAGACAGGAAACAAGTGGTGAATACGGCCCGTATTGGCTAATACGGCCCGTATTCAAAGGAGTTAAAACTTAATCGGTTATTGGGTGAGCATAACGGACTCAATACAGACCGTATTGGCTGATATGGTCCGTATTGAAGGCTAATTCGGGAGATGCGAACCCGTTAAGAAAAGACGTTTGAAATCCCGCACGAATCACGTCTCATAACCGTTAACCCCTATTTCATTTTAATCCCTAAACCCTTCTCTTCCTCTCTATATACTCTCCTTCCCTCTATCTCTTCTCCTTCTACCTCCTCCATTGTTGCCGAAATCAAGCACCCCTCATTGCCGCCGATCTCCGTCACCAAAATCATCTCAACCTTCCATTGAAGCCGCCGCCCTCCTTCTCCGCACCTCAACCCTAATACGGACCGCCGGGTTCGTATTCGGCAGTCTCTCGAGTCTCCTCCAAATTCGATTTCTCTAAACCCCTTTCTTATTTCAAAGTTTAAATTCGTTTTTGCATTTGTTCTAATTAATCTCTGTTATTTAGGAAATTAGGTTTTATTTCGTAAAGTCACAAAAATCACAAAAAATTAGGTTCCTGCCAGTTTTCCCAATTTTTACCAGTGTAATACGGTCCGTATTGACCCAATACAGTCCATAATTGTTTACCAGAAAACATTCCAGTCCAGTACTTAGCAAACCCCTACAACCCCTGTAATACGGTCCGTATTACTCTGATACGGTCCGTAACCAGTCCGGTACTTGGCCAATTTTCACCAGCTAACCAGTCCGTAACAAGACCGTATTGACCAATACGGTCCGTAATAGAGACATTAATTTCAAACAAATGGCTCCAAAAATAAAAAAGATTTTAGGGGCAGTGACAAGAAGCGCAAAGAAAGCACTCGGAAGTGCCGGCCCGAGCAGTTCATCGCAGAACTCATCTAGCCGATCCTCCCGATCCTCCAGCTCGCAACCACAATCCTCCAACCATTCATCCTCTCATTCCGACACCCAGCAGTCAATCAGAGACACACCAGTCTCAGATGCGGACTATAACCCGGTGGAGTTCAACCCTCAGGATTTCGGCCCTGAAGAAGAAGACTCCGATGAATCAATGGAGGAAGCAACCGAGTACCAACCCGTCTTTTCGCATCCACAATTCAAAGACACTTACGAGAAGATGAAAACAAAAGAGGTCAAATACCACAAGTCCATCGACACAGAGACACTCGAGCGACTAGGCCTCCTTGCGCAAACCGAACAACTTGCAAACCGCATCCACATCTGAAAATTCCTCAAACTGATCAAAGGAGCTAAAATTTACAAGGTACTCACGAGGGAGTTCCTTGCGACCTTCAGATACAATGAAGACTCAATTACTTTCCAGATGATTGGGGAGCATTACACAGTCTCCATGGATGATTTCTGTGCCATCTTCGACCTCACCGACGATGGCACTTCTGATTCTCCTGACTGCCGAGAGTTCTGGTACAGCATCACAGAAGATAACCAAAACACAACTCGACCGGCAAGTACAATCATCCACCCCCAAGTCCGCCTCTTGCAAGTCATCCTTGCCAATTCCATTTTCGCAAGAGGCGAGAGTTCATCCAAGGTGACACTACCCGAACTCTACCTCCTCAAATGCATGATCGAGCCAACACCAGTGCGACCTCACCTCGGCCATCTTCTTTGCAAACAAATCCGTGAGGTCGCCCGTGCCAAGAAAGATGGTGGAAAGATTTCCATCGGATTCGTGGCCATGATCTTGGCCAACCATCTCGCTCTACAGATCGAACATCTCAAAGAGGCAAGCGGGCTCACACAAATTGACATGTCATGCCTTCAAGCTATGAAATTTGTCACCGGCCACTATCTAGGTCCCTACTACAATTCACCGAAGGGAATTCTCCAATTCCCCTTCCGACATCTCAATCTCCGTAGTAGGGCCTCCTGGAAAATGGCACGCCACGCGAGCCCGACTTATGAGCCTCCTCAGGATTACATTGATGTAATCGAGAGCCAAGCCGCGATGCAAAATCAGGCTAACATCGATCGGCAGCAAAGAGGAGAGCAGGAGCCCCCATTTTGATGCATGTAGGGAGGCAGACACATCGGCAGCTAGAGCCGGATCTTCAGGGGCGGCACCATTTGATGCCCATACAGCTGAGTACGATCAGTTCATCCAAATGGTAGATTGGATGAACTCCAACCTCAATGAGCTCAACCTGACAACAACCGAAACTACCCGGCAGATGGAGCAAAACATCTCAACAATTCACCAAGAAGTTGGTGAAATCAGAAATAGCATGGAGGAGATCCGAAGGAGTGTAGACGAGAGCAGGCGCGAGACCCAGCAGACGCGCTACATGGCACAGCAGTATATTATCAGTATGCTCTCGACTCCGGATTCGAGTACCAGCCACCACCCTATGGACTCTTCGACCCATCATTCTACGAGGAGATCCAGCGACCACCACCTCCACCACCTCAGGATTAAGGTGCAGTGAGTTGTATCTTTTTCCGGTCTTTTTACTTTATTTACTTCCTTTATTTTTATCTCTCGAGCATTGGGGACAATGCTCAATTTTATTCGGGGAGTAGGAAAGTAAATTGACCATGTATCTTTAAATTTTTTGCATTTTAAATTCTTAGGTGCTAGTAGTTTTACTCAATTTTTTACTAGGGTTGGAGGCTTTACCGAAAATCCTAGGATGATTAGATTGAGCTTTTTAGCTAGCTTGCATTTTTATTTTTTCTTAGGAGTAGGTTAATCAAATAGGAATTGTTTTAAATTGAATTAGGCTAAGGTTTAGACAATTAGTCGTGATATAAAAATTCAGAAATTTTAAAATAATTAGTGATCTCAAAGTGAACAATGAATTGCTAGCCATGAGTGTTGACTAAAATCGCAAACCCTAGAATTTTTATTTATTGAGTAATTTATTTTTGCAAAGTCTTTTAAGCTTGATAGTATTTTAGAATACCCATTTATTATAGATAGACCCCTAGCGAAAATATGCAATAATTCCTTGTATGAATGAATACTTGGAATTGTGTGTAATCATGGTGCTTGTGACACAAAAATATTGTATTTTATTTTTCAGAAAAATAGAAAAATACAAAAAAATCAGAAATGAGAAAAATCCAAAAAAATAGAATAAAAGATGGAGGATAAAAAGAGTACGGGTGCATACACAAGACTGGTTACCAATAGGCTCAAGAAAACCTCCCAAATTTTAAATTTTGTACATATTTAATTTTTCAAATATAAGTCACAAGTACCAACACACTTAGTTGTCATACTTTGCTCCAATCAATTGGGAAGGAAAACCAAAATTTATATCATTAGAATTCCTATTGATTGGAAGGGATCCATTTATAATCGAAGGGGAAATTAATACTCTCAATTTTAAGGATATTTGTAAAGTAAATTGTTCGATAATAATTTTCTAGGGTATCCTAATGAGGTCAATCATGGAGTGAATAAATTGTTCAAGGGAGAGATCATGAATATTTTAGAGTTCTAAATTTTTATTGTTATGTCAATTGTACCAAACCCAAGTTCTAGTTTAATTTTAAACAAGTCCTTGAGATTGTATGGTTTAACCTAGACCGGACCTTTGACCAGTTGGGATGTCATTGCTTGAGGACAAGCAACAATTCAAGTTGGGAGGCGCGATCAGAGTCAAAATAATGATGATTTATGTAGGATTTTGGCTTAGATTTTGCATATTTTCTCATACTTATGTTTAATTAATTAGAGAAAAAGGCTACTGTCACCATTCTTTATGTTTTATTGCAGAAAACAGGTTTTGGACTATTTTACACCAAATAGAGCTAGAATCGGATCAATCGGATCAGCGATGCTTATTGACGAAGTCTCTGTTCGGTCCGTATTGCCTAATACGGACCAGGCCTAGCACAGACCAGAAGATAGTGCTGGAAGCATTAAACCCTAACCATCAAGGTTCTAATACGGACCGTATCAGCTGATACAGTCCGTAACCGAAGGCGTCTCTTGGGGAATAACTGTCGACAGCTGTTTCCAGATCAGTTTCTTAGCCCCTACTCAACCTCCAGACGTCCCTCCACTCCTATATAAGGCCCCTAGGCAGAAGGAATAGTTATCTTTGTAATTAGGGTTAGATTTGATAAAAGAGAGAAGAGAGGAGTGCTTGTAACAATGCCGTTTCGCGGCTAAGTTCATTTTCTTAGGGCTAGGCAGTAAACCTTGTTACTCTTGATATTTTGATATATATATTTCTGTTGATTATGATTTCTTGTTGTTGAATCAAAATACTTTTGTGATTTACTATCTCTTCATCTTACTTCAATGATCTAGTTTGAGTCCGTTAGGGTAGTGACAGTACTTTAATGGTAAGAGAAACTATTTGTATGAATTAGCCTCATTGAGATCTATTAGGTTTATGTGAAGAAAATCTTAGCGGGGAAACCATAAACCAGACCAACAAAACGCCTACCAAATTCCATCACTTGCGTAAGGAAAATCGCAGTGATCTGTGTAGTAATTTGGAGTTTTTAGAGATCAGTCATTTGCGTAAGGAAAATCACAGTGTCCTATGTAGAATCTCGATGAAAGATCTGTCATTCTTGCGTAACATAAATCGCAGTGACCTTTGTGGTGTCTTTCATAAAACAACAACAGGAAATCAGACGCAACATGAATATATTATCAAGGCGGATTGAGTAGCAATGGTGTGCCGAAACCCTAGGAATTCTCATCTCTATATTTATTTTAATTACTTTTAATTGCTTCCTAATTTACATTGATCACAACAACATCTCTCAATTTTCAGATTTCGTCTAGCCTTTCGAAAGATTGTGATTCGATCGCTCAAAGCATTGAACTAATATTTCCTGTGGATCGACCTCGAATATACTACTCGATAGGATTGTGCGCTTGCAATCCGAACCGATAGCATTTACGAGTTTATAAATATTAAAAGAAACATTGCTCTCTTTTGAGTGATCATCAATCCTAAACCCTAATTTAACAATTCAAACCTAAATCCTAATTTAACAATTCAGCCCTAATTTAACAATTCAATCCTAAACCCTAATTAAACAATTCAATCCTAAACTTGGAAACCCTAATTTTTAACAATTAAATTGCGACGGGAAAATCAACAACCCGTACACGATAATTAACAATTCAACCCTAATTTATAAACTTCAGTTTTGTCAACCCTAAACCCTAAACTACAAATTCCAATTTTGGAAACCCTAATTTTGAACAATTCAATCGTGTCGGGAAAATCAACAACCCGCACAAGATAATTAACAATTCAATTTCTACCAATCGTTCCAATACCAATACAAGATACAAAATATAAATTAAATAAATTATTTAGAGACTTACTCGAAAATAATCGGATTGTCGCCGAGATGGCCGAAAATTAGGGTTCGGGTGAGAGAGAGAGAGAGAGGAAGAGAGAGAGAGAGAGAGAGTGGCAGATTTGAAGAGAGAGAGGAAGAGAGGGAGAGAGAGAGTTCAAGAGAGAGAGAGAGGAAGAGAGGGAGAGAGAGAGGGACCACTGCTGGAGCTGGTTTCGGTCGGCGGGGCGGTGGGGAGGTAGAGAAGAAAAGAGAGAGAAGAGAGATGGGCGGTTCAGGGGGGGTCCGACCGCTTATAAAAAAAAAATTAATGGCGGACCGCCTAGCAGCTGGGCGGTCAGCTATGAAGAGTGGACCGCCCAGCTGCTGAGCGGTCAGGTCAGGAAATTGGACCGCCCAGTGGACAGGTGGTTGGGATAGATTTAAAAATAAGTTTGGGGTGGGGGCAGATTTGATAATTTGTTTTTTTTTTTTGGGTATTAATAAAAATATCGGTAAAACTTGCCAAGTTGCAGTTATGTATTCCATTTTTCTTAAAATGACAAGCTGTCAAGTTGTATCTCAAATATGTTATTTACTATAGGTGAATGTTTGGAAATATACTTAAATATTGGCGGTTTAGGTACTTGCAAGTATTTTTTTTTTTTTTTTTTGAAAGTTTGAACGCCCGTAGGCAACTTCTAAGTAATTTTTAGGAACAAGAGGTCCTGCTGTGATCTTTGCACATTTATTGCTTGCATGTGATTGTCTACTTGGCCTAGTCATTTTGCAGTTTGACAAAAGATCAGTCTATTTTATCAGGCAGGATAAGAAACTTGTCAACGGATTATTTTAGCTGTTGGTCTAGCGATACGTATGATTATAGATAAAGGCTTGGGTCCGATATTCATCGGACTCAAATTTGGATCAGATGGGTTTCGGGACAGTCTGATTCACTTTAAAATTTGTGTGTACGGATTTTAAAGCAGATGCGAAAGTTGCGGACGCGAATCATAAAGCAGATCGGACGGTGAGAGAACCCGTCGAACTCATTGGGTCTGATGCCCATCGAACCCAAATTTCTCCCATAATTATATGGTGATTTTTTTTTTGTAAGAATGGTCTGACATATTTTAAGAAACATTCTTTATTCGGTGATAACTGGTCATGAATTGCGTTTTTAATGAGGAGAAATCATTGCAAATCTTTCATTTGGGCAATTCTTTGTTTACTTGCATACTTGCATACTTGAATTAGAGGAGAAATAAATATATGAGTAGATTAATAAATTTAGAACATCAAATTAGATGCATGAAATTAGAACGGGGCCATCAAAACAATTAGAGGCAAACTAGTATTTTAGATATTTCATGTTTATGTCGTGTTTTGTGAATTGCTTGGTATTAATTAAATTGCTTTTGAATTCCTTTTAAATTGCTTGGTGCTTGGTACGTTTCGTACTAGTATTTTATATTGTATATTTGAATTGCTTGTGAATTGTTTAGTACGTTTCATATCAATTGATGCTAGAGAAAAATAAATGAACAGAATGGGTTCAATGATTTTTATATTTGTTTGATACATTTCGTACCAATTGGGAAAAAAAAATATAAAAAAAATACCAAAAATAAAATTACCCTTCTGTTGTCGATTCTGGGCCCATCAGCGACCGCCGAATCAATCTCTAATGATCTTGCACTACGTCAGCATAAAGCATCAGCGACCGATTTCATCGGCCGCTAAGGTCATCTGCGACCGTCTCCTTAGCCTTCAGCGACAGGTGACGGCAGTAGCGGAGGGCATCAGTGACGGACTGCGAACTTACCCTTCTGCGACCGGCGCCTCACCCAAACCGATCACATAAGAGTTCCACTGCTATAGTGATCTTTTCTTTTACCGGTTAAAAAAGGCTTCGGTACCTTTTGTCCTTTTCACTCTTTTAATATTATAGTTGCCACCATCCACATGCTCAACAATCCAGATCACACTTGAATATATATTTCTAACTTTATTTATAATAATGCTTGTACGTATTACTTCAGTGAAGGGTATGCAGTCGTTGACTGCGGGTCAATGGCGGCTCAATACCTTGAAGTTTCCTTAATTAGCACCAATAATTGTGCCTCACCTCTTCCTCTGGCACCAATGATTCTCCCCCAATCTACACTCACTCACCTAACATTCTACCTTGGCTCCGGTTGCAAATGCCGCCACACCCCAAATTTTAATAAGCAAAATGGTGGTACCTAACTTGTGCTCAAGGCCAATCCAACTCTTATACTTTTCTTCAATTTATTTACTTCTTATTGTACCCCATGGTGCTTCGGTTTCATTCAATTTCAATTTCTCAGACCCCAACACCGTCAATGAACATATCAACTTCCAGGGTGATGCATCCTATGATAATCGGGAAAAAATCAGCTTGACCCTGGAGTCCAGAACCTCGAACCCGCAGAACAGCACAGGAAGAGCAATGTACAATCAGCCGGTGCCCTTGTGGGATCAAGATACCGGAGAGGTAACCAACTTTACAACCCGGTTCTCTTTTCTTATACAAAATACTACACAAAATAACTTCGGGGATGGCTTTGCCTTCTTCCTATCTTCCTATCCATCTCAAATTCCTCAACAAGCAGATGGCAAATATCTTGGCCTTTTCAATTCCACTACCGGCATGAATGCATCGGCTAATCAAGTAGTCGCAGTTGAATTTGATACCTTCTTGAATCATATTATAGACCCAAATTCAACAGATCGATCTGTTTGCCACATTGGTATTGATGTAAACATGATCGAATCAACTTCTTACCAGCTCATTCCAAATTACCTTTTTGTTGGTACAAGGATGACTGCACAGATTGAGTATAACAGTTGGCTAAAACTTTTGAGTCTTTCCCTTTGGCATGAAAATAACTTGACTACCCAATTCAACCTCAGTGCAAATGTTGATATAAGGAACCTGCCACCAAATGCATCCGTAGGCTTCTCAGCAGCCACCGGAGCAGCTTTTGAAGCGCACCAGATATTCTGGTGGTCTTTTAACTCAACCTTAAAAATTTCCCCCATTTTAGCTCCACCAGAAGCCCCACCACCCAAAGCCCCATCGGTTACAAAAAATAAAAACACGATAAATGTGCCGTTCATAGTTGGAATAGCTGTGTGCACATTTATCATATTTATTTTAGTATGGATCTTTATATATCATCTCAGAAAAAAGAGTTCAATGAAGAAAATCGGAGAAATTGAAGTGATTGGTGATGAATCAATTGATGAAGAATTTGAAAAGGGGAGAGGACCCAAGAGGTTCCCGTACAATGAACTGGTTGACGCAACAAATGGCTTTGGGGAGGATGAGAAGCTAGGAGAAGGAGGGTTTGGATCAGTCTACAGAGGTATTTTAAAGGATGAAAGCACTCATGTTGCTGTTAAGAGGGTGTCAAAAGATTCAAAGCAAGGGAAAAAAGAGTATATATCAGAGGTCAAGATTATAAGTCAACTAAGGCATCGAAATCTTGTTCAACTAATTGGTTGGTGCCATGATCATGGAGAATTTTTATTGGTTTATGAATTGATGCTTAAGGGAAGCCTCGACAAACATTTGTATAGCAATGAAACTCTTCTAACTTGGCCAATTAGGCACAATATAGCACTAGGGCTAGGCTATGCTCTTTTATACCTCCATGAAGAGTGGGAACAATGTGTTGTCCATAGAGATATCAAGCCAAGCAACATAATGTTAGATTCCTCATTCAATGCTAAGCTCGGTGATTTCGGCCTTGCTAGTGTAGAAAAATAAGAAGGATTAAGGAGCAAATAAGCCTCAGAGCCCTTAATGGGTTTGATTACCCTTAACGGGTTTTGTTCATCATAGGCTGAATAAGAAATAAAGGGAGCAACTAAAGATTATAAAGTTACTCAACCTTTATTACTTAAAATAGAAAGTTACCGTTTTATTTTCCAACAGATAGTTTTTCTCTTATTTTCGCTATATATAGCTTACTGTACAACTTCTCCAAAATAATCAAGTTATCAATTCTCATCATATTAGCTCTCTGCCTCATATCTCAAAACTATTATGGTATCAGAGCGGGAATGAATTCCTGACTCAAAACAAAAAACCAGCAGTACCAGTAACTGCAAGAATAGATAATCCAAGCACACCAGAAGTGCCAACCAACGAGAGACAGCAGTACCAGTAACTGCAAAGCAAGCCCCAACTTCATTTACCAGTAAAATTACTCAAAACCAGAAAAAACCTGAAAAACCGAGATGGCACAAAATCACGAGAAACTCACAGGAGTGATGCTCAGTGGTAAGAATTATCATATATGGGCAAGGCAAGTCAAATTTGCCTTAAGCGGCCGAGAAAAAAGCAATCACATCGACAAAGATTTCAAAATCCCAAAACTATCCGAACCAGTGGCAACTGAGGTCGACAAAAAAGAATTAGCCAAATGGCGAACAAGCGACCACACTGTCATCACTTGGCTCCTCGCAACCATGGAGCCAAAGGTATCCGATTTACTCTCTTACAAAGATTGCTCTTGAATTTTGGGAAAGAGCAGAACAATTATACGGTCACCGCAAAAATTACTCTCACATTTACCAAATTCAAAGAGACTATCAACAAGCCAAACAACAACAAGGTCAATCGTCAATGGAATTATACGGTTACCTTCAAAAGAAAAGAGATGAACTCAGAGTTTATTGGCCTCCCACCATTGATCTTACTGAAATCCAAAAACGAGAAGAGCAAGATGCCATCTTTCAGTTTCTAGCAAGCCTAGATTCCAGCTATGAGGCCGTACAGTCACAGATACTGCTACTGGCCGAGTTGCCATCACTAGTACAAAAAACCTCTTCACCGACTGTTAGAAAACCCTTTTACCGACTGTTATTGAGGCGTCGGTGATGGCGGCGACGGTATAGATAAATCTTTACTGACGGGTGAATAACAGTCAGTGTAGGCACCCAACACCGACTGTTTTTTTGAAAAAACAGTCGGTGTAGGCGTCCAACACCGACTGTTTTTTTGAAAAAACCGTCGGTGTAGGTGCCCAACACCGAATTTTTTTTTTTTTTTTTTTTTTGCACCTGTAGACGTGACAACTGGTAAGAACAAAACAAAACATTTCACACATTTCATCTAAGAACAGAAACCAATATATATAGTGTAACCATTTCATCTACAAATTAAAAACAAAACAAAAAAAACAAACATTTCACACATTTTACACAAGTATGAACCTTCACAAATCAAGCACACATGACACAAGAGTAGAGCCATGAAGAATATTCTTTTGTTATGCTAATAACACCTAATATTGCATGGATCGGGTCGCTGTTCACCTGTCTGATAATCTCCATGCCAACTGTACCCTGCCCTGCTATGACATCTGGGTGGTCAAATGGAGGAATGAATGTGCGTCCCTCCTGCTCCCCTCTTAGTTTCGCGTATGCTTGAGCTTCATCATACGAGTCTCCCTTTAGTACAACAGTGGCACCCAATCTCTCAACTGATTGCCACTGCATATAATTATAATCATTAGATGATATAATAAGCACACATGAGAATATCCCCTTGAGTGCTTTATCATGGTGCATTCTAAAGATCTCTCTCTCTCACACACATACACCCAGAAAACTGCAGGAATTACATTCATATTCTCACAAAAAGGAACAGATAAATTTCATTCTCTCACAGAAAAGGATGAAGTTGATCATGTATTGCATACAATTTCAGGCCCAAATATTCAGTGCAGTTTTGAATTTTAAGTGAACCCTACTATGACATGATTAAACATTTTGAGCTATATGTTGGGCTGAAATAGTTATTAGGTCAGTGTACCGCTTAGGTCACATCATTTTGGGGTTTTTTTTCTTTGGAAAATAGCACTAATCATATTTTTCACACAAGACCCAACTTTTTGTGATATTTGAACATAACAATGCGACTAATCATATCTGCAAGAATTGAACACAATATTCTTTAGTCAAAGGTGGAACGATGCAAAATATGCAATAAGACCCTCAATACAAGTAGTTTTTACGACAACCCAACTAAGACCTACCACGATGGCAATGCAATACACAATTGATATTGCACTTACATAGACCAGTAAAAATGTGAGCTAATTAAAGGCTAAAAGTTCCCTTTAAGCTTTCTCTGAAATCATGTTTTTGTCCAATTGTTCTAGTGATGCCTAATTGAGCTTTATGAGCTTCTATGTAATGAATGGTCCAAATTTGGTACAGTTATACACTGGTACTAGGAATCAGGGACGACAAATGTAACGAATAAAGAATATGTTGAAGTTTACAACTATCTGATTTCTTTTTTTTAAGAAAAAGAGTATATTACTTATGACCTGAGCAGGAAAGACATGGCCTCCAGTGACAAATTTGACAAGAGAGTATACGTAGAGAAACCCAGCTGGATAGACCAAAGGCCCAGTATCTCCTTTTAGCTTGGAGTAGTCTCTCTCTCCACTAAGAAACCCATCTACCTAAAACATATTTCCAAATATTGAAAAAAAAAAAAAAGAATTGATTAAGCAATCAAATTAGAGAAAGTTTGAGGTCTAAACTGACAAAACTCCAGAACTTCATGAGAAAATATCATGGCTATTAAAAAAATGCAACACACTCCCTCTTAAATCACCATTGATGTTGAGAGAAAGAGTGAACTTGAGGTAAATAGGTTTACAAATTCAGATATTATCTGCATCCGATTGTCAACTAAAGATTTTATAAACGGGTTACTATTTACATTTGATATGCAGATATAATTTCAGCATCTCGATATGGATTAAGCATTGTTTGATCAGGCCCCTTGCCCCAAATTCACAAACAACAATACATCAAAAATAGCATAACTTGGTTGTTACATGATATCAGTAAAAAATGACAACTTAATCATACATCATAAGTTCAAAACTAAATTACTGGCATTATCGAAGCCACAAATTTCTTTTGCTAAGATGTGTTTAGCGATATATCCATAAATGTCAGCAGGCCTGTATTCATTCTAATTTGACTGCACAGCTTGGAGAAAGTAATTTTTTTTTTTGCAAAGTAATGTGTTCAGATTTTACCAGTACTCAGCGGCTGATATATGATGCTACCATAAGTGATGAAACAAAGGATCAGATAAGTTGAGAAAAATATATTGGGTTGAACAGAAATTGAGATTTGGAGCTGAACCACAGGCCAGCGGTGCTTCGGAGAGAACTATTGGTAAGCTAAGGTGCTGCTCGGCAAATAAAAGCACCGTTAGGCCAGTGCTCTGGCTTCAAATTTTTCTTTCGGAAATTCAATTCGAACGGCCGATCCGAGCTAGAAATAGCAGTAATTTTGGCAACTCGATCCCGATTATCCTAATGTTCTCTTTGCAAGGTACTAAATGGAAACTGAAAAACAAAACAACGTGAGTAGCTCCAGTCTAGGAACCGGGTCCTCTATGAAATTCCTTGGGAAAATGAAAATCCTAAACAAAAAGAAGAAAAATTCAAACAAGATAGAAATTACTGACGTAGTGTGGTGCTTTGGGAATTTCCAGGTCGCATTTTGGAGGAACGAGCAGCACAGCAGTTCCCCATCTTGATAAAGAACGCCAGATTCAAACAACATAATTGATCCGACCCTCTCTCCCAATTCCCATTTCTCAGCTCGGGTGCTGGTGCTCGGGTGCAAAGCGAAAACCCTTCTCGGTTCGGGTGCTCTGATTTCAGTCCTCCAGCGGTGCTCGGGTGCTGGTGCGGGGAGAGGCAGCAAGGCGAGGTAGCGGGGCGGGGCGAGGCAGCAAGGCGACTCGGGTGCTCGGTGCTCGGTGCTTTGGCGGGGTGTTTGGGAGATCGCGAGGCTGATCGAAAGAGAGAAACTCAACTCAAAATTTTGGAAGGGTTTTCGGCAAAGAAGAGGGAAATGAAATATTTCGCGGCTGATCGAGAGTTATAAACGGGAACTAAATTTTGTTAGCTCAACACCGACCGACTGTTTTTGTAAAAAACAGTCGGTGTAGGTATCACCAACACCGATGGTTTTTTAAAACAACAGTCGGTGTTGGTAATTGCTCAACACCGACTGTTTTTTACAAAAAACAGTCGGTGTTAGTTTACTGACGGTTTTTTGTAAGAGAACAGTCGGTGTTGAGATTGTTCTTATTTATGATTTTACCAGCAGTCTCTACACCGACTGTTACATATTAAAACAGTCGGTGGTTGAGGGTCGGTGAAGGGGTTTTTTGTACTAGTGCATCCTCAGATGAGGTGGCAGCTATGATCGATAGAGAAGAAACAAGAAGAACAGTGATGGCATCGCAATCCACCGAAAACCCAGAGACCAAAGCCTTCACGGTGATGGCCAGACCTAACCCTAGTTACTGGCCGGAGGCAAGAGGAGACCAAGCGACTGCCAAATGCGAGCATTGTCGGCGAGAAGGGCACCGCAGGGAGCAGTGCTGGTTCTTGCACCCTCACCTCCGGCCCAAATGGCACAAGAAACCTGGAGGCGGAGATCGAAAGGGGGAGCGAGACAGAGGCAGAAAAGAAGAGGCCGAAAGAAAAGGAGCGGGTTTTCTCGCTGAGGGAAGAACCGGATCCGAACCGCCTAATGCCTTAATAGCTGGCGACGCCTCATCCTCTCAGGATTCTATGCTGCAACTCATCTAGCAACTTTCCGTGATGCCCAACCAAAAACAGGGAAAACAGAAGAACAGTGGTATGATTTCTGTTGCAAATCTTTCATTTTTTCCAAAAAAATTTAGATGGATCTTGGATTCAGGTGCAACAGACCATATGACTGGAAATAAAAATTTATTGACCAATTTTAGAAATTATGAAACAAAAAAATTTGTTACGGTTGCAAATGGTGAGAAAATGGAAATCCTTGGAGAGGGCTCAATAACGATATTCTCAAAAATAATTCAAAATGTCTTGTATTTAAAAAATTGCTCATCAAATCTATTATCCATTAGCAAAATCACAAATGAGTTAAGTTGTGAACTCATATTTTTAACAAATAATGTGATTTTTTAGGATCGGATAACCAAGATTATGATTGGTGAAGGATTTCTAGAAAATGGACTTTATTTTTTGAGCGAAGAAAAATTCAATTTCAACACTACCAAAAATGATGAATTGAGTACACTTTGGCATAGAAGAATTGGACATCCTTCCGACAAGATTTTAAAGAGTCTTTTTAATTTTTCAAAATTAGATAATAGTAGTTGTGAAATTTGTAAGCTAGGAAAACATATTAGATTACCATTTAAATTATCAATTTCTAAGAGTGAGAAACCATTTGATTTGGTTCATTCGGATGTATGGGGACCCGCCCCAACTAACTCTTTTAATGGATACAAATATTTTGTTATATTTATTGATAATTTTTCTAAAACAACTTGGTTATATTTATTGAAAGACAAAAGTGAAGTATTTTCACAATTTTTAGACTTTTATAATTTTATAGAAAATCAATACAAAGCTAAAATCAAAATATTTAGATCCGATAATGGAACGGAATTTGTAAACCAAAATTTCTCAAACTTCTTTAAAGAAAAATGAATTTTACACCAAACAACATGTGTATATACACCTCAACAAAACGGTGTATCCGAAAGGAAAAATAGACATTTACTAGAAATGACTCGAGTCCTTTTATTTCAAAATAATGTTCCAAAATCTTATTGGTCGGATGCCGTTCTTACCGCTACATATTTAATTAATAGATTGCCAAGTGTTAATCTAGATTACAAAAGTCCTTTAGAAATTCTTTACCAACGAAAAATCAACCTTGAACATTTGAAAATTTTCGGTTGTACTTGTTATGTTCACAAAAATAACAAGCAAGACAAATTGGATTATACCTCAATTAAGGCTATTTTTTTTTTTGGTATTCATCACAAAAAAAGGGGTATAAATGTTATGACCCTAAAAATAAAAAATTTTACATTTTTAGGGATGTAACCTTTTTAGAAAAAGAGCCATATTACAAAGAAACTAATTGTGAGAATTTTTTGAGAGAACCCTCCAAGGAAATTACATTACCAATTGCAATAGAAAATACAAGACCAACATCCCATGAAAATGAAAATGAAATGGAAAATGAAATTGAGAATGAGGAAGAGATAGAAGACAATTCCGCAAACGAAGAAAATCATGATATTGAAACACCGTTGAGAAGGTCGGTTCGAACAACACAACCTTCAACAAGGCTTAGGGATTTTATAACCTACAAGGTACAATATCCTATACAAGATTTTATTACATATGAAAATGTTTCTTCTAACCATAGAGCATTTGTGACCTCAATTGAAAAAGAACAAGAACCAAACCATTATGAAGAGGCCATGAAAATTCTCAAATGGAACAAGGCTATGAATGAAGAATTGAGTGCTCTTGAAAAAAATGACACTTGGGTAATAGTTCAATTACCAAAAAATAAAAAATTAGTAGGTTGTAAGTGGGTATATAAAATTAAGTACAATAGTGATGGCACGGTAGAACGGTATAAGGCTCGTTTAGTTGCTAAATGATACACCCAAACCTACGGTATAGACTATTGTCACACCCCGACAACAGGGCCGACAACCCGCCGCGCACAACAGCGCAAGGCGTTTCAATTATCATACACAATCTTGTAAATATATATACATACATTACCAATGACATAGACAAAAGCCACGATACCTGTAAAAACTTTGTGGCATGTTCCGCAGTCTTCTAGTTCAACATCTTGTTTTCGTGTCTTACGCTTTGTACCTGGAACCCACCGAAGTGGAAAAATATTAGAGATTGAAAATCTCTAAGTGCGGTATTCAGTTCCAGTCGAGTTATTCTAAGACCCAACCAACTAAACCAAAACAGCACCGAGCACCAAAACATATAGACCACAATAATAATATAAGAACCAATGAATCTAAGTTACCAACTATAATCAGTTAAGAAACAAAATATAAGTTCACTTTAAGAAATGCTCAAATACCATAAAAGAAAATCAGCAAGCTAGAGAACCAATTAATAGCTATAACAATCAAGCATAACGAAATATTATAATATGCAATGCTCATGTGCGATAGACTTAAAAGTTCAATCCAATTTACTTATGCAACCCTATTGTTTAACCATGCTTTATTCCAAATTTAGCAATTCTCAAATATGCACAATTTTTCAAGTATCTCAATTCTCAAATATTTTCCTTTGTTTTATCATGCGTTACAAGTTCTTGCACCAAGCATAAAACCGGTCAAATATATTTTTCTTTGTTTACCATGCGTTACAATTCTCAAATATATGGCGCCTACACAGCTCTCGCTATGCGCTACCCGAATATGGCGCCTACACGGCTCTCGCCATGCGCTACCCGAATATGGCGCCTACACGGCTCTCGCCATGCGCTACCCGAATATGGCGCCTACACGGCTCTTGCCATGCGCTACCCGAATATGGCGCCTACACGGCTCTTGCCATGCGCTACCCGAATATGGCGCCTACACGGCTCTTGCCATGCGCTACCCGAATATGGCGCCTACACGGCTCTTGCCATGCGCTACCCGAATATGGCGCCTACACGGCTCTTGCCATGCGCTACCCGAATATGGCGCCTACACAGCTCTTGCCATGCGCTACCCGAATATGGCGCCTACACAGCTCTTGCCATGCGCTACCTGAATATGGAGCCTACACAGCTCACGAATTTCATTCTTCAATTCCCATCAAAGTACATACAAGACATTCCATATACAAGCAAGTCCATGTGTTCTATGAATGCAAGTCATATTCACATTTCTATTGAAGGTTCATTTAATGCAAGTAAATAGTTCATATCATGCTATTTATCATGCATGCAAGTATAACCTGCAAAAGTTCTAGTTCCACTCATGTTCTATATCATCTATGCATACAATGCAACTCAAACACTTGATGCAAAATCATGTCTTATCCAAAACCAAAATCTAAATTTGTACATCATACTTCATTTTCAGATTTTTGATATAAAAGTATGTGATCATGCATCTTCATGCTTTATTCTAAAATATAACACTAGCATATACTACAATCTTATTTTGCCACTAAACTCTTCAAGTTTTGTCACAATTCAATTCTAGAATATATGTGCATGCTCATTATGACAATTCATGCATTCATGCTATGCATTTCAAAAGAACATTCAAGAACTTAAACTACAACTAATTACCAATCAAGCAACAAAGCAAGCAACCAAGCAAGCATCAACAATACAACCAATTAGCAACTAAACAAACAAGCAAGCAACAACTCCAAACTAATGCCTTGTACCATGCATACAAGTTAATTTCATGCAAACAGAAATATGGTTCAGTTCATGATGCTAGCGTATGTCATGCAACTCGTTATGCAATAAGAATACCAACTTCAAGACTTTAACTACAAGTAATTGGCGACCGAGCTACAACCAAGCTACACTAATCAAACAAATAATCTTGTGCAATCAGGACATGAAAATTTCAATATGTAATAAGACATTTCACTAAGGCATATTTACACTTACAAAATTTACTTGTCTAATGTATGTCATCATGTACCTCGTTTTGATTCACAATTCAATGGGTCTAATTATTACATAGTTCACTCATTACCATCTCAATTTATTATATAAATTTTACCGTTCAGTTCCTGTGAAGTGGACGTTTTATATTGATATCAAGGCTCCTGTCATCTTTTGGGTCATGCATGTATCAATTTGAGAATATAGAAGTTGTGGTCTGTTCCATAATTAGATTATATAAAATAGTTGTACACCATGTAACTCCAAACCACTACCATATATTAACCTTAAGATTTCCAACAATTTACTTCTCTTAGGCATTTCACCGAACAGCTGATGTGCAGCAACACACCAGACCCATACTAGTAATTTACTTCTCTTAGGCATTTCACCAAACAGCTGGTGTGCAGCAATACACCAGACCCGTACCAGTGATGGTACATTAATCACTCAATTAAATCACCATCATCAAGAAATCAACATGAGATCAAAAGCAAGCAAAGAAACCCACGAGCTTACAACAACAATTAAACAAGTTAGAAGGAGCTAGGAATAACTCGAAATCCGCACCTTAGAAATGTCGGGCTCAATGGATAACTTGTCACTGTTGCGTAGACACATCCTGCTTGTTCCCGTCATGCAATGTCCATCCTTATGCCGGATTATCGAAATATCAATAATCAAACAAGAGATTACGGAAGAATTCGTCAGGATCGATCGAAGAGGTTGACGTGTTGCAAGCGTCTCCGCCTCATTCATCTATCGTTGTATAATCATTGGCGCCACCTCCTAGCTTCTCTTCTGCCGTATGCTTTGGTTGCACTTGAGCCACGTCCTTCTAACAAATTATTTCCAATTTCAATTGCCGGGTACACCAAGGGAAATGATATAGGATGGAAGTGAGGTGGTGTGTGTGGCGGAGGGAAGGAAAGTTTTGTGCGGACTCCCCCAAGAAAAATAAATCCTCACTGGGGAGAATAAATAAAAATAGAGAGAGAAGAGGGAGTGTACACGTGGGTGAGAATGAAGTAAAGGCGGTGCCATGTGTCCCCAAATAAAATGAAAAAATGATAATAGAAAAGTAAAGGCGGTGCCATGTTTCCCCAAATAAAATTCTAGAACTTAAAGAAATATATTCTCTTATATATTGTTCTCAACTAAATGATTAATAGGTTTGCAATTAACTCCTTTGCATTTTTTTAAAATAACTTGAACATTATAATTACCAAGATTTTAACTAACATCATATTACAATGAAAATATCCAAAGCTAGAGTAGAACTTTTCAAATTATTGTATATATACGACTTTATAAGAAAATTAAATTTAATTAATTAACATGTATCAATAAATAAATTTACCATATTTCAATACAAAATTAGTCATGTTCCAATATTTCCAGAATTTCTGATTTCACACTTGCACAATTTATTAATCATCATTTGTTAAGGAATTTACAATTACCTAGTTTCTAATTTAATTATTCCTATGTATTTTCTAGTGTATTTATTACAACATATTTCAAGATTAACAATTATCTATATATTCAATTACGTGATCTCATAATCAAATAACTAATTAGTTCATTTTTATTTACAAAAGTTCAAAGTGAGTCCAATATTGAGATGTTACAATGCCAATGTAATAACAATTTCATCGATTATGTATTTTTACCTCATGTCAATTATATTTCCCAGTATTCAAAAACTAGGCTGTTACAACTATTATGAAACATTTGCCCCGGTTGCAAAAATGAATACCGTAAGAATATTATTTTCTATTGCGGTAAACCGAAATTGGAAATTATACCAAATGGACGTAAAAAATGCATTTCTTCAAGGAACACTTGAAGAAGAGGTATACATGTCATTACCACCCGGTTATAAAAAAGACCAAAAATCTACACTAGCTTGCAAATTGAAGAAGTCAATTTATGGGTTGAAGCAATCTCCGAGGGCATGGTATGAAAAATTAAGCTCTCATTTAATATCTTGCAATTTTAAAATTAGTAGTGCCGACCACTCATTATTTGTCAAAATTGAGGGAGAAAACACCACAATCATTCTAGTGTACGTAGATGATATTATTATTACCGGGAACAACCAAGAACATATTAGAACAATAAAAGCAAAATTAAAAGAAAAATTTGACATTAAGGATTTGGGCTACTTAAAATATTTCTTAGGCATTGAAATTGCATATTCAAATCAAGGCCTATTCATTTCTCAAAGAAAATACACCTTAGACTTGTTGGAAGAAACCGGTAAACTAGGTTGTAAACCGGCCTCAACACCAATAGATGGCAAAAATAAATTAAATAGCGAAGATGGTGAACCATTAGAAGACATAAATCAATTTCAAAGACTCGTAGGAAAATTAATATATCTAACGGTAACACGACCGGATATTTCTTTTTCGGTAAGCCAAGTTAGTAATTTATGCATGCCCCTAGAACATCACATTTAGAGGCAATAAATAAAATTCTACGGTATTTAAAAGGAACTCCCGGCAAAGGAATTTGTATGAAAAACAATAATTCTAACAATGTGTGTGGCTATTTCGATGCAGATTGGGCCGGAAGCTTCGATAGAAAATCGACAACCGGCTTTTGCACATTTGTAGGCGGAAATTTAGTCACATGGAAAAGCAAGAAACAAAATGTCGTGGCACGATCAAGCGCCGAGACGGAATATCGAGCCATGGCATCCACCGCAAGCGAATTAACTTGGATAAAACAACTACTTTCGGATTTTGGAATCCAAATTAATTGCCAATGCAAATGTTTTGTGACAATCAATCGGCGCGCCACATAGCATCCAATCCGGTGTTTCATGAGAGAACTAAACACATGAAGGTCGATTGCCATTTTATTAGAGAAAAGATTCAAGCAAAAGAAATTGAGACTCCGTTTGTAAGAAGTGGAGATCAATTAGCGGATATCTTTACGAAGGGATTAGATCCGAAACCGCTTGAAGCAAATATAAGCAAGTTAGGGTTACGAGATATCTACACGCCTAACTTGAGGGGGAGTGTAGAAAAATAAGAAGGATTAAGGAGCAAATAAGCCTCAGAGCCCTTAATGGGTTTGATTACCCTTAACGGGTTTTGTTCATCATAGGCTCAATAAGAAATAAAGGGAGCAACTAAAGATTATAAAGTTACTCAACCTTTATTACTTAAAATAGAAAGTTACCGTTTTATTTTCCAACAGATAGTTTTTCTCTTATTTTCGCTATATATAGCTTACTGTACAACTTCTCCAAAATAATCAAGTTATCAATTCTCATCATATTAGCTCTAGACTTATTGATCATAACCAGGAAGTAGAAACAGTTGCTGCTGGCACCAAGGGTTATATAGCACCAGAATGTGTCTTTGGCACGGCAAATGCAAGCACCCATTCTGATGTTTTCAGTTTTGGAGTTGTCTTGCTGGAAATTGCCTGTGGAAGGAGGCCCATAATGCCTCAACAGGATGAAAGGAAGGTGAGTTTAGTTGAATGGGTTTGGGATTTGTATGGGCAGAATGCACTTATGGAGGCTGTTGATTCAAGTTTAAATGGTGATTTCATGAAAGAAGTCGAGTGTCTGATGATTGTTGGTTTATGGTGTGCACACCCAGAAAAATCTTCGCGCCCATCTATTAGGCAGGCTATGAGTGTTTTGCACTTTCAAGCTAATTTACCAATTCTTCCTCCAAAAGTGCCGATGCCAGTGTATACTATTCAATTTCATACCTCCTCAGAGACTACTTCAAGTGGTGCAGCCAAAAATTCAACTTCTTTTTTTGAAGGTCGGTGAGCTGACAATTTCAGAATAAGAAAGTTATTTACAAAAACCGGCTCCATCTTCACACTCTTCCTGGCTGCTCAAACATGAACCGAGAACATTGTAAATAATGAATTTGCGAACAATGTTTCCTCTTATTTTTTTTTTAGTGCTTTTAAATGCACAGTACTACCATGATTCTTATTTGCTAGTTTTCTTTGTCTTTCTATTGTGTTGTTTTTTCTCTGTTGCTTTTGTTTCTAGACTTTCTTCTTGCAATATGTATTTTATGTAATTGTTCTTTTTTTCCTTTTTTGGTATGTTTAGTTGTGTTAAAACCATTTGTCTTCTGTAATATGTTATGATAAACCAGCTAGCTCAATAAATTTCTTATAATTTTTTGCTGTGGTGGTTCTCGTTTTGCTACAAAGTCAAATGTTATGCAGATCAGGTTCAGCTTACCTAGTTGTCTATTTCTGTTTATGTTAATATTTTGATAACCTTTGAAATAACCTTTGAATTTTTGATGAAATGAAAAGACTTACCATCATTTTGACTAATTTCCATGATTTAAATTTCACACCAATGCCGGCATGTGATTGGTACCATTTCCATCCATCATCAGTTTGACACACGGTAGCAATTTTTCTTTTTCTAAGATTAGTGGCTTTAAATGCCTACTAATGATTTCAATTATAAAAAAAAATATTTACAATGACCCTCGTTCCTAGATCTAAACTTCTTTATTCTCATGAAGTTATCTAAATTACTCTAATCATCTAATCCTACTTATTTACAAGTCTTGAACACCCTATTATCTCATTCCCAATCTCTCTCCACGATCGGATTCGCTTTTGTCCGATAGTTGCTACGCTCCGATCGAGATAAACTCTACTTTCCGAGCTCTGACAATACCGCATTCTAGGCTCCACTCATCTCCCTCGTTGTCCTCTTTGCTTGAGGAGGTAGAGACGAGAGAGTGGAGGGTTTTGTTGTGTGTGTGTGTCGGGGGGTGTTGTGTTGTCCAGGGTTCACCTCTTTTCGCTTAAGGTGAAAAGGGCGAAGGGAGCAAAAATCACGTTTTTACCCGGTTGCAGTCTCGCCATTCCTCCCAAATCACAACCCAAAAACTCTCAAATTGAACTGGTTCAATTTCCCTTTGCCTTCCCACCAGCACTCAAAATCCACCGCATTACACCAGCTTGTCTATCTGTGAAAGATACAGCACAATTTGTCAGCTTCAGTTTCCGTCTCGGTACCTTCATCTATATATAAAACCAGCAAACGGATTCCTATGAGGATATGATCTGAATCAGACTGATGTTAGAATTGCCTGATCTGATTGTCTGAGAAAAGGTGTTTGGTGTTCGCCACATGCGTGGTGTTGTGAGTTCTCTTACGGCTGTTAGTTGGAAGGAGATTTGACAGAATGTGTTGAAAATACTTTGTTAATTTGGAGAATTTGACAGTAGCCTCAGTAAGTAGTATATTTTTTATTTTCTGACAAAACAGAGAGAGTAGATTAAGTAGAAGATTGAAAATTTGGAGGTTTTGAATTTCAATTCAGTACCGAGATTGTGGTGATTGTTGTATAAAGAGATCCTGAATAAGGATATATTGGGAGACTTTGTCCATATCATAAAAAGGCAGGAAAGCAATAATTAATAGAAACACTGTATTGTTGCTATTAGCCATGCATGCTGGTAAAAAGGCACAATTCAGCAAACAATATTAATGGCCATTCTTTCCTCTTCTATGTGTGTAATAATCCCAAAAATACCCTGAAATTGGACTTAGATGGGCACTAGTTCAACATCACGACTTCAAATGGCCAAAATTATACAGAAAGCAATCAATTACTAGGCCCAATCATTGTCGGTATTGAGATTATCAGCTAATATTAATCAGCCTTGTGGCCTCAATATAATTTCTAAACTTACTAGTTCTATACCGAAATATCAAAGTCTCCAAATTCAGCTCCAATACTACAGAGGTATACAACCAACCAAAAAACATCTATACACGCTCCATACTTCACCTTAGATATCTATCGAGTATCAATCAAAGTCGTAATAAAACTTTAGGTAAAAAAAAGTAAGGTGAGAATGAAATCGCCCCGAAAATACCACTGATCAAGAACAAATCGACGAGGTTAGACCCAATCAGATAGAATAACAGTTCTGAGAAACAAAAGGGGCAGATCCTTGTTGTACCAATTAGAAGCGGAGCAGTAAACAATGCTGAAAAGGGAAGATCGTGCGTACCTGAATTACTAAATGGCAACAAGCGGAGTTGTGAGTTGTGATTATTGAATCGAGGATCGACGGGCTAGAGAGACGGAGAGGAGATGCAGGGGAGAAAGGCGTGGCGCGTGGCTGGGCTTGAGGCGGAGAGGGTTTTGGGTCTGGCGCGCAAGTCGCTTTTTTTTTTTTTACCAAAACTTGCAGCAACCAGTGCTGTCACCGTCGCTCAACCGGTCGCTAATAATATTGGTCTCCTGACTTCCCATGAATTTTTCTTTTTTTGTGGGAAAAAGACCTCAAATTAGTACCAGTCTCCATGAGGCTGATATCAGTCCCAGCTGACCAAAATTGTTGTAGTGGATGGTTAATTTGAAAATGAACCTCAAATTAGTACCAGTCTTACTATGCTCTCCTGTCTCCATGAAGGGATTTATTTACCTATTGAACCAGAGGTAAAGATGTGGAGCTCTATGGTAACTCACAATTGGTTAGAGATTGGACCTACCCCTGGCAAATGGGCCTCATCTGCAATTGCTTCATAATCTCTACCAAAAAAAATGTGCTAAATTTAAATTTTAAAAATAAAACAAGACAGTCCCAAGCACTGGAAACAGAATTTCACTACTGTTCGATCTAACATAGTTCAAATTACTTGCTTTACCTTTGATTGCCCGGACAATATGCCACACACAACCTCCAAATTCATGGATAAGTGTCCTCTGCCCGTTCGCCTTAATTTCGGTATGAATTGCTGAACGGATATTGCCACGCCGCCAGTCGAGCTGTCGACCAGCACTTCTGCCATGTTGCCATCCATCCTGTTTCTTTGTCGCATTCAGGTCGAAAAAGAAAGTAAGGTTTACGGTCCATAGAATCGGTCTTTAAAGCCGGTGCAGGGATTTAACGTTTATACTATTCCTTTTTCGGGGATCTTCTGTAATGGAGATTTCACATACAACTGAGTAACGAACAAAAGAGATGTGATGCACTGCTAGTGCTACGTCCGTGACGCAGCGAAGCACAGGAACAGGTGAATTGAACAAAAGAGCATACAATCAAATCCAATTTCTATTACTCAAGTTCACAGATACAAAAATGGCGATAAAGCCAAGTTTAGGTGAAACACCAAAATTACACAATAATCATGGCACGCCATCTGTCATCCAAATCAGCGACAGATCACCGTAGACTGCTGAGCTGGCTTAACAGGTCGAGGTCTCTTCACGTCTTTCTCGTCTCCAGTCCGTACCTCGTGAGTCGACTCCAATACTGACGATGTGGGTCCTTTCTCCAGTGATTCGGACAAGTAACGGTCACGGAATTCATTTGATCTGCGGACTCCTCTGTCAGCTGAATTAAGTTCAATTAGAATCATGACCATGACCCATTCCGCCTGCTTCCGCTGCCCAGTTCTTCTTTCTTCTTCTGTGTGACGCTCAGACGGGTCTAAATCGACCCATTAACCTTTCTCATGCCAGGGTCGTTGCATGCATTGACAATCTGTTGTATTTCATAGAAATCCTGCTGCAGAAAATCGTGGCGAGAAATCCCGTGTGCCCGTGTGCCTACCATGTGGTTCCGCACGTTCTCACCCAGTTAATGCGACAGGACCAACGTTTGTTTTCTGTGTCTGATTTTCTGTATCTTTGTTCATGAGGCCACCATGATGAAGCGCTAAATAAGATTGTTTGTTGATCCTTACACTGAAAGTTATAATTGTTGAGGCTCTAGGCAGATGGCAGATGGCAGATGGCAGATGCTACTTTTTATTAAACAATTTTTTTGTTGCCCCCCAACCCCCTAGATTTTTATTAATTGCGGAAAGCTTAGAACATGTTTATGTTACGATTCTAATTATATTGTTAATTTTAAAGTGGTGTAATTTCGTACTTCAATGCTTGTCTTATTTTTAGGAGTTAAATAGTATAATATTTGAATATATTTTGCAAATGTCTTGGTAATATTTATTGTCGTTAGTGTCACTATTACAAAAACCCTTTCGACCTCGGTTGAAATCGTAATCTGCAATCGACTTTCGAACAGATGGCTATCACCCCGATAGGAAAGCTATACACATATGCTATCGGCTCAAAACATATGGCGTTAATCACTATGCCATCGGCAGCGCACAATTGGCTAGACGGTGTTGACTACCCATGCCATCCTTTTCGTTTTGTAATCGACGACAAATGTAATTAAAGATGTTTGTTGGATTTTAATAGCCGATTACAAAAGTGTATTACACCATCTGTTTTGTTTGAGTTGGCGTTGGCAGGTCCTAGTTTGTCATCTGTCATTAATTTTTGAAATGTATATATAATCATTAAGTTTTATCATTAAGAATTATTGTATTAGGAGCTAGCCTCCATCATATATTTGCTAGCTATTTTTAAAACCCAACAAAGCAACAATATACATGCATGCATTCTATACCCATATTTTGACCAACAATTACTATAAACATCAACAACATATACATATACATATACAAGTTATCCAACATATATATTAATCCATACAACAAGCAATATATAAAGTAGATAACAATTATAAAGCAACAATATATAAAACAATATTTCATTGTATCCAAAAACCAACAACTGTATTTACCACAAAATTAAAACCAACACCAAACTATTAGTTAGGGATGAAATGTGTTTGGTGTTATGTAAACTTTGCATGTGTGAATACTTTTGTTTAGTAAAATGAATACTTTGGTTATGAAGTTTGTGGTGATTAATATTGTAGTAAATTTTTTCAATGTTATGATAATGATTTGTGATTAATTTTGTAGTTTTATTTTAGAACATATTTGAGAACACATAAACTCTAACTTTCATGTATAGATATGAATACTTGTACGGGTACATGCTAATAACATCTATTTTCCAAAAACATATTCATTTATTAAGAAATATGTTTTATTTAAATGGTTGCATACAAACTTTAACTTTCATGTATAGCTATGAATACTTCCACGAGTACATATTAATAACATCTAATTTCCAAAAAAAAATTAATTTGTTAAAATATTAGTTTTCTTTTAATTGTTGCATACAAAGTTACAAACTATTACTTTCATAAAATTTAAATTGGTAAATATTAGTTTTACTTTATATTATTATTTATATGTATAGGTATGAATACTTCAATGAGCACAGGTTAATACCATAAATTTTACTAAAATGAATTGAATTTGTATGAAATATCTTGTTTAGTTATGTTTAAAAGTTTACAACATAGCTATGAATACGTTAGTTGTAAGGATGGATACTTTGTTTAATAGCAATTAATACCTTATAACCGGTAGGTAGTGGTCCCCCAAGTAGCTTTCAAGTGACGTTTGATGTCCCCTAAGTAGGTAGTGGTTCCCCAAGTAGTTATTGCGTAATAAACTTGTGTGCATTTATCATAAATACTTTATAATATCTATATAAACACTTTCGTATGTAATTATGAATACTTAGTGTTTAGAAATGAATATGAGAAAATGGTATGTTCTTGTTTTCGGCTTCTGTTGCGGTCTCTCCAGTTAGTTATCAGTCCACCGACAATTAAATGCATTTTCTTTTGTTTTATGCACTGGCCGTTGCAGTCCCCCAAGTCAATTAGCGGTCTCCCACATAATAATTGTTTGGTATGCGTTTTGTTTTGTCTTTTTGCGTAGGAAGTTGTGGTCCACCCAGTTAATGAGTGGTCTCCAAATAATTAATGATCAGGGAATGAATGGAAGAAATAAATTGAGGATATTTAGGCACTCCTTCTAATAAATGAGAAGTATCCACTACAACAAAACCGGTCTTCAGCGACTGGCATCAGCGACCGATTCGGTCGCCGGTCGCTGAAAAAAAAATAATAATAAAATGTTTTCGATGACGACCCCTTCAGCGACCGGCGCCCACAGCCTTGATTTGTCCCGGTCGCTGAAGGGTGTCCGTAAGAAACCCGAGCCAGGGTTTTCCTTCTCTCTCGGACTCCTCCCGCGTTTTAGGTTAGCCAAAAAAAATAAAAACCCCACCCGATCCCCCGCCGCCCGAACCCCCACCGCCCTGTCCTCTCTGTGACCTCCGCCGCTGGAAGACCCCGCCTCTCTGACCCCGACCCCGCTGATCTGACCCCGCCTTCTGATTGATGTGTGCCCTCTGCCAAGTTCAGTAAAGAATTGTTGCCTTACTAAATCTCTAACTTGTGATTTATGCTTAAATTTCTGAGTTGGGCAAAATTTGAATAGCTGTGCTCTTACTGGTGCTATTGATTAGTCCCCATCAATTTGTTCAAAACAATAAATTATCTAAATCTATTGGGTTTATTTTATTCAAAGCTTGGGGTGGTTTGATTTTTGGACGTGATAGTAAAACTTGCCAAGTTGCAGTTATGTATTCCATTTTTCTTAAAATGACAAGTTGTCAAGTTGTATCTCAAATTTGTTATTTACTATAGGTGAATGTTTGGAGATATACTTAAATATTGGCTGTTTAGGTACTTGTAAGTACTTTTTTAGGAACAAGAGGTCCTGCTGTGATCTTTGCACATTTATTTGTTGCATGTGATTGTCTACTTGGCCTAGTCATTTTGCACTTTGACAAAAGATCAGTCAATTTTATTAGGCAGGATAAGAAACTTGTGAACGGATTATTTTAGCTGTTGGTCCAGCGATATGTATGATTATATGGTGATTTTTTTTTTTTGTTAAGAATGGTCTTACATATTTTAAGAAACATTCTTTATTCGGTGATAACTGGTCATGAATTGCGTTTTTAATGAGGAGAAATAAATGCAAAGCTTTGATTTGGGCAATTCTTTGTTTACTTGCATACTTGCATACTTGAATGAGAGGAGAAATAAATATATGAGTAGATTAATAATTTAAAACATCAAATTAGATGCATGAAATTAGAACTGGGCAATCAAAGCAATTAGAGACAAACTTGTGCAATTAGAGGCAAACTAGTACTTTAGATATTTCATGTTTATGTCGTTTTGTAAATTGCTTGGTATGTACTAATTAAATTGCTTTTGAATTCCTTTTAATTGCTTGGTGCAATTGGTACGTTTCATACCAGTATTTAAATTTATATTGTATATTTGAATTACTTGTGAATTGTTTAGTACGTTTCCTACCAATTGGTGCTGGAGAAAAATAAATTAACATAATGGGTTCAATAGTTTTTATATTTGTTTGGTACATTTCGTACCAATTGGGAAAAAAAATAACAAAAAAAATACCACAAAAATAAAATTACCCTTCTGAGGCCGATTCTGGGGTTATCAGCGACCGCCGAATCGGTCTCTGATGGTCTTCCACCACGTTAGCATAAAGCATCAGCGACCGATTCATCAGTCACTATAGGGTCATCTGCGACCGTCGCCTTATCCTTCAGCTGCCGGTGACGGCAGCGGTGGGGGCATCAGCGACGGACTGCGACTGGCCCTTCAGTGACCGATTTCGGCCTTCTGCGACCGGCACACCCTTCTGCGATCGGCGCCTTACCCTTCTGTGACCGGTTTAGCTGGTCGCAGAAGGGTTCTGCTACTGTAGTGATCTTTTACCGGTTAAAAAAGGCTTCTGTACCTTTTGTCCTTTTCACTCTTTTAATATTATAGTTGCCACCATCCACATGCTCAACAATCCAGATCACACTTGAATATATATTTCTAACTTTATTTATAATAATGCTTGTACGTATTACTTCAGTGAAGGGTATGCAGTCGTTGACTGGGGGTCAATGGCGGCTAAATACCTTTGGAAGTTTCCTTAATTAGCACCAATAATTGTGCCTCACCTCTTCCTCTGGCACCAATGATTCCCCCCCAATCTACACTCACCTAACTTTCTACCTTGGCTCCGGTTGCAAATACCGCCACACCCCAAATTTTAATAAGCAAAATGGTGGTACCTAACTTGTGCTCAAGACCAATCCAACTCTTATACTTTTCTTCAATTTATTTACTTCTTATTGTACCCCATGGTGCTTCGGTTTCATTCAATTTCAATTTCTCAGACCCCAACACCGTCAATGAACATATCAACTTCCAGGGTGATGCATCCTATGATAATCGGGAAAAAATCAGCTTGACCCTGGAGTCCAGAACCTCGAACCCGCAGAACAGCACAGGAAGAGCAATGTACAATCAGCCGGTGCCCTTGTGGGATCAAGATACCGGAGAGGTAACCAACTTTACAACCCGGTTCTCTTTTCTTATACAAAACACTACACAAAATAACTTCGGGGATGGCTTTGCTTTCTTCCTATCTTCCTATCCATCTCAAATTCCTCAACAAGCAGACGGCAAATATCTTGGCCTTTTCAATTCCACTACCGGCACGAATGCATCGGCTAATCAAGTAGTCGCAGTTGAGTTTGATACCTACTTGAATTACATTATAGACCCAAATTCAACAGATCGATCTCTTTGCCACATTGGTATTGATGTAGACATGATCGAATCAACTTCTTACCAGCTCATTCCAAATTACCTTTTTGTTGGTACAAGGATGACTGCACAGATTGAGTATAACAGTTGGCTAAAACTTTTGAGTCTTTCCCTTTGGCATGAAAATAACTTGACTACCCAATTCAATCTCAGTGCAAATGTTGATATAAGGAACCTGCCACCAAATACATCCATAGGCTTCTCAGCAGCCACCGGAGCAGCTATTGAAGCGCACCAGATATTCTGGTGGTCTTTTAACTCAACATTAGAAATGAAGCAAATTTCCCCCAGTTTAGCTCCATCAGAAGCCCCAATGGTTAGAAAAAATAAAAACACGAGAAATGTATCGGTCATAGTTGGAATAGCCGTGGGCACATTTATCTTGTTTCTTTTAGTAGGAATCTTTATATATCATCTCAGAAAAAAGAGTTCAATCAAGAAAATCAGAGAAATTGAGGTGATTGATGATGAATCAATTGATTACGAATTTGAAAAGGGGAGAGGACCCAAGAGGTTCCCGTACAGTGAACTGGTTGATGCAACAAATGGCTTCGGGGAGAACGAGAAACTTGGAGAAGGTGGGTTTGGATCAGTCTACAGAGGTATTTTAAAGGATGAAAGCACTCATGTTGCTGTTAAGAGGGTGTCAAAAGATTCAAAGCAAGGGAAAAAAGAGTATATATCAGAGGTCAAGATTATAAGTCAACTAAGGCATCGAAATCTTGTTCAACTAATTGGTTGGTGCCATGATCATGGAGAACTTTTATTGGTTTATGAATTGATGCTTAAGGGAAGCCTCGACAAACATTTGTATAGCAATGAAACTCTTCTAACTTGGCCAATTAGGCACAATATAGCACTAGGGCTAGGCTATGCTCTTTTATACCTCCATGAAGAGTGGGAACAATGTGTTGTCCATAGAGATATCAAGCCAAGCAACATAATGTTAGATTCCTCATTCAATGCTAAGCTCGGTGATTTCGGCCTTGCTAGACTTATTGATCATAACCAGGAAGTAGAAACAGTTGCTGCTGGCACCAAGGGTTATATAGCACCAGAATGTGTCTTTGGAACGGCAAATGCAAGCACCCATTCTGATGTTTTCAGTTTTGGAGTTGTCTTGCTGGAAATTGCCTGTGGAAGGAGGCCCATAATGCCTCAACAGGATGAAAGGAAGGTGAGTTTAGTTGAATGGGTTTGGGATTTGTATGGGCAGAATGCACTTATGGAGGCTGTTGATTCAAGTTTAAATGGTGATTTCATGAAAGAAGAAGTCGAGTGTCTGATGATTGTTGGTTTATGGTGTGCACACCCAGAAAAATCCTCGCGCCCATCTATTAGGCAGGCTATGAGTGTTTTGCACTTTCAAGCTAATTTACCAATTCTTCCTCCAAAAATGCCGATGCCAGTGTATACTATTCCATTTCATACCTCCTCAGAGACTACTTCAAGTGGTGCAGCCAAAAATTCAACTTCTTTTTTTGAAGGTCGGTGAGCTGACAATTTCAGAATAAGAAAGTTATTTACAAAAACCGGCTCCATCTTCACACTCTTCCTGGCTGCTCAAACATGAACCGAGAACATTGTAAATAATGAATTTGCGAACAATGTTTCCTCTTATTTTTTTTTTAGTGCTTTTAAATGCACAGTACTACCATGATTCTTATTTGCTAGTTTTCTTTGTCTTTCTATTGTGTTGTTTTTTCTCTGTTGCTTTTGTTTCTAGACTTTCTTCTTGCAATATGTATTTTATAGAATTGTTCTTTTTTTCCTTTTTTGTTATGTTTAGTTGTGTTAAAACCATTTGTCTTCTGTAATATGTTATGATAAACCAGTTAGCTCAATAAATTTCTTATAATTTTTTGCTGTGGTGGTTCTCGTTTTGCTACAAAGTCAAATGTTATGCAGATCAGGTTCAGCTTACCTAGTTGTCTATTTCTGTTTATGTTAATATTTTGATAACCTTTGAAATAAGCTTTGAATTTTTGATGAAATGAAAAGACTTACCATCATTTTGACTAATTTCCATGCTTTAAATTTCACACAAATGCCGGCATGTGATTGGTACCATTTCCATCCATCTTCAGTATGACACGGTAGCAATTTCCATCCATGTGATTGGTACCATTTCCATCCATCATCAGTATGACACACGGCTGAGTCTGGACAGACCACAGTTTTTGGTCCTGGGGTCCAACAGACATCCGAGATTGAGGAGGTTCGTCAGGAGCCGGTTCAGTCTACAGATGTCCAGATAGACGACTCTGCATCCTCCGCAGATACAGACGAGACGCCACTCTGCAGGCGGGGTCGGGGGTTTAGGAAGAAGAAGGCGAGGACGGTGTTTAGTCCAGAGCCGTAGATTTTCATTTGTTGTACTGTTAGATGTTTTGTTAGATTCTTATTTGTAGTATTAGTAGATGTTTTGTCAGATACTTATTTATTTCGTTGATTAGTTTCTTGTTTGTTTGATTTTGTTGTTATTTATTTATTTTGTTGATTTCATTATCTCAGAGTACACAAAGGAATTTCAAAGAAACCACATATCTAAAATATCTAAAATATTCCAAACGAATACGATACAATTAAAAATCAATTTAAACAACATTCGAAATTAAATAAATAACTCTTAACAAATTACAATTTCGTATTTTTAAAATAAAAAAATAGAGGGTCCGCTTCGGCATATAGCGGCCCTAGGGTCCGCTATATGCCAGAGCGGACCCATATGAGGGTCCGCTCCGGCATTCTGCGGCACCCCTCATATGGGTCCGCTCCGGCATTCCACGGCCGTGCTAGATTTAGAATTGTCAGAAAACCGTGGTTATTTGGTTAATTTATTTTTTTAAAATGGTATAAATAAAAATTTCGGATTAAATGAGAAGTATCCACTACAACAAAACCGGTCTTCAGCGACCGATTCGGTCGCCGGTCGCTGAAGACACCCTCCAAAAAAAATTAATAATAAAATATTTTCGGTAACGACCCCTTCAGCGACCGGCGCCCACAGCCTTCAGCGACTGATTTGTCCCGGTCACTGAAGGGTGTCCGTAAAAAATCCGCGCCAGGATTTTCTTTCTCTCTCGAACTCCTCCCGCGTTTTAGGTTAGCCAAAAAAAAAACCCGCCCGATCCCCCGCCGCCTGGTCCTATCTGTGACCCCCGCCGCTGGAAGACCCCGCCTCTCTGACCCCAATCCCAACCCCGACCCCGACCCCGCTGCTGGAAGAGCCCGCCTCTCTGACCTCGACCCCGACCCCACCCCTCTGACCCCCGCCCCGACCCCGCTGATCTGACCCCGCCTCTCTGATTGATGTGTGCCCTCTGGCAAGTTCAGTAAATTGCCTTACTAAATCTTTAACTAGTGATTTATGCTCTTAAATTTCTGATTTGCTCTTAAATTTCTGATTTGGGCAAATTTGAATAGCTGTGCTCTTACTGGTGCTATTGATTAGTCCTCATCAATTTGTTCAAAACAATAAATTTTCTAAATCTATTGGGTTTATTTTATTCAAAGCTTGGGGTGGTTTGATTTTTGGACGTGATAGTAAAACTTGCCAAGTTGCAGTTAGGTATTCCATTTTTCTTAAAATGACAAGTTGTCAAGTTGTATCTAAAATTTGTTATTTACTATAGGTGAATGTTTGGAAATATACTTAAATATTGGCGGTTTAGGTACTTGTAAGTACCTTTTTTTTTTTTTCTTTTTTGAAAGTTTGAACGCCCGTAGGCAACTTGTAAGTACTTTTTTAGGAACAAGAGGTCCTGCTGTGATCTTTGCACATTTATTGCTCGCATGTGATTGTCTACTTGGCCTAGTCATGTTGCACTTTGACAAAAGATCAGTCCATTTTATCAGGCAGGATAAGAAACTTGTGAACGGATTATTTTAGCTGTTGGTCCAGTGATACGTATGATTATAGAGAAAGGCTTGGGTCTGAAATCCATCGGACTCAAATTTGGATCAGATGGGTTTCGGAACCGTCCGTCCACTTTAAATTTGTGCATACGAATTTTAAAGCAGATGCAAAAGTTGCGGGCGCGAATCATAAAGCAGATCGGACGATGAGAAAACCCGTCGAACTCACTTTGAGTCTGATGCCCATCAGACCCAAATTTCTCCCATGATTATATGGTGATTTTTTTTTTTGTAAGAATGGTCTTACATATTTTAAGAAACATTCTTTATTCGGTGATAACCAGTCATGAATTGCGTTTTTAATGAGGAGAAATAAATGCAAAGCTTTGATTTGGGCAATTCTTTGTTTACTTGCATACTTGCATACTTGAATGAGAGGAGAAATAAATATATGAGTAGATTAATAAATTTAGAACATCAAATTAGATGCATGAAATTAGAACTGGGCAATCAAAGCAATTAGAGACAAACTTGTGCAATTAGAGGCAAACTAGTACTTTAGATATTTCATGTTTATGTCGTTTTGTGAATTGCTTGGTATGTACTAATTAAATTGCTTTTGAATTCCTTTTAATTGCTTGGTGTAATTGGTACGTTTCATACCAGTATTTTATATTGTATATTTGAATTACTTGTGAATTGCTTGGTATGTTTTCGTACCAATTGGTGCTGGAGAAAAATAAATTAGCATAATGGGTTCAATGGTTTTTATATTTGTTTAATACATTTCATACCAATTGGGGAAAAAAATTAACAAAAAAAATATCACAAAAATAAAATTACCCTTCTGCGGCCGATTCTGGGCCCATCAGCGACTACCGAATCGGTCTCTGATGGTCTTCCACCACGTCAGCATAAAGCATCAGCGACCGATTCATCAGTCGCTATAGGGTAATATGCGACCGTCGCCTTATCCTTCAGCGGCCGGTGACGGCGAAGGCGGGGGGCATCAGCGACGGACTGCGACTGGCCCTTCAGTGACCGATTTCGGCCTTCTGCGACCGGCGCCTTACCCTTCTGTGACCAGTTTAGCCGGTCGCAGAAGGGTTCTGCTGCTGTAGTGATCTTTTACCGGTTAAAAAAGGCTTCTGTACCTTTTGTCCTTTTCACTCTTTTAATATTATAGTTGCCACCATCTACATGCTCAACAATCAAGATCACACTTGAATATATATTTCTAACTTTATTTATAATAATGCTTGTACGTATTACTTCAGTGAAGGGTATGCAGTCGTTGACTGGGGGTCAATGGCGGCTAAATACCTTTGGAAGTTTCCTTAATTAGCACCAATAATTGTGCCTCACCTCTTCCTCTGGCACCAATGATTCTCCCCCAATCTACACTCACCTAACTTTCTACCTTGGCTCCGGTTGCAAATACCGCCACACCCCAAATTTTAATAAGCAAAATGGTGGTACCTAACTTGTGCTCAAGACCAATCCAACTCTTATACTTTTCTTCAATTTATTTACTTCTTATTGTACCCCATGGTGCTTCGGTTTCATTCAATTTCAATTTCTCAGACCCCAACACCGTCAATGAACATATCAACTTCCAGGGTGATGCATCCTATGATAATCGGGAAAAAATCAGCTTGACCCTGGAGTCCAGAACCTCGAACCCGCAGAACAGCACAGGAAGAGCAATGTACAATCAGCCGGTGCCCTTGTGGGATCAAGATACCGGAGAGGTAACCAACTTTACAACCCGGTTCTCTTTTCTTATACAAAATACTACACAAAATAACTTCGGGGATGGCTTTGCCTTCTTCCTATCTTCCTATCCATCTCAAATTCCTCAACAAGCAGGCCAGTACTTTGGCAAATATCTTGGCCTTTTCAATTCAACTACCGGCATGAATGCATCGGCTAATCAAGTAGTCGCAGTTGAATTTGATACCTACTTGAATCATATTATAGACCCAAATTCAACAGATCGATCTGTTTGCCACATTGGTATTGATGTTAACATGATCGAATCAACTTCTTACCAGCTCATTCCAAATTACCTTTTTGTTGGTACAAGGATGACTGCACAGATTGAGTATAACAGTTGGCTAAAACTTTTGAGTCTTTCCCTTTGGCATGAAAATAACTTGACTACCCAATTCAACCTCAGTGCAAATGTTGATATAAGGAACGTGCCACCAAATGCATCCGTAGGCTTCTCAGCAGCCACCGGAGCAGCTTTTGAAGCGCACCAGATATTCTGGTGGTCTTTTAACTCAACCTTAAATATTTCCCCCATTTTAGCTCCATCAGAAGCCCCACCACCCAAAGCCCCATCGGTTACAAAAAATAAAAACACGATAAATGTGCCGTTCATAGTTGGAATAGTTGTGTGCACATTTGTCATAGTTATTTTAGTATTGATCTTTATATATCATCTCAGAAAAAAGAGTTCAATGAAGAAAATCGGAGAAATTGAAGTGATTGGTGATGAATCAATTGATGAAGAATTTGAAAAGGGGAGAGGACCCAAGAGGTTCCCGTACAATGAACTGGTTGACGCAACAGACGGCTTTGGGGAGGATGAGAAGCTAGGAGAAGGAGGGTTTGGATCAGTCTACAGAGGTATTTTAAAGGATGAAAGCATTCATGTTGCTGTTAAGAGGGTGTCAAAAGATTCAAAGCAAGGGAAAAAAGAGTATATATCAGAGGTCAAGATTATAAGTCAACTAAGGCATCGAAATCTTGTTCAACTAATTGGTTGGTGCCATGATCATGGAGAATTTTTATTGGTTTATGAATTGATGCATAACGGAAGCCTCGACAAACATTTGTATAGCAATGAAACTCTTCTAACTTGGCCAATTAGGCACAATATAGCACTAGGGCTAGGCTATGCTCTTTTATACCTCCATGAAGAGTGGGAACAATGTGTTGTCCATAGAGATATCAAGCCAAGCAACATAATGTTAGATTCCTCATTCAATGCTAAGCTCGGTGATTTCGGCCTTGCTAGACTTATTGATCATAACCAGGAAGTAGAAACAGTTGCTGCTGGCACCAAGGGTTATATAGCACCAGAATGTGTCTTTGGCACGGGAAATGCAAGCACCCATTCTGATGTTTTCAGTTTTGGAGTTGTCTTGCTGGAAATTGCCTGTGGAAGGAGGCCCATAATGCCTCAACAGGATGAAAGGAAGGTGAGTTTAGTTGAATGGGTTTGGGATTTGTATGGGCAGAATGCACTTATGGAGGCTGTTGATTCAAGTTTAAATGGTGATTTCATGAAAGAAGAAGTCGAGTGTCTGATGATTGTTGGTTTATGGTGTGCACACCCAGAAAAATCCTCGCGCCCATCTATTAGGCAGGCTATGAGTGTTTTGCACTTTCAAGCTAATTTACCAATTCTTCCTCCAAAAATGCCGATGCCAGTGTATACTATTCCATTTCATACCTCCTCAGAGACTACTTCAAGTGGTGCAGCCAAAAATTCAACTTCTTTTTTTGAAGGTCGGTGAGCTGACAATTTCAGAATAAGAAAGTTATTTACAAAAACCGGCTCCATCTTCACACTCTTCCTGGCTGCTCAAACATGAACCGAGAACATTGTATAATGAATATGCGAACAATGTTTCCTCTTATTTTTTTTTTTAGTGCTTTTAAATGCACAGTACTACCATGATTCTTATTTGCTAGTTTTCTTTGTCTTTCTATTGTGTTGTTTTTTCTCTGTTGCTTTTGTTTCTAGACTTTCTTCTTGCAATATGTATTTTATATAATTGTTCTTTTTTTCCTTTTTTGTTATGTTTAGTTGTGTTAAAACCATTTGTCTTCTGTAATATGTTATGATAAACCAGCTAGCTCAATAAATTTCTTATAATTTTTTGCTGTGGTGGTTCTCGTTTTGCTACAAAGTCAAATGTTATGCAGATCAGGTTCAGCTTACCTAGTTGTCTATTTCTGTTTATGTTAATATTTTGATAACTTTTGAAATAACCTTTGAATTTTTGATGAAATGAAAAGACTTACCATCATTTTGACTAATTTCCATGCTTTAAATTTCACACAAATGCCGGCATGTGATTGGTACCATTTCCATCCATCATCAGTATGACACACGGTAGCAATTTTTCTTTTTCTAAGATTAGTGGCTTTAAATGCCTACTAATGATTTCAATTATAAAAAAAAATATTTAAAATGACCCTCATTCCTAGATCTAAACTCCTTTATTCTCATGAAGTTATCTAAACTACTCTAATTATCTAATCCTACTTATTTACAAGTCTTGAACACCCTATTACCTCATTCCCAATCTCTCTCCACGATCGGATTCGCTTTTGTCTGATAGTTGCCACGCTCTGATCGAGATAAACTCTACTTTCCGAGCTCTGACAATACCGCATTCTAGGCTCCACTCATCTGGTCTCCCTCTCACCCCCCTCATTGTCCTCTTTGCTCGAGGAGGTAGAGACGAGAGAGTGGAGGGTATCGTTGTGTGTGTGTGTGTGTGGAGGGGGGGAGGGGGGTTGTGTCTAGGGTTCACCTCTTTTTCGCTTAAGTTGAAAAGAGCGAAGGGAGAAAATCGCGTTTTTACCCGGTTGCAATCTCGCCATTCCTCCCAAATCACAACCCAAAAACTCTCAAATTGAACTGGTTCAATTTCCCTTTGCCTTCCCACCAGCACTCAAAATCCACCGCATTACACCAGCTTGTCTATCTGTGAAAGATACAGCACAATTTGTCAACTTCAGTTTCTGTCTCGGTACCTTCATCTATATATCTCAAAACCAGCAAACGGGTTCCTCTGAGGATATGATCTGAATCAGACTGATGTTAGAATTGCCAGATCTGATTGGCTGAGAAAATGTGTTTGGTGTTCGCCACATGCGTGGTGTTGTGAGTTCTCTTACGGCTGTTAGTTGGAAGGAGATTTGACAGAATGTGTTGAAAATACTTTGTTAATTTGGAAAATTTGACGGTAGCCTCAGTAAGTAGTTTATTTTTATTTTCTGACAAAACAGAGAGAGTAGATTAAGTAGAAGATTGAAAATTTGGAGGTTTTGAATTTCAATTCAGCACCAAGATTGTGGTGATTGTTGTATAAAGAGATCCTGAATAAGGATATATTGGGAGACTTTGTCCATATCATAAAAAGGCAGGAAAGCAATAATTAATAGAAACACTGTATTGTTGCTATTAGCCATGCATGCTGGTAAAAAGGCACAATTCAGCAAACAATTTTAATGGCCATTCTTTCCTCTTCTATGTGTGTAATAATCCCAAAAATACCCTGAAATTGGACTTAGATGGGCACTAGTTCAACATCACGACTTCAAATGGCCAAAATTATACAGAAAGCAATCAATTACTAGGCCCAATCATTGTCGGTATTGAGATTATCAGCTAATATTAATCAGCCTTGTGGCCTCAATATAATTTCTAAACTTACTAGTTCTATACCGAAATATCAAAGTCTCCAAATTCAGCTCCAATACTACAGAGGTATACAACCAACCAAAAAACATCTATACACGCTCCATACTTCACCTTAGATATCTATCGAGTATCAATCAAAGTCGTAATAAAACTTTAGGTAAAAAAAAGTAAGGTGAGAAGGAAATTGCCCCGAAAATACCACTGATCAAGAACAAATCGACGAGGTTAGACCCAATCAGATAGAATAACAGTTCTGAGAAACAAAAGGGGCAGATCCTTATTGTACCAATTAGAAGCGGAGCAGTAAACAATGCTGAAAAGGGAAGATCGTGCGTACCTGAATTACTAAATGGCAACAAGCGGAGTTGTGAGTTGTGATTATTGAATCGAGGATCGACGGGCTAGAGAGACGGAGAGGAGAGGCAGGGGAGAAAGGCGTGGCGCGTGGCTGGGCTTGAGGCGGAGAGGGTTTTGGGTCTGGCGCGCAAGTCGCTTTTTTTTTTTTACCAAAACTTGCAGCAACCAGTGCTGTCACCGTCGCTCAACCGGTCGCTAATAATATTGGTCTCCTGACTTCCCATGAATTTTTCTTTTTTTGTGGGAAAAAGACCTCAAATTAGTACCAGTCTCCATGAGGCTGATATCAGTCCCAGCTGACCAAAATTGTTGTAGTGGATGGTTAATTTGAAAATGAACCTCAAATTAGTATCAGTCTTGATATGTGTTGAAAGTTGATCCAAAATTAGCTCTCTCTATTTAGAATTCTGTTGTAGTTGTTTTTAGAAGCATGAATGTGTGTTAGTGGATTAGTGGGTCTCTAAATATAGGTGTGTATGTAGTAGGATTAGTGGGTTCTATAATTAGTCATGTAGTAGCAGGATAGGTGCAGGTGTTACTTCTATTTTGGGGACTGTTTGTAATAGCAGAACAAGGTAGTGGGGTACTAAATTTAGATGATCCAAATTTAGTTGTTGTAGGGCTATAAATTCAGCATGTTGTAATTGAATTAATTAAGAAGTGAAGTAAAATTATTTGTGTCAATCCTTCTTCCTCTGTTTACTCTTCCAACAAAGTGGTATCAGAGCCGAGTCGATCAACCCTGGGGCGTTTTCATGGCAGAAAACGGCAGCACCATGGTGAATGTCACACAGCCAGCAATACCTCTCTTCAAAGGCGAAAACTATGCTTTTTGGAGCATCAAGATGACGACCTTGTTCAAGTCTCATGGCCTATGGGACTTGATAGCAAATGGAGTTCCTGATCCAGATCCTAATCCGCAAGAGAATCAGAAGAAAGATACACGAGCGCTGTTTTTCATCCAACAAGCAGTGCATGATACCATCTTCTCGAAAATTGCAGCAGCCACCAACGCAAAGGAGGCATGGACAACCCTGAAAACAGCATTTCAAGGGAGTACTCGATTCATGGCAATCAAACTTCAAGGCCTACGCAGGGACTTTGAAACATTGCAGATGAACAAGGAAGAATCAGTCCAAATTTTCCTTTCAAGAGTACAAGAGGTGGTCAATCAAATCCGAGCATTTGGAGACACCATGGAGGAGAAGACGGTGGTGGCAAAGGTGTTGAGAAGCCTAACACCCAAGTTTGATCATGTGGTAGCAGCAATCGAAGAGTCCAAAGATCTAGCAACCTACACCTTTGATGAACTCATGGGGTCACTGCAGACTCATGAAGCAAGGATGTCAAAGGCTGAAGATAAAGGCGAAGACAAGACATTTTACATGAAGGGGGAGTCATCAAGAGGCAGATCTAATGGCTACCCAAGAGGCCGAGGAAGAGGAAGAAACAATTCCAGCAGAGGCAGCCACAATCCCAGCAGAGGACGGGCTAATTCAAGCAGAGGAGGTAGAAACAATCAAGCAAATTCATACGAAGATTCCAAGAGGGATGTTCAATGCTATTATTGCAACAAGTATGGGCACTACCAAGCAGAATGCTACAAGAAGCAAAGAGAAGAGAGTCAAGCAAATTATATAGAAGAGGAGGATACGCAACCAACTCTCTTCATGGCCAACAGCGCGGTTGACAAAGTTGATGCAAGCAGCATCTGGTTTCTCGATAGCGGGTGTTCAAATCACATGTCCGGATTCAAGCAGTTGTTTGAAGACTTGGATGAAACATGCAAGTTGGAAGTTAAACTTGGTGATGACAAGCTAATTCAAGTAGAAGGCAAGGGCACGGTTGCAGTGCACACCAAAGAAAACGGTATGAAATACTTGCATAATGTGTATTATATTCCAGATTTGTCTCAAAATCTGCTAAGTATCGGGCAGTTGATGGATTGTGGTTATTCAATTGTGTTTGAAGGGAAAACTTGTGTAATAAAATCCAAAAACCAAGTATTGGTAGAAGTGAACATGGCAACCAATAAATTGTTTCCCTTGGAGGTTTCAAATGTAAAGGAAAAAGCAATGGTTGCAAAAGATTTGAACCAATCTGAGTTATGGCATCTTAGATATGGTCATTTGAATATCAATGGTCTGAAATTATTGAACCAAAAACAAATGGTTTATGGCCTACCCGAAATCAACCAAATAGGTGTTTGTGAAGGGTGTATATTTGGTAAACAAGCCAAGTTTCCATTTCCAAAAGGCCAAGCCAAGAGAGCAACTCAAGTGCTTGAGTTGGTTCATGCGGATTTGTGTGGTCCAATGCAAACCGAATCTCTTGGAGGCAGCAAATATTTCCTTTTTTTCACAGATGATTATAGTAGGATGAGTTGGGTGTATTTCCTACAAAGCAAAGGAGAGGCATTCAGAAGTTTCAAGGTGTTTAAAGCTTTTGTAGAGAAGCAATCTGAAAAGAAGTTGAAGGTGTTAAGAACGGACCGAGGTGGTGAGTTCCTCTCAAAAGAATTTATTAACTTCTGTGAAAATGAAGGGATACACCGTGAGTTAACCACACCCTATACACCTGAGCAAAATGGGGTGGCTGAGAGAAAGAATAGAACAGTTGTTGAGATGGGTAGAAGCATGCTCAAATGCAAGAACCTACCAAACAAATTCTGGGCTGAGGCAGTTGCAACTGCGATGTATGTGTTGAACATTTCACCAACAAAAGTTGTGATGAATAAAACTCCATTTGAGGCATGGTTTGAGAGGAAACCAGAGGTAAGTCATCTTAGAGTATTTGGATGTATAACCTATGCATTTGTCAATCCACAAAAGAGAACCAAACTTGATGAAAAATCTGAAAAATGTATTTTCATCGGGTATTGTACACAATCCAAAGGGTATAGGTTGTATAATCCAGAAAGTGAAAAAAATCATGCTAAGCAGAAATGTTTTGTTTAATGAAAAGGCAAATTGGAAATGGAATGAAGAAAAACAAGGAGTAGAAATTATTGAATGTGCAGAATTTTATGATGTGGAAGATGAAGTGCATCAACAACCTAATCCAAACGCTAGTGAACAACCCTCAAACAGCAGCACAAGTAAATCCTTTTTGAGTGGTGAAGAGAGCTCGAATGAAACTTCAAGTACTGGTCCATCTATAAGAGTTTATAGGAGGCGTGATCGAAGTCCAGAAATAACAAGCAGAAAAACCAAGACCTTGCAAGAACTATATGACACTACACAAGTTCTCTTTGTTGCAGATCCCACACCATATGAAGAAGCTTGGAGTAACCAATTTTGAATCAAGGGGGAGTGTTGAAAGTTGATCCAAAATTAGCTCTCTCTATTTAGAATTCTGTTGTAGTTGTTTTTAGAAGCATGAATGTGTGTTAGTGGATTAGTGGGTCTCTAAATATAGGTGTGTATGTAGTAGGATTAGTGGGTTCTATAATTAGTCATGTAGTAGCAGGATAGGTGCATGTCTTACTTCTATTTTGGGGACTGTTTGTAATAGCAGAACAAGGTAGTGGGGTACTAAATTTAGATGATCCAAATTTAGTTGTTGTAGGGCTATAAATTCAGCATGTTGTAATTAAATTAATTAAGAAGTGAAGTAAAATTATTTGTGTCAATCCTTCTTCCTCTGTTTACTCTTCCAACAATATGCTCTCCAGTCTCCATGAAGGGATTTATTTACCTATTGAACCAGAGGTAAAGATGTGGAGCTCTATGGTAACTCACAATTGGTTAGAGATTGGACCTACCCCTGGCAAATGGGCCTCATCTGCAATTGCTTCATAATCTCTACCAAAAAAAATGTGCTAAATTTAAATTTTAAAAATAAAACAAGACAGTCCCAAGCACTGGAAACAGAATTTCACTACTGTTCGATCTAACATAGTTCAAATTACTTGCTTTACCTTTGATTGCCCGGACAATATGCCACACACAACCTCCAAATTCATGGATAAGTGTCCTCTGCCCGTTCGCCTTAATTTCGGTATGAATTGCTGAACGGATATTGCCACGCCGCCAGTCGAGCTGTCGACCAGCACTTCTGCCATGTTGCCATCCATCCTGTTTCTTTGTCGCATTCAGGTCGAAAAAGAAAGTAAGGTTTACGGTCCATAGAATCGGTCTTTAAAGCCGGTCCAGGGATTTAACGTTTATACTATTCCTTTTTCGGGGATCTTCTGTAATGGAGATTTCACATACAACTGAGTAACGAACAAAAGAGATGTGATGCACTGCTACGTCCGTGACGCAGCGAAGCACAGGAACAGGTGAATTGAACAAAAGAACAAACAATACAAATCCAATTTCTATTACTCAAGCTTACAGATACAAAAATGGCGATAAAGCCAAGTTCAGGTGAAACACCAAAATTACACAATAATCATGGCAAGCCATCTGTCGTCCAAATCAGCGACAGATCACCGTCGACGGCTGAGCTGGCTTAACAGGTCGAGATCTCTTCGCGTCTTTCTCGTCTCCAGTCCGTACCTCGTGAAGTCTACATTTTTATCTCCCAATAGATGAAGGAAGCTCATTAATTTGTTGAAACAAAAGACGGAAAAAGATGCAAAAAGTAGAGAGGATCGGAAAACAAATGATGAAATTTTTTTTATCACTAATAAGGAAATAAACAAATTAACAACAGGATGCTTACAGTATGCTGTTTGTAATTGGCACCATCCATTCCTTGAATGTTAATTTTCTGTTATTTGTAAAATAAACAAACAATAATTTTAGTGGGAAGCTTGATTCAATAAATAAATAACTGAGAGATGAAAAGTACAGATTAAAGATGTAAAATACCAATTTTCTAACCTCAGATGTAAATTACCGTGCAATGCCGATAGGAAAGGAGATTGGGGCGGTTTGGCGTCAGGCTTGCAGATGGTTATCTTTAATCAAGGTTTCTAGGCATCTCTCCGGTTGAGTCATTTCAAGGAGAAATTAATACATGGACTTAACCTACAATTAATTACTGTACACCAAAGGGTCGAGGCTCAAGGAGTCCGAATCCTCTGGAGTAACACAAATTTTTAGTTGAGATTTTGCCTGTTACAAAATTTGGACTAATTTGATAAGAGGTGAAATGCACGAGACTTCTTCAATGCTCGTGTTAAAGCAGATTACATAATTTTAGAGGCAATATTAAACTTTCAAATTATAAAAATCACACTTGTAACTGAAGTCCATCATATAAATATTTTATGTTACATCCATAGCATTTTACTATAAACTATATAAAAAATTATGTACAGTACGTAAATTTTGCAAATAAATTAGGTGAATTGACCTTTATATTTTGAATGTATATTTGCCTTGACAATCCACATGTCAACTCAAAATTTTTGAGTTAGGTGATATGAATTTGAAGCTCAAGTGGACAAAGTCAGTCTATTGATTTTTTTATTTAACATTTTATCAACGAATCTATTTACTATTTAGACTACAGGACATTTTATCTAATATTTACCATTTTTATTTTTACCTAATTAAATATGCAATTTTGTTTGAGATTCACATCTAAAATTTACAAAACCAAATTCATATCTATATCTCAGAGTTTATATGTAATATTGTTACTCTTCAAGTTTGATTTTTGACAAGGACTAAACTAATTAGCCTCGACTCTTAGTTTTATTGTTCTCAATGCTAATGTTATTAACTTTAAATACTCGACCAAGTCTATCTGTATTATACCTTGCATGAATTGCTTCTGCCACGTGGTTATTGTTCTTCAATAGTGTACACATAATTTGGGCCGTAAAAATATGTAGGACCCGTTTAAGTGTTTCGATTCGAGGCCCAAATTTTGGGCTCAAATCCAACGTCGTTTTGGAAAGGCCTTGCTAAAATAAAAAATTTGAGAGACTGAATTGTACAATGCATTATACACCAAATACTCACAGACCGAAGTAAGTCCATTTTTTGTTTCATTTCTTACATTTTGGGCAGGACCATAAATTACGGTTATAGTTGTTCGTGAACTTGGGCTTTCTTTAATTATGGATTTGTCGGCTTTTATTACAGTCAAATAATTTCCTTTATGCAAGGGAGCCTCTCCTTTGAACAAATTTCATATTTACCCAACTATGCAGATAATAACTAAAAATTTCATGTTAACAAATTTCAATAGAGGTTGCGCAGATAATTCTGCGCACCTCAAAACGGGTTGTGCAGCTATTATTTGCGCACCCCCAAGAGGGGATAGACAACTATTATTTGTGTAACTATTTGATTTGCAATTAATACCTGCTGTTAATACCATTTGATTGTGTAGATAATAATAATTGCGCATCCTCAGGAGGAGGGAGGTGCGTAGCTATTATCTACATAGCGGTTAAAAGAACAATGACTCATCCATCTATTCATTTCACAAAAATAGTAACTGAAAATATTCGGCATTTCATAAGACACTACTATAAAAAATACATTTATTATCGCCCCTTTTTTATCTGGTGTCCTTCGATCTAACTAACTGATGACGTTCATGGCACCCCTCCTTTGCCATTGAGTATATTTTAAGTACAGTTAGTATTGAGTAAGTCTTCAACATCGGTTTGGCTCAACGGACGATGACATTGAGGGGGTGACTGTTACCATCTGTTTGTTACATGAGCCGTTGGTGTTAGTACAAAGCAATAACAACTCGTTACCATATTGAACCGATGACTTAGATTTTGACTAAGTTTTGAACTTAAGGGCATAATTAAATTTCACAGTGATCTTCTAACATGTGTCAGGTATCTCTCTACATTTTGCTCATATTTTTATGAATTTTATTTCATTGGTTTTCATTCAAATTTGCACCAGCAACTTTGCTGTTCAGGATTTTTAAACATGCCAGAATTTAAGAATTTATTCTGGACAATTGGCAACATTATTTTTTTATTTTTTTATATGGAAATGTATGTCAGGATGTGTTCTACAAGCTCAATTTATTTCAAGCTCATTGGGTACTTAGAACCAGTACTGGTAAAGGATTTTCTACAGGGATGTTTGCTGGTAAACTGCAGTTTGCTATTCTGAAAGTCAGATTTGTTATTTCCACCATGGGCAAACCACTACACCAAATTTCGATTTCTTTACATGGAAATATTCATTATGAGCTAATCTATATGCATGATTTATTTGGTGGTTTTTGGAGTTTTCTTTGTCTGTCTGGTATGGAGTTTATATCATGAACCATATGTAGCAGAAATGAAGAAATGGAAAAAGAAAAATATCAGAAAGATTGAAAGGCTCAGATTCAAAAATTCATAGAAAATAGCAGAAAAATCTAATTGATACAAAATTTGAGTCTAAACTGCTTGGAAGAGAGTCATCTACATGTTTGTGTTCTTAGATTTGATAGAATCAGGATCTATGTCACTTGATTTGTCAGTTTTTGACAGAAGGGCATTTCTGGAATTTATTGAACAGTAGGGATATCAAATGCCTTTCATTTGCTCTCACAACCTCAATTATGCAATATGGTCCCTCAAAGAGGATAAAAGTTCGGATTTGTAAAAGGAGATGGTAGTTAAACATCAATCCTTAGCAAATCGTCCTTTTATTTCTTTCTAGCATACCGTCATACATGGATTTATTTAATATATTAAAAGGTTAGCAAAAATTCTAAATTGTAAAAGGGGATTGTATTTAAACATCAACCCTTCTACAAAATGTCATTCTTATTGCCTTTTAATATATTGCCTCATTTTATTTATTTTGTGTTATAAAGGTATATAAAAGATGCTAATTAATAGAGGGATGGTAGTTAAACATCAACCACTAACATTATTTCTTTTATATATTTCATGACACAAAATTGTCACTTTATTTATTTATTTGGTTGAATATGCTTATGTGTGCTTCATTCTTTTGTTTTAATAATGACAAAAAGAAAGAAAGAAAAGAGGAAAAAGAGAGAAACAATAAAGGAATATAAAAGAGCAATTTTCTTGTGTAGAATCATAGGTTTTTGTATTCTCAACTATAGTAGTTGCATTTTGCCTCATCTAAGTTATTTGTGAATTATCAAATCCTATACTACATTGTGTGCGGTGAAGATATGGTGTCTCTCAGCTCATAAACCAACCTTATTGTGTGCCACACCGATTTCTGTGCCTAGGCTCATGAGAGCAAGCCAAATAGCTTCTATCACATACCCTTATCATGTTGTAAGGTCCAATTGAACAAGGCAACAACTCTACACTAGGTTTTAACCATCTCAAATTCGGATCCCATGTGGCCTTCGTGTGCAAACCGAACCCCACCTACTTTGATCAAATTAAGTGTTTAGATAGTGTCACGTAGGTCCCACAAAGCGTCCTTGAAGAGCTCATAGCTTGATTTGCATCCAAACCCGAGTTCCCATTTTTTAATTTGATTTATTTCGGCCTTGATTCCGCCTCATCCTATCACCCATTCTAGCCGGTACTTGAACAAAAGATGGAGGAGACGAACCTCTTTCACGTGTAGCTAGAGATTTCCCGTGATTTCTTCTTCTTCTTGGCCGAATTCACCATCTTTTTGTCGGTTTTGTTTGGCTTGGTTCGGATGGTTGGAGGGAGAAGAAGGGTCTTACAAAGGGGTCCCATTTGTCATGCTTAGAAGAAGGGTCTTACAAAGGGTCCCACTTGTCATGTTTAATGAGACTTATATGGATGCTTGAAATATAGTTGGTTGGAGATTGTGGGGGCCAAATGTAAGGTTTGATGAGACTCAAGGTATTCTTGAATCTGATTGGCTGAGAGCAAGGGGACCTATGTGTAAGGTTTAATGAGACTCATAAGGGTATTTGTTCTGTGTAAAATCTTGTAAAATCCATATAAAAATCAACGGCTTGGAGATTTTCGCGTTCTTTATATCGAAATTCTCAGCTTGACACGTATAATATTATTATGAATTTTATTTTCAAGAAATCCAAATCCCATTTTTTGCGAATTTCAAGAAATTAGAATTGAAGGTATTGACTCGATCAATTTTCTTAAGAAATTAATTGGATAAATTTCTTAAATTAATTCTCAACTTTTTAGGGTTCAATAGTATTAATATCAAACAAGTAATACAAATATTTAGAGCTATGCAATGAAGTATTTACACTTTTGAGGTGAACTATTTTTCTTACACGATGGTTAACGCAGGAACTATTGGAGAAAGTTGATGCGGGGATACATGGTCCCACTATTTCATTAGAAGAAGGTTGACATGGGATCATATGGGGACTGAAAAAAGAGACGATCATATCAAGTTACATAACAAATTATTAATATCTTATTTTTCAAGTATTTATACCTATAAAAGTTGATGCGGGAACGAGTACAGAAACTGAAAAATAGAGGATTATATAATTAGTGGAGATCATAATACATCATTAGAGTAAGATTGATGCAGGAACAATGTTCAAATGTTCAAATAGAACACGACAATTGTGAAAATATTATTGATACATATTCTCCCTTCTAATTTTTTAAAAGAAACTATCCTATTTACAAAAAATATTTTTTAATTATTTTGATAATATTTTACTAACTAAATTAGATAGATTTACAGTAATAAAAAAACAGACCCTATATATGTTTGTCACAGATAGTCTAAATTGGGTTTCATATATTGGGGCTTTTTGAGTGTTCAGATTTTAAACAAGTAGAAACTTTGTTCTTTTCAATTTTGAATGGAAGCAGGCGGCACTTTATGCTCCTTTTCTAAATAATTAGTCATGACACATGACAGGGGAAGTCCTACGCTATGAATCAAAAGAAACAATTACGCTACTAATTGTACTTTTTAAAAATTTGGTAGGTTTGAATTTTGCTTTAATAATAATCTGGCCCCACAGCTAAGCAAATTAGCATAATATTTATATATATATATATATATATATATATATATATATATATATATATATATATATATATATATATATACACACAGCGGCATTATTAGTCCCACTAAATTTGACTATTCGTAGGAAGCATTCACCATGCCACACTAAAAAAACGACGTTTTGATTTGTATTTTGTGGAGGAGGCATTGTTCATGCGACCTTAACAAAAGGAGGCATGCATTAATTGTGCATTTTTGATAGTCCAATAGTGCTGCTCCTTATATTGATCTAATTAACAAAAGAAAAGAAAGAACATTGAGCTCTACATCCCCTTGTTAATGTCGTAGAACTCAATAATTTTATTGTTTAATTTCACTGTCATTTTTGTTGTAGTACAATTTGTCTACTAAATTCTAAAATATTACAACTTAGTTCATCTTTTGATAGCAAAATTAGCCTTTGCTATACTTATCAAAAGGACATGCTACGCATAACTCTAAAATATATCGGATTGATTTTAAACAACGACTCCAAACCGTTGAAACCCATATATCTACTTCGCAAGTAATGCGTGTATATGCAAAGTTTTGAATTTTTTAGAGTGAGTCTATGGTACTATGCATAGCACGGATTGGTCCGTACTACGGATCAATATTTTTGTTTCCAAAATCCTAACGGCTGATCCGAACCGTTTAACATGATTTCCATATGAGAATATACTTGTGAGCTATATTTTCAAATTTTTTTCAATTTTTTTAGATATGTAGAAAAACAGTTATTTTTTAGATATGTAGAAAATCACTGTTTTTGGATGGTCCAGAATTTTCAGATCAAGTGATTTTCTATCTATTTTAAAATATAGTAAAAAAAATTGAAAAAAATATAAAATTTAGTCTACAAGTACATATTCATGTGGAAATCAACCATGGTTATGAAAATCGGAATCGGAATCGGAATCGGTCATTGAACCGTAGAATCGGAATCGGGTGAATCGGTCAGAATCGACCGAGTTGGATCGGTAACTCGGATTTTTTTGACAGAAGCATGTTTTGTACTAAATTTGTCAAATAATCCACTCCAACACTCATACTAATTAAATTTGGACGAATAACAATCAAATTTGTAATGTATTACTTAAAAAATTAATATTTATGTAATTTAAAAATTAAATAGACTGTTCCATAAAATAATAAAAGGCTGAATAGATTCACAAAAGATAAATAAAATGTTTAATTTTAATTTTTACATTTCATATTTTTTTTTATGCTTTAATTTTTCTTTATATAAAATATTTTATTTCATAAACAATTAATATTTTCTTTTAGTTAAGTCAAAATAAAAATATATAACACAAACCACTACTGTCAACCGCTGTATGCATCTTTACTTTACTCAAATACAAATAATAATAAAAGAGGAGGGTTCAAATGCCTCCATTTTTCATGCCTCCACCATACCTCAATTTTTAAAAACTTTAATAACTCAAAATTTAAAACTTAAAAGTCAAAATAAAACCGTTGGATATGATCTACTTCATTTTATCTATACACGTGTAGAATATTATGACATTTCAATTTTGTTTTGGTTGTCATCAAGAGCTTGTAAAAAATGTACTAATGTGGATAATTTCTAAACGTTGATTTCTCAACTTATTGATTCACATAAAAACAAAATCGAAATGCGATAATTTTTTATAAGCACATAGATAAAATGATGTAGATCATATCCAATGGTTTTATTTTGACTTTCAAGTTTTAAATTTTGAGTTATTAAAGTTTTTAAAAATGAAGGCATGGTGGAGGCATGAAAAATGGAGGCATTTGAACCCTCCTCATAATAAAATTATGTTTTATAAGTAACCAGTTTGGACATGGTCCACTATAAACCATTTATATTTTCAAATTAAAACTGTTCACCATACATGCACCAAGTTTATTCTATGATTTAAGCTTTCTTCTACTTCTATCTGAATCGTGACTCCCCCAAATTCAAATTTTTCTAAATGGCGACTCTTCCAATTTCTTTCGACTGCTCTTGCAAATCACAAAATTGTTTCGATTGAGTTACCAAGACAATATACTTATGATCTAGAGGCAAGAAAATGAGTGAAAATTTGAGATTTAGCCCCAATTTTATCGGTCACCCTACGACGGCACAGGCAGTCCAGGTCACCCTAGGACGGCACAGGCGGCTGAGACTCGGTCCAGATTTGTTGAGAATCGGTCATTTTTGCCTTGAATCGGCGAGACTCGGCTTGACTTGGCCTCAAAATCAGCTAACTCGGCCGAGTCAAGCACTGTTCATCCGAATTTTGCTGAAAAACTCGCACGGAAGCGAAACTCGGATGAAAATCAGATCGGACACGACCGATTCCGAGTTAACTTGGCCGAGTTGACTCGGAATCGGCCAATTTTCCAAACCATGGTCTACTCTAATACTGACGATGTGGGTCCCTTCTCCAGTGATTCGGACAAGTAACGATCACGGAATTCATTGACAATATGTTGTATTTCATAGAAATCCTGCTGCAGAAATTCGTGGTGAGAAATCCCGTGTGCGGTGTGCCCGTGTGCCTACCATGTGGTCTCGCACGTTCTCACCCAGTCAATGTGACAGGACCAACTTTTGTTGTGTTTCTGTCTTTCTGATTTTCTGTATCTTTCTTTGTTCATGAGGCCACCATGATAGGGTCCAAACGGATCGGATACGGATCAGATAGCATAGTGACATAACTCGCATATTATGCGCGTATAATTTGTTTTTTCGACGTAACCGAACCGAATTCCTAATAAAACGCAGAAAAACATAAAATACGTTGTATTCGCGAATAAAACGCGAGTTGACGAATTATTCGCGATAAAAATGCAAAAAAAACGCTAAAAAAAAAAAATTTCAAATTTTTTTTTTTTTTGCTTCCTTGTTGTACCGAATCATTTCCGAATTATACTCAAATCACGAATTTTTTACCTCGCCGAACCGAACCCGAACTTTTGATTTATCACTATGTTAGATAGTGGTAAAACCATATCCTTATCCGTTTTTATTTTTTGGAGACGGATACGGATCGGATATTAAACGGATATGTACGGATCGGATATCGGATATATGTAGATATATACATAAAGGTTTTCGTAATATATATTAAATTATATGATATATATCTACTATTTAAATACGGATAATTCAAAACCATATCCGTATCCGTATCCACACGGATATTCGGATATCGGATATCCATATTAAATTTTCGGATACGGTTCCGGATACGATTGGATATTATCCGATCCGTTTGCATCCCTACATGATGAAGCACTAAATAAGATTGTTTGTTGATCATTACACTGAAAGTTATATTGTTGAGGCTCTACGGAGATGGCATATGCTACTTTTTATTACACAATTTTTTTTGTTGCCACCCAGTCCCCAAGTTTTTATTAATTGCGGAAAGCTCAGAACATGTTTCGATTCTAATTATAATTATATAGATAAATTGTTCTTATTTAATTTTAAGGTGGTGTAATTTCGTTCCTAAATGCTTGTCTTATTTTTTGCGAGTTAAATTATATAATATTGAATATATTTTGAAAATGTCTTGGTAATATTTATTGTCGTTAGTTCTAGCCATAAAAGATATGAAGCCCAAATTAAATTAAGAAAGGTCTGTCTTGAAATGTCGTCGTTGACTGGGGGTTCAATATCTTTGGAAGTTTCATTAATTAGCACCCCCAATTCTGCCTCACCTTTTTCTCTGGCACCGATGATTCTCCCCCAATCTATACTCACTTAGCTGGGAACAGCAGCTTGGGTCTGATGGTTTTCGGGACCGTCCGATCCACTTTAAAATTTTTGGGCACGAATTTTAAAACAGACGCGTAAGTTGCGAGCGCAAATTTTAAAGCTGATCGGATGGTCATCGAACCCATCGAACTCACTTTGAGTCCGATGGACATCGGACCCAACCACCTCTCCATTAGCTCTGTGACCAAAATCAAATGGACTCGGACTCGTACGGTTTAGCTGTTCTTCAATGTTTTTTATGACCGGTGCACATTGCACAAGTTCCAAAAAAGAATCCCACGGATTCCACTAATTCTCATTTACTATATGTTTAATTATATTATTTAATTATGGTGTTGTTTTCTATAATGCTTAATTAATTGGTCAATTAGTTAAATTGTTTGGGTGAATGAATTTGATAATTTCTAGATAGATTAAATGTTTAATTTTTCTAAGAGTCATGTTGGGTTGTGCAATTCATGCACTTGATATTTGTGTTATGTTGAGAGAAGAGAGGTAGCACACTTGGCTAGGAGAAAAATTCTAGAATTGTTGGTTACCCAAAGTCGAGTGTTCGATTCCCTCTCACAACTTCGCAGTCTCTACGAAGGTTTTACAAAAAAAAAAAGATAATTTGTGTTGTATTTAATAGTATTTATATTCTTGGGTTTGTAAAAGAACACCATATAACCTAATAAGCGATATGTCATTTGTAATAGGAAAACTTTGATAATATATTATATGTTTCTTATCTTCTATCTTGTTTTCTACTTTGCTACTTAGCACGATAAATTGTTTATAAATTTCACTAAATTATTTCATAACCCGTTACTATCAGAGTTGAGATTTGAGACTGAGATTGCGTCAAGTGGTATCTGAGCAACATATCTCTCCTCTCAAAAATTCAGCATGAAGTTTATAATAAACAATTTCTTAATAAGAAACTCTCCCACATTTCTGAAATATATTAAAAACTGTCACTTCATATTATAAACTTTAATAATACCAAAGATGTAGATGCTCTAAAAAAATATATAAGTTCATGTCTCATCTTTTAAATAAATATATTAATTTCTAATTACTAACATCATTAAAAACATGAACAAATTAAGAACAAGATTTTGTCCCAATAGCAAAGACATTGCCCTCATTGTGCAAGATAGTAGGTTCAAAATCCATAATATTCTTGTGAATATTAAATGGTCGGGTGGAAGCTTACTTAAATGGTTGTGCAAGATAGTATATGATTTTATATAATTTCAACAATATAATAAATGAACAGTATCTCTTACCGGTCAAAAAAGGCTTCTGTGCCTTTGTCCTTTTCACTCTTTTATATTATAGTTGCCACCATCTACATTCAATCCAGATCAACAAAAATCCACATGCTCAACAATCCAGATCACACTTGAATATGTATTTCTAATTTTATTTATAATAATGCTTGTACGTATTACTTGAGTGAAGGGTATGCAGTCGTTGACTGGGTGTCAATACCTTTGGAAGTTTCATTAATTAGCACCAATAATTGTGCCTCACCTCTTCCTCTGGCACCAATGATTCTCCCCCAATCTACACTCACTCACCTAACTTTCTACCTTGGCTCCGGTTGCAAATGCCGCCACACCCCAAATTTTAATAAGCAAAATGGTGGTACCTGACTTGTGCTCAAGACCAATCCATCTCTTATACTTTTCTTCAATTTATTTACTTCTTATTGTACCCCATGGTGCTTCGGTTTCATTCAATTTCAATTTCTCAGACCCCAACACCGTCAATGAACATATCAACTTCTATTATTCTATATTCTATATTCTATATAAGTAGCTCAGTAAATTAGTTACATAATGAACTTGTAGAATACCAATTTTTACTACTTTTGAAATTCTTTTACCATTTTTTATGATTCATGAAAGATGGCACAGTATTGGTCTACTTTAGAATAATTTTGCGTAGTTTAGCGTAATTTACCGTATTTTAGCATAATTAGCGAAGTTATTGTTATTTAGCGTAATTTAATGTAATTTTTAGTGTAATTCAATATAATTTAACATAATTTCAAATAATTTAGCGTATTTTAGTATAAATATGCTTAATAGAAGTAATCTAACTAATATTTAAAAAAAAATCCGAATTTTTAGCGTTAGAATTCAGCATCTTGATATTCATAGTCTCTCTAAAAAAAAAAAAAAGTTAGTAGACAGCCCCCCCTCTGGGCGGTCAGCTATGGGTAGTGGACCGCCCCCCCCCCCCCCCCCCCCCCCCCCCCGGTCTGCTATGGATTCTGGACCTCCCCAGCAGGGGGCGGTTAGAGCATTTTTAAAAATAATTTACCTTTGAGGGCAGATTTATTAATTTCTTTTTTTTGGAGTATTAATAAAAATGCCGGCTAGAACTCTACTTTTTTTTAATAAATTTTTTTCCAATAATCAGGTTAGAGCATTAAATGCACCATAACCCTAAAATTTAAGGATGAGGATATATTGACAACATATTAACTTAACACAAATACATGTAACTAGCTTATAATTTTAAAATGAAACACTAACAATGTGACATATCTTGAATAGAACTAGGGTATTCTTAAGCTCACCAAGCACTTTGATGAGTTTAACTCCAATGTCTATCAAATTGACTTCAAACGACGAATGTAAGTATTAAAACTGATCTACTTCATAAGTGATGCGTTTGCATGTCAACTTTATAAATTTTCAAATTAATTAGTATAAAGTCAAGCTTTCAAAAGACGAGGAAAAATGAATCTATTAAAATTAACTTATAAATCTTTTTTTTTACTGTTTGATTTTATACTATATTAATTCAAAATTTTATAATTCAATATGTAGACACATCACTCGATAAGTAGATCAGTTTCAATAATTTAGATTCGTTATTTAAAATTATATTTATAGGTTTTGAAGTTAAACTCACCAAATAATTAGTGAGCTTAAGAACATCCTAGTTCTATTCAATATATCTTTATGCTATGTCATATTAATAAAAAATGATAACATTTAATGCAAGTATTATCATTAATCAAATAATTTGAATTTTGCAATGATTATTGGAATTTTTTAGTTTGGGGACAATATAGTGAATCGATCATTTCTGAAGGTATTTATATCATCTGGTATGGACCAATTCAAATGAATTGGATCGAAATCCCCAAAGACTGGGATCAGTGTGCAATCTTGTGCAATAATTTGTATAAAATTTAGTCACTAATTATATTTTCATATAAAAAAATATAATGAGCAGTTCAGATTAACTATTCGAGGTTAATTGTTTTTAAATCAATTGTTCAAAAATATAATGAGCAGTTTAGATTAATTGTTTTTAAATTAATTGTTTTAAAATAATTCGGTTTTAAAGATCAAATAATTCGTCTTTTTTTCCTAAAGCAATTGATTTAAGGAATTTTTGTAATATCAAACCGAATTTTTGTAATATAAAAAAAATTGATCTAATTCGGTTTTGTTTTTAAATCAATTGTTTTAAAATAAATCAGTTTTAATTAATTTATATCTTATTGTAACAAAAATTGTCCAGTTCAAAGAACAAACTTATTGACTTGGAAAAACAAGCAAAAAAAAAAACAGCAAAAAAAAAAAAATCGAGTTTGATCCGGACCGGACCGTGGACCCTCCGGACCCGTGGACCGGACTGTGGAACTGCCGGACCCGTGGGTTGATCACGGGGTGGGTTTGGCCTCCGAAAACCGGACTCGTGATACCCCGGCCCACCCGTGAACCCGTCCAACCCGCCGAACCCGTGAACCAGGAAACCTTTGGACCAGGCGGGTTTGGACCGGACCGGACCGGCCCGCCCCGTTGTCAATACACTACACTAAAGTGCCCTTACACGTGCCCTGTGGCAGTTCCCAAAGTGTCTTGCCCAATCAAGTAATAAGGTCTTGTCAATTCCACGCGTCGCTAACAAAGTTATTTTTGTGGGAGACATTAACCTTACCATTTGTATGATTTCCGCCAAGTCAAGTCGTGGCAACTTAAAAATTGATGGACTTAATCAGCATTAACTTTGTCATATTTGTCAAGAATTAATTTTACAACATTTTATTCTGATCCATAAAAAATAACTTTGTCAATTATCCATCCTTATATTGCTAATTATCAAATAAAAATTATAAGTTTATATTTTGTAGTCCAAAACTCCAAATAAATAACAAATAACTTTGGTCTCCAAGCACATTTTAATATAGATTGAATATCTAACGGTTTGGATCGACTGTTTGGACTTTGAAAATCGGAGAACCGAACCGTTTGTTCCTGAGTCCAGGAACAAACGTTTGTATATTAGCGACTCTCTCTCTCTCACTATATATATATATATAGAGAGAGAGTGGCTAATATCAAAACGTTTTTTCCTAGCCCTTTGGTGCTACCAAGTTGTTTTCTGATTTTCAAAGTTCAAACAGTCGATCCAAACCGTTAGATATTCAATCTATATTAAAATGTGCTTGCAGACCAAATTTTACATTTTTTAGAATTTTTTTACTATTTATTAAGATGGTTTGAAAATCGCTGTTTTCAATGGTGCTGAAAAATACTTCAAAACAGCGATTTTCACACCATCTTAATAAATAATAAAAAAATTCCAAAAAATGTAAAATTTGGTCTCCAAGCACATTTTAATATAGATTGAACATCTAACAGTTTGGATCGACTGTTTGAACTTTGAAAATCAGAAAACAACTTGGTAGCACCAAAGAGCTAGGAATAAACATTTTGATATTAGCCACTCTCTCTCCATTAGTTTTATGCTCAAATTATGCTCCACATTCTTATCTTCATTTTCAAAGTCCGAACAGTCGATCCAAACCGCTTACCATCATCTTCGTATTAAGATGTACATGGAGACCAAATTTTATATTTTTTGAAATTTTTTTACTATTTTTTTAGATAGGTACAAAATCACTGCTTGACTATGATGCATTGCAATGTATAAGTGTCATCTTGTATAGTGATTTTGTACCTATCTAAAAAAATACGTAAAGGGACTTGGTGAGCTTAAGAACACCTTAGTTCTACTATATATATATATATATATAGGAGGGCTCAAATGCCCCAATAATTATGCCCCAACTCTCTCCCAAAATCTGAACCACACATCTAACTTTAGATTAGAGGTTCAGATTGTCATTGTCCGTGACTTTTCATTTCCAAATAAAACGCGCGTTTCATTTTGACGAGGTCTCTCCAGTTCTCTCTTTAGGCTATCGGTCTCCAGTTCTTACCAAAAATGACTAATCGCGTCTCTTCGTCTCTTCCGACCGTCACAGTCGCGATCTCTCTCTCTCCTCTCGCCAGCGAATGTGGATTCGCTAATCCTACTTTGCAACCGGTCATGGATGAAGAATACGACAAGCCTTCACCGCTAGAATTCATGGATGAAGAATTAGTCAAACCTTCACCGCCAGAATCTCAAAGAATTGAGGTAATCTGATTTTTAAATTGAGCAATAACCATCTAACTTAGCAACGATTTATTTTAGCGATTAGTAAGAGCATCAAAGCATGGCACATAGAATTTAACTTGATCAAACTAATGTTGTTTTTTTCTAACATGAAATTTTAAATCGAAATAGGGAAAATAAGTTTCAGCTGTGAACTTATAAAACAGAATACTTATAAAAGCATTTATATAGTTATGGGTCCTCACTAAAAATTATATCTTTGAAAACTTGCAAAACAGAAAGCATTAAATTGATATGAGTTCTCACTAAAATATTTATTGTATTAGGATAATGGTTCTATAGATGATGAGGTGGAGACGTATATTTCTGGTGAAGACAATTCAAATAAGAATGGTTCTCCATCTAAGAAGAATGTTAATGATTTTATCCCAAGGAAAGGTATGGAGTTTGCGACACTTGAAGAGTTTGAAAGATTCTATTACAATTTTGCCATTTCAGAGGGATATACGGTACGGGTAAAGAGAACTATTAACTTTCCACATACATATAGAATTCGCTATCGGCAATATCTATGCTCTTGTGCCGGATTTTGTGAAGAGAAACAAGAAAAAGATGAACTTAATTTGGATCAAGAAAAGGTGGGTAGAAGAACATTAACTCGTAGAACTGGTTGTTCGGTAAACATAAGTGTGTCAAACAAAAATGGTATATGGAAGGTAGGAAACATTAAGGAGCACAACCATCTTTTGGTTAGTCCGAGTAGTCGGATCCACTTAAAACAACGAGGGGGGATGCCATCTGTGGCAAAAAAACTAGTGAAGAAGTTTAGTGAAACAGACCTTCCTATTGGTAGAGTGTCAGATATTGTTAATTGTGATGCCAGTATAAATGTTTCTCAAAAAGATTGTTGAAATCATAGAAGAACCCTTAGGAGGAAGTATTTGGATAGTGGAGATGCAAGTGCTGTTTTACAATATTGTATTGAGAATAAAGCACAAGATCCAAATTTCTTTTTCGCAATCCAAACTGATGAAGATGATAGGATGGTAAATTTTTTTTGGATAGATTTGACCGCTCGTCAATACTATGAGCGGTTTGGAGATGTTTTGGTCTTTGATACAACTTATAAAACTAACAAGTATTGTTTGCCTCTGGGAAATTTTGTTGGTGTCAATAATCATTCCCAGTCCATCATGTTTGGTTTTACTTTATTGCAAAACGAGCAAGAAGAAACATTTGTGTGGTTGTTTGAGACTTGGCTACATGCATTGGGTGGTAAGTTACCGGTATCAATTCTCACGGATCAAGATCGTGCTATCCAAAATGCCATTAAAAGGGTTTTTCCAACCGTTTTCCATAGATTTTGTCTTTGGCACATCTTGAAGAAATTTCCTGAAAGGTATGGAACCATTTACAAGGAGAACTCACCATTTTGCCGAGATTTGAAGAATTGTTTGTACAATTCAATCACCACCGAGCAATTTGATGGTGAATGGAAGACTACAAGCTTACAGAGGATGAGTGGTTGATTAATTTGTTTGATATTCGGCAATCATGGGTTCCTGTATATAACCGTACTATATTTTATGCCGGTATGAACACTACCCAAAGATGTGAAAGCATACACTCTTTTTTTGATGCATTCCTTAACAAAGGCACCACCTTGAGGGAATTTGTGATCAAGTATGAGCATGCTATGGAGCATCGCTATAGGGCAGAGTATGCTGAGCGGTTTGTTTCAATATACAAAAAACCAATTTTGAAGTTGAAATCCTCACTTGAAGAACAAGCTGCTGATGTGTACACGCATAACATCTTCAATCAATTCCAATATGAGCTCATGGAAAGCAACAAGTTCAGCAAAGATAAATTGGAGAAAAGTGGATCCTCAAGAAAATACAAGATAATAAATTTTCATAATTCTAACGAGACATTTGTTGTAACTTTGGATGTTGAGTCGCGGGAGGTTCTCTGTCAGTGTCACTTGTTTGAATTCCAAGGTATTTTGTGTCGCCATGTATTAGCAACTTTCAATAAAAAAGATGTTGCAAAAATTCCTGAGAAGTATATCTTACCACGGTGGACAAAAAAAGCAGCAGAGGGAATCTCCATTCCTCTTTTTAAGAAGGATGTAGATAAAGAGTCAATGGTTCGTGATTTATAATTTAATAATATGATAAGCCAGATGAGACCATATCTGCATGCGAGCACGAATGCTTTTGATACTATAATGGATGGCTTAGATAAGATATTTAAAAGGGTTGTTAATTTAGAGGAAAACCAAGAAGCGAATGAAGGCGCAATAGTAACAATTGGTCGTGCTGAAAACAATGGTGAACAACCCTTGCTGGCCAATCCACCCATTACAAAAACAAAGGGTCGCAGAAAGGAAGATTGTGGGGAGTCGAAGAATGGACGTTTCAAAAGTGGCTTTGAGATAGGTATGGAAAACTCGAAGAAGCCGAAATGACAGTGCAAAAATTGTGGTCAATATGGCCACTACTCTTCAACTTGCGAACGGATGAAAGTGGCTGATGCAATGGAGAATGAACCAACTGGAGACTAGAGAACATAATTGAAGAATGTAATGTTTAGCTGAGTTTTTGTTGTTTTTTTCAAGTTTATGTTGTTAATGTAATTGTTTGGCTTTTGCATATTTGAAGACTATAGAAAACAATTATCAATCTTGTGACAGTTCCAACGCAAGTTCAAATTTTAATTAGAAGTTTTGGATTTTCTATATAAGATGTCATTCCAGTATAAAGGTTGGTTCAATTTTTTTTAGCTATTATAAATTCCTTTTGTTATTTTTTTTGTTCATTATGTTGCAACTTTATTATTATCTATTTTTCAGTCATTTGGCAAATTCACCAACTTCATGGGGGCCTAATGCAAAGTTTTTGTTGAATTTGTCAGAAAGTATTTCCAAGCAAATTCAATCCTTTTTACTGTCATGTATATTACAACGCAAAAAATCAGTTGATTAAAGTATAAAAATATACAAACATGATTGTGCTTAGCAATTGTTTCATTTTATTTTTAGATAGAATAATGTAGAGAAAACAGTAAGAGTTCTTATCTACAGAAAATTAATTTCTAAAAGCACTTCCATTGAACTGATACTTGATTGATATTATCACAATATATCTTCATTGTACCTTCTTTATCATATTGGTCTTCATTTTTATTGTACCTTCTTTTCATCTAGTATTACACAGTGTAAAAGAAAAAGAAAAACATAGAACATTTGAAATTTAAAGAATAGAGGAACTTTATTACTAAAATCATTTAAAATATTTTCACATTATATATTTCGTCACAACAGCATAGTGCGTCTACATTTACAGTGAGCATATATATATATTCACAAAACACTCATCACAACATCATGTAATAAGCTAATTGAACAACATATTTTTGCGTGCCCAATACCCTACCCTTTTATAAGAAACCATTACCAATCACTGGTATTTCAACTTAAGTAAAATATGTAGAATTTGACCCAATTAATCATTCACATTACAAAATACATCTTTAAGTCCTAAAAACAAAACTTCATGCCACTACTCTCCAGCATCAGTACTAGTGGTACCACCCTCTTTTCCCAATTCAAATCTCCAGCTCAATCAAATTACCTGTCAGTAAGACAATAAGGAGTAAATTGTCAATACAGATTTTTTATTGGTAGGCAAATGGTGTTTGTACAAACTAAACCTCCCATATTGTACAAATTGTGTTCTATTATTCTTTGCATCTAAAAGGTCCATAAAATGTACAAAATATGATTTTGTAGCATAATTAATTGACTTTATTAGACTTTCTTTGACTCCTACCGTAAGGAAACATGTGATATCTAAAGTATAGGATACGCATCACTGGAAAAAAAAAATTACATTAGTTTTAAATTTGTCTTTTGAATTATATAAATTGTGAACTTTACTCCATAATTTTTTTTAATTTTTTTTAATTACATCACCCACAAGAAATTTTCTTAATTGCAATCACGTGAAAAAATTTATGAGTTTGATATCTCAATTAGTACAAATAAGTGAAAAAAACACAAATCAATCAAATTAGAACAAATAAATATCAACAATAACTTGTTTACAAGAAGGAGAGAGATAGAGACTACCTGGATTAGAACTGGGGGAGACGATTTAGAGAGAGGCGAACCAGCGGGGAGTTCCTTCGAAAGAGGGGTGCGCGGAGACAGAAAACCACTGGTGAGGCGTGGCTAAGTCGCGAGAGGTGCATAGGCTAAGCGAGCGGCCAAATAGCGAGAAGTACTTGGGTCGAGGGAGATAGCATTAGAGAACGAAATAGTGCGACGGAGGGGAGATGAGCACTAGAGAAGAGAAGGGTTTAGCACTTTACAACAGGAGAGAATTTGAACCGGAGCACTAGAGAAGAGAAGGGTGCTATAAAGCGCTTTGTTTGTTTTTCAATCTGAACCTCTAATCTAAAGTTAGATGTGTGGTTCAGATTTTGGGAGAGAGTTGGGGCATAATTATTGGGGCATTTGAGCCCTCCTCATATATATATATATATATATATAGGGACTGGCTAAATTGCTGCCGGCAGCATTCTGGCCAGCTGTTGCCGGGGGCAATTTGGTCATTTCCGGTGTTCAAACAACAAATTTTTTTATACAAATATGTTCTAAATATTAAAATCTACTTGGAGACCAAATTTTACATTTTTTGGAATTTTTTTACTATTTATTAAGCCACTTTGAAAATTCCAGATCACACGGTCTAGAATTTTGGTGCACTGTTCACCCGGATCAGCCAATTTCAAAGTGGCCTAATAAATAGCTAAAAAATTCCAAAAAATGTAAAATTTGGTCTCCAAGTAGATTTTAATATTTAGAACATATCTGTATAAAAAAATTTGTTGTTTGAACACCGGAAATGACCAAATTGCCCCCGGCAACAGCTGGCCAGAATGCTGCCGGCAGCAATTTAGCCAGTCCCTATATATATATATATATATATATATGAGTAGAACTAGGGTGTTCTCGAGTTCACCAAGCCCTTGGTGAACTCAAGTCCAAAACTCATCGGATCAGCTTCAAACGACGAATCCGACCGTTGAAACCCGTCTACCTTACGGGTGATGTGTCTACATGCAAAAATTTTAAATTTTGAAATTAATTTTGCATAGAGTCAAGTGGTCAAAATTAGAAGGTTAATAAATTAATTTTAATGCATTCATTTTTTAACGTTTTTTGACCACTTGACTCTATGCAAAATTAATTTCAAAATATAAAATTTTTGCATGTAGACGCATCACTCGTAAGGTAGACGGGTTTCAATGGTCGGATTCGTCGTTTGAAGCCGATCCGATGAGTTTTGGACTTGAGTTCACCAAGGGCTTGGTGAACTCGAGAGCACCCTAGTTCTACTCATATATATATATATATATGAGAAGGAATCTAGTTACCACAACAATTTTCTACATTTTCAAAGTCCAAATCGTCGATCCAAACCATTCAACATGATCTCCACAATAAAATGTGCTTGCAGGTCAAATTTTACATTTTTTTGAATTTTTTTACTATTTATTAAGTATTTTACAAAAACTAGTCAAATTCAGACCATTGGATTTTGTACCAATCTTAATAAATTGTAAAAAAATTTCAAAAAAATATAAAATTTGATATGGAAGCACATTTTATTATGGAGATCATGTTGAACGGTTTGGATCGACAATTTGGACTTTGAAAATGTAAAAAATGGTTGTGGTAACTAGATCCCTCCTCTCTCTCTCTCTCTCTATATATATATAGACACACACATATATATATAAATTCAATTGTCTCATCATTTAATTTTTTTATTAATTGCTAATTACTATCATCATTAAAAGAATGCACAAATTAATCTCATCATCAGCACAAATATTGTATATTACTAAACATACAATTAGTATATTATTATATAGTAAATTCAACAATATAACAAATGAGAAGTATCTCTTGCCGGTTAAAAGCCTTCTGTATTTTTTTCACTTTTTCAATGTTCGGATCTTGTCACATTTAAGTGCCAAACTGCCCATGCCATTATCTACGTTAAAGCCATGTGCTCAACAATCGATATCATCACACTCACTGGCGGCCTACGGGCTTTAAACAATAAAAAAAAAAAAAAAAATCACACTCATTGGCGGATCCACCAAGTGCCTATCCGTGTGATCACACTTGAATAGGTATTTCTGTGTTTATTTTAAGGAGAAATTTCATGTATCCCCTCAAAAACCTTGAAATTAAGTATTCCCCCCTCTAAAATTCATAATATCATATTTATCCTTCTAAAGTTCAAAAACTCACAAATTTATCCAATCTATTGATATTTCTAATAAAACTCATTTGAAAATTTTAAATTACCTATTTTACCCTTTCTCCCTCTTTTCTTCTTCTCCTTTCTCTTCGTTCCCAGAGAAATTTCCCAGAAATTCCAGAGAAAAACCATATGGCGGCCCCACATACCGATGCCATATCTCCTTCTCTAGACTTTGGCTTTGACTTTGACCAGGCATCCAAACCCAGTATGTCTTTTGTAAAGCATGCGTTGGAAGCTGAGGAATTCAAACGTATATAAGGATAGTACAAAAGTATCCAAACCCAGGAATTTGGGTCTCAGGCGATGAAATGGGCCATGATCTCAGTTTACTGGTAAACAAACAAGGCTGTCAGACAAGGAGAAGGAAAGTTGTAAGGAGACCTCCCCACCTTTTCACTTATTTTAAAAATGAAAGGGACTGGCATTTAGATGATTTCTTACTTCCTTTGTTTTTGTAGGAATTTATGTTTCAAGTTAGTTTTTCTAGGATTTGTTTCTGATAGGCAATGTAATGCTTTCAGACTATTTAATGTTTTTCTCTCAAAAAAGAATACTACTACTAGTGATTTGTATTCTAACCCATCATCTATCAAGGAAACAAACAAGTTATCACTACTACTAGTCAAAGTCAAAGTCTGGGGAAGGAGATATGGCATCAGTATGCGGGGCCGCCACATGGTTTTTCTCTTGGAACGAAGAGAAAGGAGAAGAAGAAAAGAGAGACAACGGGTAAAATGGTAATTTAAAAATTTTAAATGACTTCTATTAGAAAAATCAATAAATTGGGTAAAATTGTGAGTTTTTGAACTTTAGAAGGGTAAATATGATATTATGAATTTTAGAGGGGGAAATACATAATTTCAAGGTTTTTGAAGGGTATACATGAAATTCCCCCTTATTTTAATAATGCTTGTACATATTACTTCAGTGAAGGGAAATGCAGTCGTTGACTGGGGGTCAATGGGGGGTCAATTGGGGGTCAATACCTTTGGAAGTTTCATTAATTAGCACCAATAATTGTGCCTCACCTCTTCCTCTGGCACCAATGATTCTCCCCCAATCTACACTCACTCACCTAACTTTCTACCTTGGCTCCGGTTGCAAATGCCGCCACAGATGAAAATAGAATATCTAGTATACGTATTTTTTCAGTGAATGAAAATTGAAAATTCTATCTCACCTCATCCTCTGGCACCAATGATTCTTCCCCAAACAACAGTCACCAAGCTTTCCCAATTTTAATAAACAAAATGGTGCTACCTGACTTGTGCTCAAGACCAATCCAACTCTTGTACTTATCTTCAATTTATTTACTTCTTATTGTACCTCATGGTGGTTCAGTTTCATTCCACTTCAATTTCTCAGACACCAACACCGTCTATGACCATATCAAGTTCCAAGGCGGTGCATCCTATGATTATAAGGAAAAAATCGACTTGACCACAAATTCGGCAACCTCGGACCTTGGGGGCAGCACAGGAAGAGCAACCTACAATCAGCCGGTGACCTTGTGGGATAAAGATACCGGAGAGGTAACAAACTTTACAACCCGGTTCTCTTTTCTTATACAAAATACTACACCAAGTAACTTCGGGGATGGCTTTGCTTTCTTCCTATCTTCCTATCCATCTCAAATTCCTCCACAAAGTTCTGGAGGGGCCCTCGGCCTTTTCGATACCAATACTTCCATGAATGCATCGGCTAATCAGGTAGTCGCAGTTGAGTTTGATACCTTCTGGAATTCGGTTTATGACCCAAATTCAACAGATCCAACTGACTGCCACATTGGTATTGATGTAAACATTATTAAATCAACTTCTTACCAAATCATTCCAAACTACCTTTTTGTTGGAACAAGGATGACCGCACATATTGAGTATAACAGTTGGCAAAAACTTTTGAGTCTTTCCCTTTGGCATGAGGCCAACTCGACAATCCAATTCAGCCTCAATGCAACTGTTGATATAAGGAACCTGCCAGCAAATGCATCTGTAGGCTTCTCAGCAGCCACTGGCTTATCCATTGAAACGCACCAGATATTCTGGTGGTCTTTTAACTCAACCTTAGAAATGAAGCAAATTTCCCCCATTTTAGCTCCATCAGAAGCCCCACCACCCAAAGCCCCATCACCCAACCTTAAAAACACAATAAATGTGCCGTTCATAGTTGGAATAGCCGTGTCCACACTTATCATACTTCTTTTAGTAGGGATGTTTATATATCATCTCAGAAAAAAGAGTTCAATCAAGAAAATGGGAGAAATTGAAGTGATTGGTGATGAATCAATTGATGAAGAATTTGAAAAGGGGAGAGGACCCAAGAGGTTCCCATATGATGAACTGGTTGATGCAACAAATAATTTTGGGAAGAACGAGAAACTTGGAGAAGGTGGGTTTGGATCAGTCTACAGAGGTATTTTAAAGGATGAAAACATTCATGTTGCTGTTAAGAGGGTGTCAAAAGATTCAAAGCAAGGGAAAAAAGAGTATATATCAGAGGTCAAGATTATAAGCCAACTAAGGCATCGAAATCTTGTTCAACTAATTGGTTGGTGCCATGATCATGGAGAACTTCTGTTGGTATATGAATTGATGCATAAGGGAAGTCTCGACAAACACCTGTATAGCAAAGAAACTCTTCTACCTTGGCCAATTAGGCACAATATAGCACTAGGGCTAGGCTCTGCTCTTCTATACCTCCATGAAGAGTGGGAGCAATGTGTTGTGCATAGAGATATCAAGCCAAGCAACATAATGTTAGATTCCTCATTCAATGCTAAACTCGGTGATTTCGGCCTTGCTAGACTTATTGATCACAACCAAGAAGTAGAAACAGTTGCGGCTGGCACCAAGGGTTATATAGCACCAGAATGTGTCCTTGGCACAGCAAATGCAAGCACGCATTCCGATGTTTTCAGTTTTGGAGTCGTCTTGTTGGAGATTGCATGTGGAAGGAGGCCCATGATGCCTCAAAAGGATGAAAGGAAGGTGAGTTTAGTTCAATGGGTTTGGGATTTGTATGGGCAGAAGGCACTCATGGAGGCTGTTGATTCAAGTTTAAATGGTGATTTCATAAAAGAAGAAGTCGAGTGTCTGATGATTGTTGGTTTATGGTGTGCACACCCGGAAAAATCCTCGCGCCCATCTATTAGGCAGGCCATGAGTGTTTTGCACTTTCAATCTAATTTGCCAATTCTTCCTGAAAAAATGCCGATGCCGGTGTATCTTATTCCATTGGATCCTTATATGCAACTTTATACCTCCTCTGAGGCTACTTCAAGTGGCGTAGCCCAAAACTCCACCAAGTCGGCTCCTGCTCCATCTTCAGACTCTTCCTGGCTGCTCAAACAAGAACCAAACACATTCTAAATAGTGAATTTGGTAGCTTTCTTTGTTTTTCTATTACATGGATTACCGTTGTGTTTTTTTCTTTTTTTCCAGTTGCTTTTGTTTCTACACTTTCTTTTCGCAATATGTGTTGTGTATCATTATTCTTTTATTTCCTTTTTTGTTATGTTGAATTTAGTAGCATTTTATTTTGGTAACATGTTATCCTAAACCAGCTAGCTGTATAAATTGCTGATAATCTTTTGCTATGGTGGTTCTCGTTCTCAGGTTTAGCTTACCTAGTTGTCTATCTCTGTTTATGTTCATTCTTCACAACCTTTGAAATTTTGATGAAATGAAGAAGACTTTCACACATTTGTAATTACCTCCCTGCATGAAATTTCACAGAAATTCCAGCATGTGATCGCTACCATTTCCATCCATAACACGTATGACATCAGGTTGCAATCTCACAATTCCACCCAAATCAAAACCCAAATGTGTGAAATTTTGCTGGTTCAATTTCCTTCTGCCTTCCCATCAATTGGTCTATCTGCGAAAGATATAGCACAATTTGAATATTAACTCAGCTTCCCTATTTGGTACCTTCATCTATCTAAAAACCAGCAAATGGGTTCCTATCAGGTTATGATCTAAATCTTAGAATTGCTTGATCTGATCAGCTGAGAAAAGTTTTTGATGTTTGCCACAGAGCTGGCATTGCAAGTTTTCTTACCCCTGTTAGTTGGAAGGAGATTTGACAGAATGTGTTGAGGATTCTATGTTTATTTGTGGAATTTGACAGTCGCCTCAGTAAGGAGATTATTTTTTATTTTTCTGACAAAACAGAGAGTAGATTAAGTAGGAAATTGACAATTTAGTGGTTTCGAATTTCAATCCAGGCATGAATCATCAAACAATTTTAAAGGCCATTCTTGCCTCTTCTAATATGAATCAGCCTTATGGGCTTAAATCTAATTTATAAAACCCCCAAGCAAACCAGTAGCAAAAGAACTCAACAGTTCTTATCAGTTTTTTTTCTTTTACCAGAAAAACCCCCAAACAAACCAGCAGTAAGAAAAAACTCATCTGTTATTATCAGTTTCTTTTACCAGAAAAAATCCAAGCAAAAACCAGTAGGAAGAAAAACAGCAGTTTTCTTCATTAGCCCTTACCAGAAACTTTTTGCAAGAAACCTCTTACCAGAAAAACTGTTTACCAGAAAATTCATACCAGAAAACAATTATCAGAAAACCCTTTACCAGAAATCTTCCATTTTTACCAGAAAAACCAACCAGTTCAGATCTGAATGATACCTGTACCAGTAACCAGTTTTAAAAAAAAAAATCAGCAACCACATAAAATTTTTCACTTATCTGAGGTCTCTTAAGCCAAGTTAATAAGCAATATGGTCTCAGATCTTGACCTCAGTCAAAGATGCCATGTCTCGACAATATGGTGGTAAGAATCCAACAAGAGGTGTCTAGACGAGCCCTCATCAACCCTCGACAGTTGCAAACCTCCAAGAACAAAGCTTTCAAGGAAACAGCCGACTACAACCTTGGTACCGACCGCCTCTCATCAAACACTGGGTAAACTTACCAGTTAAGAGTATATACAGAAATATCAAAGTCTTCAAATTTAGTTCTAAAAGGTACTTATACAACGAACCATAAAGCATCTATATGCACTCCATACTTCACCTTAGACAGTTAATTTGAAAATAAACCTCAAATTAGTACCAGTGTTGATTTGCTCTCCATCCAGGGTTTTATTTACCTATTGAACCAGAGATAAAAATTGTGTAGCAACATGGAAACACACAACTCCTAACGGATTTTGCCACGTCGCCAGTCGAGCTCTCAACCAGCACTTGCGCCATGTCGCCATCTATCCATCCTGTTTGTTTGTCGCATTCAGGTCGAAAAAGAAAGCAAGGTTTACGGTCCATGGAATCGGTCTTTACAGCAGGTCCAGGAATTTAACGTGAACTATTCTTCTGACTTTTCCTTTTCAGGGATCTTCTGTAATGAAAATTTCATGTACAGTGGAATAACGAACAACATGGATATGATGCATTAACAAAATCCGTTGTGTTTCATAGAAATCCTGCTGCAGAAAATCGAGGCGCATATGAGCGTGTGAAGTTTTGTGTTTCTGATTTTCTGTATCTTTGTTTATGAGGCCAGCATGATGAAACGCTAAATAAGATTGTTTGTGGATCATTACAGTGAAGTTTACATTGTTTAGGGTCTAGGCCGATGGCCGATGCTACTTTAACACAATTTTGCATGTTGCCCGCCACCCCCCTGGATTTTTATTAATTGCGGAAAGTTCAGAGCATGGGGAATGGGGGCGTCAGATGGGCATTGTACCAAATTGAATAATGATTACATGTTAAAGTGCACAAAATTGAATATATTTCTTCATGTTTTGACGGCATTTTTGGCCTATTTGTTATTGGTTCGTAAATTTATATATGTTAGTTTTATGATGAATATGAATTAAACAATGATTTATTGTTTCATATTGAATAGGTTTAATCAAATGAATTATATATGAATTACATATTTCATCATTATTTTTAATATGTTATTGTTCATGAGACACTATTCCTTTATTGTTTTATTTTATTTTTACCAAGCTAGATTTCAAAATTTTAAATAAACAAACTTTCTCGATCCATATCTTTTGAAATCGAAAAATATTGTGTATTATTTTTGTTAAGACATTGATAAAAATTATTACATGCATATGATTATTTTTATTTGCAAGCAATATGATTTGAAAAATTATGTATTTCATAAAATTTCTAAAATTTACCCAAATAATATATAGTATTCATGTTCATTAAACATACAAGGAAATAGTCTTTGATATGTTACGATTTTTTTCATATAATAGAAAAAAAAATTACGTCACAGGATTAATTGCATTATTAAAAAAAATATATAAAATGACTAACAAGTTAAGCTGAAGTAATTACTAGTGGGTCCATACCTCACTAGTAAACAACATCGTAACATATCAAAGACTGGATCCATATTTGCTGCTTTTCTAAGTGAAAAACAGAATTCTACTTTTCTCCCATCCCAACCATTCAAATTTTATCTAAGCTGTTTATCTAAGCTGTTGATAAAATTTGAATGGTTGAGATGGACGAAAAGCAGCAAATATGAATCCATGAAAGACTAGCTTATATTAAAATTTTAAGCTTACCTCAGCTTAACTTTTTAAAATTGCATCCATATCTCACTTGTAAACATTTGTTGACAAAAATTTTAAGCTAGTAAGGTATGGACTCAATTTTTATACTGCAAAGTCACTGGCCCAGTTAAAGCCCGTAATAATAGTACACACAGGATCTTTCAATTGTGTGGGCCTTGACCTGATTTAGACCACAATTATTTATTACCAGATATATATTAAATATTTGGCAAAATGGGTTATGTACCCATCAAAAGTCAAAAATTTGGATATTTGCCCATCAAATCTTCAAATTGGGATATTTGCCCATCAAATTTATAAAATCTTGAAAATTTACCCATATTGATATTAGCAAAACAAACAAAGTTTTCTTTTTCTCTTTCTACGAGCAAAAGTAAAGATCCTTTTGATTTAGTACATTCCGATGTATGGGGACCGCCCCAATAGATTCATATAATGGATTCAAATATTTTCTTTTATTTATTGATGATTTTACAAGCAACTTGGTTATTTTTACTTAAATCCAAAGATGAATTGTTTGATTGTTTTTATGAATTTTTATGTCTTCTAGAAACACAAAATTAAAAAATCTTTAGATCGGATAATGGAACCGAGTTTATAAATAGGAAGTTTTTCAAGTCTCTTTAGAGAAAAATGTATTATACATCAAACAACTTGTATAAATACTCCCGAACAAAATGGTGTATCAGAAATGAAAAATAGAGATTTATTAGAAATGACACGATCTTTATTATTTCAAAATAATGTTCCTAAAAGTTATTGGTCGGATGCCGTACTTTGTGCCACTCATTTAATCAATAGATTACCTAGTGTTAATTTAGAAAATAAAAGTCCATTAGAAATTATTTATCAACAAAAAATCACTTATGACCATATGAGAGTATTTGGTTGTACAAGTTTCGTACATATCAAAAGAAATGACAAGCTTGATTTTGTATCACAAAAAACTATTTTCTTAGGATACTCATCTTATAAAAATGGTTATAAATGCTATGATCCAATTAATAAAAAAAATATATCTTTCTAGAAACGTTTATTTTTTTAAAATGAACTATATTTCAAAGAAAAAGAAATATTTCATCAAACATATTTAAATAATCAAAATGACAATATAGTTTTACCTTTCTGAGATGATTTGAGTTTTATTCCTAGAAGTAATCATCAAGTTGAAAATAATAAAAAAAATGAAACTAATGATGACATAAATGAAAATGAAACAGAAGAAAATTTACCGATTGAAGAATATCATTTAGAGAACGACAACTATCAACTAGACTTAGAGATTATGTGACATATTCGGTACAATATCCAATTGAAGATTTTGTTTCATATGACAACATCTCAACCGAATACCATACATATCTCACTAGTATTGAAAAAGTATTAGAACTGAAAAATTACCAAGAAGCAATTAAAAGTCAAACATGGTGTAAGGCTATGGATAAGGAATTAAAAGCCTTAGAACAAAATGAAACTTGAAAAATTGTTTTCCTACCAAAAAATAAAAAAACCAGTTGGTTGTAAATGGGTGTATAAAACCAAATATAATAATAATGGAATCATAAAAAGATATAAAGCAAGACTTGTAGCTAAATAATTTACTCAAATCTATGGCATAGACTATATATAATGAAACCTTTGCACCGGTTGTAAAAATGAATACCGTATAGAATTTTGTTTTCTATTGCCGTAAACAATGATTGGGACCTCTACCAATGGATGTTAAAAATACATTTCTTTAAGGAACACTTGAACTTGTATATGACATTACCACCCGGTCATAAATTGAAAACAAATTCTAACTTGGCTTGTAGGCTTAATAAATCAATTTATAGATTGAAGCAATCTCCACGGGCATGGTATGGCAAGCATGGCTCTTATCTAATTTCTTACAATTTTAAAATCAGTAATGCCGATCATTCTTTATTTACAAAATGTAACGGTATCAATACTTCTCTCATTTTAGTATATGTAGATGACATCATAATTATCTGAAATAATTTTGAACAAATTCAAAACATTAAGAAACAACTGAAAGAAAATTTTGACATAAAATATTTACGATATCTTAAATATTTTCTAGGAATAGAGGTAGCCACTTCGGATAAATGACTTTTTATTTCTCAAAGAAAATACACACTTGATTTGTTAAAAGAAACCGGTAAGTTAGAATGTAAACCGACCTCTATCCCAATTAACAATAAATTCAAATTAAATAGTGAAGACGGTAAACCTTTAGAAGACATAAATTAATTTCAAAGACTTGTAGAACAATTGATATATCTAACGGTTACACGTCCGGATATTTCTTTTTCCGTAAGTCAAATTAGTAAATTTATGCACTCACCAAGAACACATTTAGAAGCCGTAAATAGAATTTTGAGATTTTTAAAAAGTAATCCCAGCAAAGGTATTTGGATGAAAAATAATAATTTTAATGATATATATGGTTATTCCGATACAGATTGGGCCGGAAGCTTCGATAGAAAATCGACAACCGGTTTTTGTACATTTGTAGGCGGAATCTAATCACATGGAAAAACAAGAAAATGTTGTAGTACGATCAAGCGCCGAAGCCGAATATCGTGTCATGGCATCAACTGCAAGCGAATTAACTTGGATCAAACAACTCCTATTAGACATGGAATTTAGAACTCAAGCTCCGATGAAAATGTATTGCGACAACAATTCGGTACGACACATAGCTTCCAATCCCGTGTTTCATGAGCGCACAAAGCATATAGAAGTAGATTGTCATTTCATTAGAGAAAAAGATCAAGCAAAAGAAATTGAAACACCATACGTCAAGATCAACTCGTGGATATCTTCACTAAAGGCTTGGATCCGGGTCCATTCGAAAAAATTACAAACAAGCTAGGATTGTACGATATATACATTCCTAGTTTGAGGGGGAATGTTAAAAGTAACGGCTAGTTAATTAATTATGACGGCTAGTTTAGGGAGTAGTGTATTGTAATTAATAAGTTAGGAGATAGAGGTTAGTGGAAGTAGTTGGTAGTTGTAATTAATAAGTAATGGCTAGTTTTTAAATTTGTTTTATAAATAGAGATACATGTAAAAGTTCACAACAAGATTGCAATAATAAAATTGTTTTCTTACATCTATTTTCTTTTACAATTTTAACATATGCTTTTGCAACGGGAGACAAGGTAAAAGGTTTAAAGAGTTTATTTTGGAGGAGAATCGTCGGTGCCAGAGGACAAGGTGAGGCAAGATTATTGGTGCTAATACCCGCAGTCAACGAGGACAACATCTTCATTCATTTGTCAACTTAACAGTGGATATTAAATAAGCCCACTGGAGTACGCTAAAGCTCACCTATCATATTTAGTCAAAACTCAATTAAAAACAAAGTTATTTAAGAAACATTATTCCAAGCATAGAAGGCAAAATCGGCCAATTCAGATCGACATCGGGTATTAACGACCAAGGATTAATGACCAAGTACTAACGACTAATTGGCCAATTCAGATCGAAATCGGGTATTAACAACCAAACGATTTCGATTGAAGTACCTATCAACCAATGGCCAAGTGTTAACGACCAAGTATTAACGATTGTGATTGAAGTACCTATCAACCAACGGCCAAGTATTAACGACCAAGTATTAACGGCCAAGTATTAACGGCCAAGTATTAACGGCCAAGTATTAACGACCAAGTATTATCGGGTATTAACGACCAAGTATTAACGACCAATTCAGATCGGAAATTGATGTACCTATCAATCAAGTATTCATGAAAAGGACATCTGAGCTACAACACACTTGGTCGTTAATACTTCTTCAATTTTGGGAAATGATGGAAGTACACGCCTTGGAATCATAGAAGGAATCCGAAGACATTTGACTAAATATGAGTTTTGTTAAATAACTTTGTTTTTAATTGAGTTTTGACTAAATATGATAGGTGAGCTTTAGCGCACTCCAGTTCGAATCCGAAGACATATGTTTGTGCGTTTTGCACTGCCTTGCGGCCCGTACCAATGAGGGTTATAATGAAATAATGTCTTGCCAATCCCAAGATATTTTTGTGTGACAGCATTGAAAAGGCAATTTTATAGATTTCTACCAATTCAAGTCGACGCAACTTGAAAATTCATATAACTAATTAATTAATAGATAGGTGAGCTTTAGCGCACTCCAGTGGGCTTATTTAATTTCCACTGTTAAATTGACAAATGAATGAAGATGTTGTCCTCGTTGACTGCGGGTATTAGCACCAATAATCTTGCCTCACCTTGTCCTCTGGCACCGAGCTGCCCACCTGACGACGGGTTTGCAGGAGGTTGGGTATTGTTGTTCACCCCCGGCGGTGGCGAGATTACAGTGTCTTGTTGAGCCATCTAGTTCTTCGAGTTCGAGCTAGGAGTAGGCTCAACGGTGGTTGATACGTCCTATCTCGGGGAGAGTAAGCCGTATGGAAAATGGGTTGGGCTTGTCCTGTCGCAGGATGACAGGCCGAGATGTGGATTGAGTTTGGAACTCGGATTGGTTTGTAGTATTCGGACTCTGACCTATACGATATCTCTTTTAGAAAGAGTTTCGACCCCTGTTCAATGGGTCTTCTAGCCTTATATAGGCTGTCTCATAACCGCTATCTTGTGCGGTTATGGGAGACTGGGCGATTATGATAATTGCACCAATGATTATCCAGCACGAAGGCTGTGTAAGCCGGCTTTGGGCTGAGCCTGTATTCGCGAGGCTTTATGAGACTTTTTGTTGAGCCTTGTTCGGATGGATTCTGGGATTTTCATATTGATTCCGGGTTGGCCTCTTAAGAAGATCTGAATCACTGTTCTTTCGTGACCCATGAAGGGGTAGTTTAAGGGCCTTGTGAACATGGCCCTATCAACTGTCTTTATGACTCCCGGTTAAGGTGAGTACTAGACAATATTCACAAATATACAATATTCTTGTAGGAAACATGAACACCTCATACCATCAACATTAATATTTTATGAAGCATTAATAACACATACACAATTCCACAAAATGTTTCAAGTTGGTAAATTCCAATGTTGTATCGTATATACATCCATGAGATTAATCAAAACTCTTTTCGAATGGTTTGTGAAACATAACCAACATCAATCATCATGATGGTAATTAGTATTCTTTGCTAATTACTTTTAGAGTTATTATCAAATTACACTTATGGAGTTCAACAATTTAAAGTCCTGAACTCAAATAATCCCTAAAATGATTAAACTCTATGAACAAGATATAATAAATCATCCAATTTATAAATAAAACATATGATACAAATAGTCTCTACTATTAGCTCCTAGGACACACATTAACATATACTTTATTTTAAAATTTAATAACTATATAGAAGTTCTTCTGTTTTTTGTGATAAACAAACTTTCGATGACTAATATTGAAATTAAGAATTTTGAAATTTTATTTTAGAAAAAATAATATTGTGGTGACTGTCTGATCATGCTCAAAACATTGTTTAAAAATAATACATTGCGGATATACAAAAGACAACACATAATTATCTACATAATAACACATGCCATATGCTATATTTTTCCTCTAAAACTACTATCTTTTCGTCTCAAAAACTGCTACCTTTTCAAAGAATAAATGGGCTGCAATAATAACAAAATACAAAAAACCCTTTTTTTTTTACAGGTTCATCGATTTTCTGCAAAAACCGGCCAAGTTTTTTTTATATATTTCCAAGTTACATTGTTTTTTGGTCTTTAATTCGAACCGAACCAAACAGGTAACCAGGTCCCAATTTTTTTGCGGTCTAGTTGCCCAGTTCGGTTGTAATAACACTGATGATCTAGTCTGTTACTTTTTTAATTTAAAGGAATAACGATTCATGAAAACAGCATCTGAGCTACAACACATGTCGTTGATGCTACGTCAATTTTGGGAAATTGTAATAGTACACGCCTTGGACTAATATATGGTTCTTAACTACCTTTGTTTTTAGGGTTAATTTCTCACATACTCTCAAAGAGTTCTTCAATTTCTTATTTACCTCTAAACACTTGAATATATCTAATTTGTCCCTCTCAACTCTTTAAAGTCTTTCTTTTTTAGCTATTACACAATATTTCTATTGTTAACCATAGTTAAATCTATGGTTAAAAATATAATAGACAAGAAATCCTTTCTTAAATTTAACAGAAAAAAAAATAACAGTGATGTTGTACTATTGTTAACCAAATTTTATACTTTTTGGGAATTTTTTACTATTTTTTTAGATAGGTACAAAATCGCTATTTTTGAACGGTCTAGAAACAGTGATGTTGTACCTATCTTAAAAAATAGTTAAAAATTTCCAAAAATTATAAATTTCATCCCCAAACATATTTTAGTATAGATATCATGTTGAGTGGTTCGGATTGACATTTTAGACTTTGAATACGAATATATAAAATGTGAGGCATGAGGTATTGGAACTTTCCTCTATATACATGTATACATAGTTTCATGTCTCATCATTTAATTTTTTTTATTAATTGCTAATTACTAACACCATTAAAAAGGATGCACAAATTAATCTCATCATCAGAACAAATATTATATATTATCAAACATACAATTAGTATATTACTCTATATAATTACAACAATATAATAAATAAGAAGTATCGCTTACCGGTTAAAAAAGCCTTCTGTACCCTTTTCACTCTTTCAATGTTTTAATCTTATTGTCACATTTAAGTGCCAAACTGTCAATGCCGGAAATAAATCTGCTGTTATTCCAAAGAGATAACAGGATCCTGTTATTCTGATTCCAGCTGTTGCTCTTTGTCGAGATTCAGGCACAAAAATAAATTTTCTTTGAAATTTGCGCATGAAAATTTTTGAACGGTTGTGATAGGAATAAAAGGGTCCTGTGATCCTCTGGAATAACAGCAGATTTATATCTGTCAATGCCACCATCTACATTAAAGCCACATGGTCAACAAAATCCATATCATCACACTTGAATATGTATTTCTAACTTTATTTTTAATATTACTTTAGTCAAGGATATGCATAGTCATTGGGGGGTCAATGGCGGCTAAATACCTTTGTAATTTTAATTAGCACCAATAATTGTGCCTAACCTCTTCCTCTGGCACCAATGATATCTCCTCCAAAAATGGTGGTACCTGTCTTGTGCTCAAGACCAATCCAACTCTTGTACTTATCTTCAATTTATTTATTTCTTCTTGTACCCCATGGTGGTTCAGTTTCATTCTACTTCAATTTCTCAGACCCCAACACAGTCAATGAACATATCAGTTTCCAGGGCGATGCATCCCCTGATTTTAAGGAAAAACTTGACTTGACCGAGAACATCGAGAACAGCATAGGAAGAGCAACCTACAATCAGCCGGTGCCCTTGTGGGATCAAGATACCGGAGAGGTAACCAACTTTACAACCCGGTTCTCTTTTCTTATACAAAATACTACACCAAATAAGTTTGGGGCTGGCTTAGCTTTTTTCTTATCTTCCTATCCATCTCAAATACCTCCACGTAGTAATGGAGGGGCCCTTGGCCTTTTCAATACCAATACTAACATGAATGCATCGGCTAATCAGGTAGTCGCAGTTGAGTTTGATACCTTCCGGAATTCGGTTTATGACCCAAATTCAACAGATCCAACTGACTGCCACATTGGTATTGATGTAAACATTATTAAATCAACTTCTTACCAAATCATTCCAAACTACCTTTTTGTTGGAACAAGGATGACCGCACATATTGAGTATAACAGTTGGCAAAAACATTTGAGTCTTTCCCTTTGGCACGAGGCCAACTCGACAATCCGATTCAGCCTCAATGCAACTGTTGATATAAGGAACCAGCCACCAAATGCATCTGTAGGCTTCTCAGCAGCCACCAGAGCAAACGAAACACACCAGATATTCTGGTGGTCTTTTAACTCGACATTAGAAATGAAGCAAATTTCCCCCAGTTTAGCTCCATCAGAAGCCCCAAAGGTTAGAAAAAATAAAAACACGAGAAATGTATTGGTCATAGTTGGAATAGCCGTGGGCACATTTATCATGTTTCTTTTAGTAGCAATCTTCATATATCAACACAGAAAAAAGAGATCATTCAAGAAAATCAGAGAAATTGAGGTGATTGGTGATCAATCAATTGATTACGAATTTGAAAAGGCAAAAGGACCCAAGAGGTTCCCGTACAGTGAACTGGTTGATGCAACAAATGGCTTCGGGGAGAACGAGAAACTTGGAGAAGGTGGGTTTGGATCAGTCTACAGAGGTATTTTAAAGGATGACAACATTCATGTTGCTGTTAAGAGGGTGTCAAAAGATTCAAAGCAAGGGAAAAAAGAGTATATTTCGGAGGTCAGGATTATAAGCCAGCTTAGGCATCGAAATCTTGTTCAACTAATTGGTTGGTGCCATGATCATGGAGAATTTTTGTTGGTTTATGAATTGATGCATAAGGGAAGTCTCGACAAACACCTGTATAGCAAAGAAACTCTTCTACCTTGGCCAATTAGGCACAATATAGCACTAGGGCTAGGCTCTGCTCTTCTATACCTCCATGAAGAGTGGGAGCAATGTGTTGTGCATAGAGATATCAAGCCAAGCAACATAATGTTAGATTCCTCATTCAATGCTAAACTCGGTGATTTCGGCCTTGCTAGACTTATTGATCACAACCAAGAAGTAGAAACAGTTGCGGCTGGCACCAAGGGTTATATAGCACCAGAATGTGTCCTTGGCACAGCAAATGCAAGCACGCATTCCGATGTTTTCAGTTTTGGAGTCGTCTTGTTGGAGATTGCATGTGGAAGGAGGCCCATGATGCCTCAAAAGGATGAAAGGAAGGTGAGTTTAGTTCAATGGGTTTGGGATTTGTATGGGCAGAAGGCACTCATGGAGGCTGTTGATTCAAGTTTAAATGGTGATTTCATAAAAGAAGAAGTCGAGTGTCTGATGATTGTTGGTTTATGGTGTGCACACCCGGAAAAATCCTCGCGCCCATCTATTAGGCAGGCCATGAGTGTTTTGCACTTTCAATCTAATTTGCCAATTCTTCCTGAAAAAATGCCGATGCCGGTGTATCTTGTTCCATTGGATCCTTATATGCAACTTTATACCTCCTCTGAGGCTACTTCAAGTGGCGTAGCCCAAAACTCCACCAAGTCGGCTCCTGCTCCATCTTCAGACTCTTCCTGGCTGCTCAAACAAGAACCAAACACATTCTAAATAGTGAATTTGGTAGCTTTCTTTGTTTTTCTATTACATGGATTACCGTTGTGTTTTTTTCTTTTTTTCCAGTTGCTTTTGTTTCTACACTTTCTTTTCGCAATATGTGTTGTGTATCATTATTCTTTTATTTCCTTTTTTGTTATGTTGAATTTAGTAGCATTTTATTTTGGTAACATGTTATCCTAAACCAGCTAGCTGTATAAATTGCTGATAATCTTTTGCTATGGTGGTTCTCGTTCTAAGGTTTAGCTTACCTAGTTGTCTATCTCTGTTTATGTTCATTCTTCACAACCTTTGAAATTTTGATGAAATGAAGAAGACTTTCACACATTTGTAATTACCTCCCTGCATGAAATTTCACACAAATTCCAGCATGTGATCGCTACCATTTCCATCCATAACACGTATGACATCAGGTTGCAATCTCACAATTCCACCCAAATCAAAACCCAAATGTGTGAAATTTTGCTGGTTCAATTTCCTTCTGCCTTCCCATCAATTGGTCTATCTGCGAAAGATATAGCACAATTTGAATATTAACTCAGCTTCCCTATTTGGTACCTTCATCTATCTAAAAACCAGCAAATGGGTTCCTATCAGGTTATGATCTAAATCTTAGAATTGCTTGATCTGATCAGCTGAGAAAAGTTTTTGATGTTTGCCACAGAGCTGGCATTGCGAGTTTTCTTACCCCTGTTAGTTGGAAGGAGATTTGACAGAATGTGTTGAGGATTCTATGTTTATTTGTGGAATTTGACAGTCGCCTCAGTAAGGAGATTATTTTTTATTTTTCTGACAAAACAGAGAGTAGATTAAGTAGGAAATTGACAATTTAGTGGTTTCGAATTTCAATCCAGGCATGAATCATCAAACAATTTTAAAGGCCATTCTTGCCTCTTCTAATATGAATCAGCCTTGTGGGCTTAAATCTAATTTATAAAACCCCCAAGCAAACCAGCAGCAAAAAAACTCAACAGTTCTTATCAGTTTTTTTTCTTTTACCAGAAAAACCCCCAAACAAATCAGCAGCAAAAAAAAACTCATCTGTTATTATCAGTTTCTTTTACCAGAAAAAATCCAAGCAAAAACCAGTAGGAAGAGAAACAGCAGTTTTCTTCATTAGCCCATACCAGAAACTTTTTGCAAGAAACCTCTTACCAGAAAATTCATACCAGAAAACAATTATCAGAAAACCCTTTACCAGAAATCTTCCATTTTTACCAGAAAAACCAACCAGTTCAGATCTGAATGATACCTGTACCAGTAACCAGTTTTAAAAAAAAAAAATCAGCAACCACATAAAAATATTCACTCATCTGAGGTCTCTTAAGACAAGTTAATAAACAATATGGTCTCAGATCTTGACCTCAGTCAAAGATGCCATGTCTCGACAATATGGTGGTAAGAATCCAACAAGAGGAGTCTAGACGAGCCCTCATCAACCCTCGACAGTTGCAAACCTCAAGAACAAAGCTTTCAAGGCAACAGCCGACTACAACCTTGGTACCGACCGCCTCTCATCAAACACTGGGTAAACTTACTAGTTAAGAGTATATACAGAAATATCAAAGTCTTCAAATTTAGTTCTAAAAGGTACTTATACAACGAACCATAAAGCATCTATACGCACTCCATACTTCACCTTAGACAGTTAATTTGAAAATAAACCTCAAATTAGTACCAGTGTTGATTTGCTCTCCATCCAGGATTTTATTTACCTATTGAACCAGAGGTAAAAATTGTGTAGCAACATGGAAACACACAACTCCTAACGGATTTTGCCACGTCGCCAGTCGAGCTCTCAACCAGCACTTGCGCCATGTCGCCAGAATTCAGATCCAGTGCATTAACCCAATTTTTTAGTTTTGATCCAAACCGTCTAAGATGCTCTAACACGAATCTTAAAGATCCTGGACCCCACAAATAATACTGGCCCCCTGCGCTACCACCGAATAGGCACCGTACGCGTCTAAACTCAAAAATTGGGTCACTTTAGGGGATCCGGACTCATGTCGCCATCCATCCATTTGTTGGTCGCATTCAGGTCGAAAAAGAAAGCAAGGTTTACGGTCCATGGAATCGGTCTTTACAGCCGGTCCAGGAATTTAACGTGAATACTATTCTTCAGACTTTCCTTTTAAGGGATCTTCTGTAATGGAAATTTCACGTATAATGGAATAACGAACAAAATGAAAATGATACATTAACAAAATCTGTTTTATTTCATAGAAATCCTGCTGCAGAAAATCGAGGCGCATATCCGCGTGTGGTCCCGCACGTTCTCAGCCAGTCAATGCGACAACACCAACGTTTGTTTTGTGTTTCTGATTTTCTGTATCTTTGTTCACGAGGCCACCATGATGAAACGCTAAATAAGATTGTTTGTTGATCGTTACAGTGAAATTTACATTGTTGAGGGCCTAGGCAGATGGCCGATGCTACTTTAACACAATTTTGCATGTTGCACGCCACCCCCTGGATTTTTACTAATTGTGGAAAGTTCAGAGCATGGGAAATGGGGGCGTCAGATGGGCATCGTACCAAATTGAATGATTACATGTTAAAGTGCACAAAATTGAATATACTTCTTCATGTTTTGACGGCGTTTTTGGCCTATTTGTTATTGGTTCGTAAATTTATATATGTAAGTTATATGATGAATATGAATAAATTTTAAAAAGAAAAAACAATGATTTATTGTTTCATATTGAATAGGTTTAATCAAATGAGTTATATATGAATTACATATTTCATCATTATTTTTAATATGTTATTGTTCATGAGACACTATTCCTTTATTGTTTTATTTTATTTTTACCAAGCTAGATTTCAAAATTTTAAAATAAACAAACTTTCTCGATACATATATTTCGAAATAGAAAAATATTGTGTATTATTTTTGTTAAGACATTGATAAAAATTATTACATGCATATGATTATTTTTATTTGCGAGCAATATGATTTGAAAAATTATGTTATGTATTGATAAAATTTCTAAAATTGATCCAAATAATATATAGTATTCATGTTTATTAAACATACAAGGAAATAATAGTCTTTGATATGTTACAATTTTTTTCATATAATAGAAAAAAAAAATTACGTCGCACGATTAATTGCATTATTAGAAAAAATAATATAAAATGACTAACAAGTTAAGCTGAAGTAAGGTGAAATATTTGTTTACTAGTGAGTCCATACCTCACTAGTAACAACATCGTAACATATCAAAGACTGGATCCATATCTGCTGCTTTTCTAAGTGAAAAACATGATTCTACTTTTCTTCTATCCCAACCATTTAAATTTTATCTAAGCTATTTATCTAAATCTTAAAATAGATCGAATGGCCGAGATTTATTAACTCAAAAGATTCCCTTTTGAGTTAATGCAGAGGATACGAATTCGACAAACTTTGCTCTACGTTGATATTTCTTAGAAATTTCTTTGTATTTAGAAATTGCTTAATTTGTATTGCCAATTCTAATGAAGATTACCTTTACTAATTAAATACGTGGAGTTTGACAACTCCGATCAAATTGTACATCAAGCAACATTTCCTAATTTATCTAATTGTGCAATTAATCCACATAAAAGTTATCGAGTTGTGCAAACAACATAAAATAATTTATCTAGTCAAATAAATATTCATAAAATTCATCTCCCTATTTACAATTACAGCACACCATATTCAACAATTTCTTTTGATTTTACTAAATTCACTATATTTTATTTAACACCTTACAAGAACATGTTTTATCTTGGTTAGGTTCCAAATAAATGGGTCAAACTAATTAACTTTCAACTAATAAAATATTTTCTGAAAATTAAATAATGTTTTAGTACCAAGTTTTTGGCGGTGTAGAAATGGACATGTGACAGTGGACTTACGTTATTGTTTAAATTCTGTCGCAAACCACATCTTATTCAAAGGGGGTTTGTGTAAGAAATTAAACAATAATGCACTGTCACATGCCATACATACACCGCCAAAAACTTGGGTTCAAAACATGATTTAATTTTAAGAACATGTTATTAGTTAAAAGTTAGTTTGACCCATTTCTTTGGAAACTAACCAAGAAAAAACACGTTCTTGTAAAGTGTCAAATAAAATATAGTGAAAATTAAAAGAAAATGAAATTTATCACAAGCTGTCCAACAACTTGCAAAACATGCATGTTCTGAAAATTAAATCATGTTTTAAATCCAAGGCAGTGTAAAAATAGACACATAACAGTGGACTTACATTGTTGTTTAAACCACTTTGCAAACCACAACTTAATTCAAAAGGGGTTTGTGTAAGAGATTAAACAATAATGCACTGTCATTTGCCTTTCATACACTGCCGAAACCTTAGGTTTGAAACATGATTTAATTTTCGGAACATATTTTGCATGTTGTTGGATAGCTTGTGACTTATCTCACTATGTACAAAGTAATCCACTACTTCACATGAAGCAACAACACAACAATTAAAAAACAGATCACAAGCATCAACACACAAAGTACAATTAATACTACTAGCTGTTTCTTGAAAATTGAAGATACTTCTGCCTCATTTCGATATCTTGCAACTTGTCTGCAAGGTTGCATATGAGAATTTAAACTTACGTTACTTAAATTGGCAGTGTTGTCGCACCAACCCATCCATTGATTGCATTATGGACATGTATAAAATTTTCTCCGCGGATTCTTTTTGGTCATCGAAAGCATCACAACAGTCGGCTTAAGACATCTATTGCAATAAGGATCTGATAAGTAACGACTATTTTGGCTACTCATTTCTCCTGTACAAAACAAAAAATAACATTAAATAACTACACCCTAGTTTAAATTATTCCCTAATTTAAGAAACCATTCAAAATAACAATTAAAATAAACATAAAATAAATGAGAGAAGAGTGATCTAGCATACAAATGACGTCGGGAGGGGAAATGCTAGTTTCTTAGTCCGTCGATTTTGGGAAGTTGATTTTCACAGTGATCAAAGGGTTGGGGACAATCGACCTAAGGTTTACTAGAATATATATATATATATATATATATATATATATATATATATATATGAGGTAGGTTCCAATGCCTCATGCCTTTCATACCTCATCATACCTCATATTTTATATCTTCGTTTTCAAAGTCTAAATTGTCGATCTGAACTGTTCAACATGATATCCATACTAAAATATGGTTGGGGATGAAATTTTATAATTTTTGGAAACTTTTTACTGTTTTTTAAGATGGGTAGAAAATCACTGTTTTTTTAACGGTCCAAAAACAGTGATTTTGTACCCATCTTAAAAAATAGTAAAAAATTTCCAAAAAATATAAAATTTCATCCCCAGGTATATTTTAGTATAGATATCATGTTGAACGGTTCGGATCAACAATTTAGACTTTGAAAACTAAGATATAAAATATGAGGTAGATGAGGTATGAATGACATGAGACAATGGAACCCTCCTCTATATATATATATAACATCACCACCATCTGTTTAATATATGGAGCAGATAGTGTATACTAAAAATGAGGTTCTAATTATTTACAACGTTGCCCCTGAGAATATATGTCATCGGTTCAATATGGTAACGAGTTGTTATTGCTTCGGACTAACACCAACGGTTCATGTAACAAACAGATGGTAAAAGTCACCCCCTCAACGCCATCGTCCGTTGAGCCAAACTGATGTCGAAGAGTCACTCAATACTAACTGTACTTAAAATATACTCTATGGCAAAGGAGGGGGGCCATCAACGCCATCGGTTGGTTGAACAGTCGGTAAAAAATTTGAATTAATTACAGCGCTGCCCCTGATTACATACACCATCCATGCGGAAGGACACCAGATGGTAAAGGGGCGACAGTAAATGAGTTTTTTGTAGTAGTGTTAACCATACACATTAATTATATATCGGGATAATTTTTAACATATCTCAGAGGGTTATCATCATACTTGTCACTCTATTGCAACTAATTATTTATTGGATGATCACCATGTGATTGGCAAAGTGAGTAGTTGTCTCTCTCACCTACACAGAAAAAAAAATGTAGCGATACGGGATGTCAATGGCGGGAATATAAAAATAATTTAGCAGCATATGAGAGTTGGTGTCAAAAGAAGAGGAGGAATTATTGAAAATAATTAGCATATGCATCTACCGAAGATGCACTTCTTGGGGACACATATCAAAGCTGCATTAGGCCAGGTAAGTTGAAGATAACATCCAAAATCCACTTCCATGTTTCTCTAACGATATTTGCTCTCTCAGCAACTTCTCAAAAGGCCATGATATTTTTTGTAACATGAGACAGAAGATGAACGAGAAAATTATATTATCTTTATTCTGATTTGTTTGTACAGTGGGCATTATATAGCCAAATGGAAAAAGGAGTTGTTGGAAAATAAACGGTAACTTTCTATAAAAGAAATAAAGGTTGAGTAACTTTATATACCAAATTTAATTGCTCCCTTTAATTTTTAAATTAGCCTATGATGAATTAAACCTGTTAAGGGTCTCTAAGGCTATTATTAGTCCCTAATATTAATTAATCCATTCCTGAATTACTTCCAAACGGCTCTATAGCCTCAATTTGTATAAATAGCTAGCTTTATGTTGTACATTGTAAAATTCTGGTTATCAAAATTTTCGAGAATTTAGGAGAAAGGATTGAAGTAGAATAAAGAAGAGAAGGAGTCTGTGGATCTTTGAAATTCATGATTCGGTATTTAGAGAAAATGATTGCATGCATGTTAGGACAATTGAGAGATGCTTATATGAAATGGTATGTAGAAAAATATGCAAAAAATGAGAAAATGTTTCACTCGAAGAGAATACTACATAAACTATATATAAAACTACAAACATAACTTCATAAAAAAATTAATGTGTATAAGCCAACTGCTCGAAGTTATAAAATTTAAATTGCACAGTGCATACACAGATCGATTCACAGGGTGTAAATGGACTACAGCTTTGCTAAAGCACCAATGCTTCAGTTTGAGACATCGATTAATTACTGAGATTTTAACAGAATGTCCGAGTCATCTAGTATAATCTAAGCTTCTAAATATATAAAGCTAGCTCGGTTTTATGTGTTTTGAATCTTATTTAATTAATGTTCTTTTTTTTTGTGGGATGAAAGATCGTTGTCTTCAAACATATATATTGGGCCTTCAATAGTGATAATTTTTTTTTTTCTATCTGAGCAATGATAAAAATAATTTAAATAAAAGATATCAGACTCGACTTTTTAATTTAAATCATAATAATTCACAGCACAAAACAATATCGTGATGTGAATTAAGATCATAGTTGCAGGGATTGAGACCTAGGATCAAAGCAATGCACAACAGAGAATCACTAGGTCCGTTGCATTTGCATCTTTTAGATAATTTGATCACCTATTTTGTTCATTAATTCTGCATCCTTTAAAGAGTCAATGTCAATAAGTGAAACGAACCAACAAATCGGCACATTTATATAGAAAATAAAAAATGTAATAGAACACGATTACACTATGAGAACTACAACAAACATGTTGGCCAAGACATGCATGATCTTTTTTGAAGAAAGCTACAGGTTCAAAATCTTATACCTATTATAAAAGGGAAACATTTTGAGAAATCTAATTCTCATCTCATGTTAAGAAAAAAGAAATGACTTTAACCCTCATGTGACTACTACTATATATAATTTGAGTTCTCATCTAAAATATTGTTGGATATTTCACTAGAAAGGACTCTATTAAAAATGTCTGATTACTACTTAATATAAGACAACTTATAAGAAAAAAGAAGAAGAAGATAAAGCTATTGCACCAAAATTAAGGAGTGTCTATTACAAGAGAACAGTAGGTAACCCTTCTGAGCATCCCCAAAACTGACAGCACAAAGCCATCACCAATTTTCAGAAGGATATATATATAATCATTAATTAAATAAAAGCTAACCCTAGTTAAGCCTTGCAAAATCAAAGTCAGCCCCAATCCTCAACTACATATTAGTCATCCCATGTTGTTAAAAGAAGCACCCCATTGCATATACCCATCTTGTTTTGTGGCACCGACAGACGAGTTCGGCCCGTAGTAGTATCCATTATTTCTCGTATCGGCGCCATACTGATCGGTATTCACAACCGTGCCATTATACTCGTCTCTAGTAGCACTAGTACTCCCTTGATTACTTAGCAAGTATCCGTTAACACCGCCATTTAGCACTCCATTATACGCAACGGCGCCGTTCATTCCAACATCACCAGTACCGTACATAAAGTTGTGGGTACCATTTGTCAGTTGCAACTGCTGATAGTCTTGCTCCGGCTTGCACCAACCGAGTGGTTGACCATACGGATACTGTAAATCAAATTGTGGAGGTTGGTGGAACGCAATACCCGGCCAACGCTGATAAATTCCACTCTCCGAAAGCTGGGGTATGAGAGCGGTGCTTGTGCCGGCTTCGTTATTCTCAGTCACCTCCTTGAGCCGTCTAGTGGGCCCACCAACAGGGAGTGTGCTGCTGTCTAGAATGCTCTTTACATCGTACCTGCTCATGTCGAAATTTGTCACTGCATTCAAGCCGCGGAATTTGATAGCTGCTATGTCGTAGGCCTCAGCTGCCTCTTCTTCAGTACCTATAGTTTTAATTATGTGTTTACACGTAAAAATTGATACAGCTTTAAGTTGTTCCGTACAGATGTAATATATATATATATATATATATATATATATATTTTAACATGGCACTTGCACAGCATGCATGCGTGCGTGCGTGCGTGGAGAGTTGGGATGTGGGAAATAGGGTTTACTAGTTGACTGTTGAATTCCTGCCCCAGGATTCTGAGACAGCCTTAGACATGAGCTTAAAAAGGGATGTCAAGGATCTCAAATTAAATTATAATAACACTACTTACAGTTTTTAATTCGATTGACATATTAAATACATATATAGGAATAGGATACCTTTTGCACCTATCTGAAGCTAGATTACAAAAACAAGAGTATAAATACAATACATAGTGCATGTCTTGGTTTTAGTTTCATTTATTGTTTTTTTTTTTTATTTGTAATTGAAAAGAGAGGTATGAACAATGAAAATCTTACTAAAGGTTCCTAAGTAGAGATCTTTGTTCCCTGCCACCCTTCCTATTCTTGCCTGCCATCTTCCATGCTGGTGATGCCTTTAGGATTATATAACATGGTTAAAGTATATGAAACAAATTAATTAAAAAGCTTGAAAAGGGAATGTAGCTAGCTAGCTACAAACTAATTAATTAGCTTGATAAGGGAATGTAGTTAGCTAGCTAGCTAGTGATCAAAATTACATACTAAATTTAGTTTTTAATGTAGTAAGCTGCACTTCAATAACATCAGGAGTCTATGTTACCTAGTGACGCCACGGTATTTTGATGCACCACGGGAGAAACCACTGCTGTTCCTGAAATCAAATTAAAACAATCAATTTATATTTATTTTTATTCAGCTTTTTCATAGTATAAAATCTCAGTTGTACGGTACAAAGATGTGTATACCTTCTGAGGTATGCTATGTACTCCTGCCTAGTCATATGTTTCATTTCCTCCAATTCTTTTTCATAATTACTGACCTGCATATTGCAGAATAAAAATCGAATAAATGATGATAACGTGCCAGAGAATCGGAGCATACGGAAACTTTATATCCATTATTTGTTGAAGAAAAATTATAAGAACACTAGCATATAGAGATAATAATACCGGGAAATTTGTCGTCGTAGTTGTACCCCAGTATTTAAGAGCTGCCAAATCATATGCCCTCGCAGCTTTTTCTTCTTTGTCATAACCACCTAATTAAAGTAGACAACATTTTCATCTATCACTTATATTCTCATGATAGTTTTATACCCACGTTTCTTATAGAAGAAAATGTCATCTAAAAGAAAGAAACAAGTTGTAAGCTTACCTAAATATACTAAAGAAGCCGGTAGAGCGCATACATTCCATGTAAAAGGAGATGGAGAAAATCAGCAATTAGTTTAATTACACTTATTTCGGTTGATTAATAAAATAATGCTGGAATTTTTTTTATATTTAGTGCATGTACCTTGTCTACCCTTGCGGGTTTGTCCTTCTCTCCGGCAACTATTGTCCCAGAGATGAGCCTCATACCTCCCGGTCCATCTATGCCTGAAAAATGGAATGAAAAACAAGGATCTAATGATGAATTTTTGTATAAATTGAGAAATTCAGTGTGAAAAAAAGGGGAGTGAGGCAAAATGAAAAGAAAAAGAAGAAAATGTTAATTGAATGCAATTTCATGTTGGTCATTATTCAGATTACAAAAAAATGAATAATTTAGCTCAGACCTAGCTGTTCGAAGAAAGAAAATGATGAGAACATTTGGAGTCAATTCTACGAATTAATTTTACAAGAATTCTCCACTTATTTTAACAACACAGACATGAACAAGCAATTAAATGTTGTATTATATGATTATAAGAGTCACAAACCTTGTCACACCACGGTAAATCGAAGTCCTTTGTCCGAAAGTATCGCTTGCCTTTCGAGGTTCTATAGCACCATTCGGTGCATCAATACCAGAATTTGCACTCCCCTTCTGCACAGCCACAGACGATGAACCCTCTCCCTCTCTACTAACACCTGCCCCTGTACTCATTGATAGCCCCAACCCTTGTGAAGTACTACTAGGTGCAACTACACTTCCTGAAAATCCACTTGCGCTCGCATCACAGCTCATCTCATCTGTCTGCTGCCCAGGGCCCTGATTGTTGTTCCTCAACCACGTTTTGATCATCGGTAGCCCGATTGTGTTGTTTGAGTTGGTGTTGGCATCTTCATTACCGATCATTACACCTCCTTGAACAGTGCTCGAGAATAAGCATGAGGCGTCTTGATTATGGTCAGAGAAAGAATTTCCCCCAAGGAAATCTTCGAGCTTTGGCTCTTTCCCCTCAAGATTTCTATTTGCGCTACTCGATCCAACAACCATTGATAGCTCCGAAGACCCATGATTGAAATCCATACTCTTCATATTCCAATCTATTATATATAAAATTATAAATTAAGAAAAAACTATCAAATGATTTCATTTTTTATGTTTGTAGGTGTTTGTTGTATTATTCTTTTATTTTTGCTCTTTCTTTTCTGGGAATCATTAGTTTGTGTCAGAAGCTAATTAATAATATATATGTTGACCTACGAAGCACAAAAAAGTTACAGAAATAACTAAAAGTCACACTCTTTATTAGCTCTTTGCATTTGTTTTTTAAGTTGATTGAAAAAAAAATTGACATAATGTATAAATTACAGCACAAGATGCTAATTAACCTGACCATCTTACCTTGGGATTCATTCAAATTTCCATATGGCTGATAGGACTCTTCATGAAGATTATTTGAAGCGAGGCCGTAACAACTGATATCGGAGCCTGCTCGGGGCTGCGCATCAGATCGAGATTCATTTGTGATAGAGAGATCTTGAGGGTTAAGAGAGAAGCCTAGCCAATTATTCATGGTGAAATAAGCTAAAAAATAGTAAAAAAAAAAATGGTGGGTGTTAATTAAATGAAGAGAGGTACTAGCTTAGCTCAGTTAAGGTACATAAGCTTAGTGAGTGCTGGAAGGAAGAAGAAGGGTGCAATAGTAGGGTTACAAGAGAGGTTTAGTAAAGGATTGAGGGGTCTTCTATTCTCTTTAGGGGACTTGAATTAGGTCAAAGGGACATGAATACCTCGGAAGCAGAAATAGTGCTAAACTAATCCTGATAAGATTAATTTACATTTTCAAGAAATTAAATACATTTTCTTTAGATACTCTAAAGACACCCCCCATTCATTCCCCCATTATTCATGACTGTGCTATATACTCTGTTGTCATATAATTATCCATGAAGACATATCATTATTTTTGACAAAACATGTATTTCTGATACTCTATTTTTTGTTTTGTTGTTTAAACAATATTAGTCAAAATCAACTGAAGTGTTGGATATAATAAAGTATATTAATGTTGACACAGATAATTTTCAATTGGTCTTTTTCCAAATTGGCTTTTACCAAGAATACAGCTAATTAATTTATACATTACTTGATAATTAATAATTCTCTTTACTATTTGGAATTAATATCTTCGTTTAATGTCATAAAGTAATATTTTGTCTTTTTGGCAGTGTCACTTTCTAGCTGAACACCTTTTTTGTTACCGTCCCTACACAATTCTTTTTTTTTTTTCTAGAGATACTACAAGAGCATTAAATGCATTCACAGAAACAATTTTCAATTGAATCTTCAGTGCCAAGTCTGTTTCTGGAATGCCATCTTGGTAGAAAATAATATAAAGATATCAAAAAATGAATTCATGAAGTCAACTGCTATGGTTCTATTTGCTGAAGTACTGAACCTAATCTGATTAATAAAGTTCTAATGTGTTATATATACATTGCCATTTCATAATATCTATAGTGTTGAGTATTTATACCTTCATAACTAGATGTTTATATATAGCTATTATATTATACTGATGATGCAAAACTAAATACTTACACACATGAATAGTCAGATATTTACATTTTAATTGTCCATTATCTAAATTTGAATTGTCTGATGTTAAAAGCTATAATGTTAGATACTTACACATAGAAAGTCCGATTTTTAAAATTTTTTGGTTTTGATACCAATTATTAATATCTATACTACTATGTGTTTATACTTAATCCAGTGTTCAATTTTTTAATTTTCTTTATATACATATGCTGTCAATTGTTTATATGCTAGATGTTTATAGTTATTATCATACATGAGCACTTCAGTGTAAGACTAAATATTAATACCTAAATAGTCAGGTATAATTAAAACATAAGATTTGCAAAGTCATGTTCTTTAATTTATTATATATATTCAGGAGCTATATTGTGCAGAAATTCATAATATTACTTTATATATGTTTAACATTAATTATGAATATACAAATAAATTTAAAAATAAATAAGAAACAAATGAATAAATTTTAGGACGTTAAAAAGAAGGACGGAAGGGCAAGGAGGCGTGTTTATCAAAATGCACGAGGGATGAATCTGGAGAGCGGTGTTAGGAGGAAAGAAATAATTTCTCCAATAATTTACTAGTGAAAACTTGAAGGATGTTAAAAATCTACATCTCTGCCAACTCTAACAATTGCTTGGCTCATGTGTTTAATGCAAAGGTTCAAGGATTGAAGGCATTAATTAATTGCGAACCTCAATTCAGATATTTTTCTTTACAACATTGTCACACCTTAAATAAAGGTACAACATCATATATTTTTCAAGACATATACACAAGAAAGTAAGATCTTTTATATGCATTATTAATAACACCATTACATTGTAACCACATCTCAAAATTGTTTACAAAATTTATCTGACAGAACACGACAAACAATGTTTGAGCAAATGTCTCTCGCATCATGTCAGTTTCAAATAACCCAAACCCTCCCTTTATGTGGCCAAGCTATCAAATGTAATTCAAAGGCGTCTCTCCGTATTCATGTAATAACCTGAAAATTTCCAAAAGGATGGGGGTGAAAAATAATAATAATAATAATATCTCCCAGTACAAATTTTACCACAATAAGGTCACTGGACTTACAATTAATCTATATCCAGAAGTAAATTCTCGCAACTTAATATTAACAGTTCAATGTATATATTAATAAATGCAAATGCTCAATCACAATTATCAAATGCCACGGTGTTCCGTTCGTTTGAGCCATACATCATTGAGGGCCATACACCTAATGCGCATTTAGGATCTAGACCAAAGTCTAGTCATGATTTCAGACTTTGTAGAACTCAACACACAAATTTGTTGGTGACTTTCAATCATAATTCATAATAAAGGATAATACCAATTGAATGACTAATAATATGACATGATAGGTCAACAATATCATATATAATTAATCAAGTTATAATTTGATTGGGCTATACATATGATGTAACAATTCAAAATATGCAGACAATCAATCATTCAATTAAAATAAACAAATGAATAACAATTTAATTTTTAAAAATAAAATATCAAACAAGTTCAATAACTTTGCACCTGATATCGTAGGGCAAAACGATGAGATAGCAAGCACTCTACTACTTTGAAAAATCTCGTCTCTTCAATAATTACGTTGGATTAGTGAGAATTTCTACTAATTTTCAATTAGAAATATTGCAAATCATCCTTTTATTATTTTCCTCCCTTTTTCCATTTTTTTCTTATTTTTCTTCCACTGTTTATCTCTTTTTTTTTCTCGATTTTATTTGGTTTCTGTTCTTTTTTTTTTCTTAAGAGAATTGAAGAGAGAGAGATAGAGAGAGCCCATTTAAGGGATTTGTAGGTCGGTTATATGGTGGGGCTTAATTCATGAGCGCCGCGTGGCTCAAATGCCACGGTGTTCCGTTCGTTTCTTTTGTTTTCTTTAGTTTGCATATTTTATAATATAAACCCTCATATTACATTAATTGATAATTAAATCCTAAAATTATTTGTAAGAAGTTTATTAAACACTTCATTATATATATAAAAAAATGTCTCTCTCCTTGTACCTTCATAAAGAAGAAAAATTAAAATTGCGGATCCCACATGTCATTTTAAGAACGCAATCCTTAATTGGTTAACTAGATAATTATCATATAATATCTTTTAATCAAGTTCTACATAATTAATTATTGACTTCCAGGATTTATAATCAATTTCTAATACTTCAAAACTCCAGCTTAATTAGTAGTATACTTATTTTGTTTCTACTTAATGATTTTTTAGATGATTAGTATAACTTTAATAGCTTCCAAATAATTTAGCTATATATCCCACTGATATGTTCAAGAAACAATATTAGTTCTTTAAAACAATGTTTATTTTAATAAAAAAAATACATACAAACATTATTATATATTTTTCATGTTGTTATTAAAATCATATATATATATATGAGGAGGGATCAAGTTACAACAAAGTTACAACAACCGTTACAACAAAGTTACCAAATCGTCGATCCAAACCGTTCAACATGATCTCCACAATAAAATGTGCTTGCAGATCAAATTTTACATTTTTTTGAATTTTTTTACTATTTATTAACTATTTTCAAAAAATAGTCATATTTTTTAAGTATTTTACTATTTATTAAGTGTGTGTGTGTGTGTGTGTGTGTGTATATATATATATATATATATATATATATAGAGGAGGGATCAGGTTACAACAATCATTTTTACATTTTGAAATTCCAAATTGTCGATCCAAACCGTTCAATATGATCTCCACAATAAAATGTGCTTTCAGATCAAATTTTACATTTTTTTTGAATTTTTTTACTATTTATTAAGTATTTTACAAAAACTAGTCAAATTCAGACTATTGAATTTTGTACCCATCTTAATAAATAGTAAAAAATTCAAAAAAATGTAAAATTTGATCTGGAAGCACATTTTATTGTGGAGATCATGTTGAACGGTTTAGATCGACGATTTGAAATTTCAAAATATAAAAAATGATTGTTGTAACTTTGTTGTAACTTGATCCCTCCTCATATATATATATATATATATATATATATATATATATATATATATATATATATATATATATATATATGAGGGTTCTAATACCTCATGTCTTTCATACCACATCATACCTCATATTTTATATCTTCATTTTCAAAGTCCAAATTGTTGATCTGAACCATTCAACATGATATCCATACTAAAATATGTCTGGGGTTGAAATTTTATAATTTTTATAATTTATTTACTATTTTTTAAGATATGTACAAAATCACTATTTTTGGACTGTTCAAAAACAATGATTTTGTACCTTTCTTAAAAAATAGTAAAAAAATTCCAAAAATTATAAAATTTCATACTTAAGTATATTTTAGTATGGATGTCACGTTTAATGGTTCGGATCGGCAATTTAGACTTTGAAAACAAAGATATAAAATATAAAGTATTATGAGGTATAAAAGGCATGATGTATTGGAACTCTCCTCATATATATAGATAGATAGATAGATAGAGGTTGGCTAAGATCAAAATGGTAGTTCCTAAACATTGGTGCTACCAATTCATTTTTGCGGTTTTAAAGTTCAAATAATCAATTTGAGGTGCTCAATGTATTCTCCATATTAGAATGTTCTTGGAGACCAAATTTTAAGTTTTTTAGAAATTGTTTACTATTTTTTAAGGACATTTTGAAAATTATTGTTTTGAATAATAAAAAAAATTCTGAAAACAGTGATATTTAAAAATCTATAAAAAATAGTAAAAAATGAAAAAAATGAAAAATGTGGTCCCCAAGTTCATTTTAATATGAAAAACACATTGAGCACTTCAAACTAGGAGAGGTTGGTGAGCACAACTCCAAATATCTATCAAATTGTCTTCAAACGACAAATCTAAACCGTTGAAATCCATCTACTTCATAAGTGATGCATGTACATAAAAAATTTGAAAGTTTCGAATTCATTTAGTAAAAAGTCAAGCGGTCAAAAAAGTGAATAGTGTATAACTTACACCTTTACAATAACTATATATTTTATTTTACGAAATGTTACAAACATTCATCCACATTTCCAAACAATTTTAGAGTACTAGCTATTTGTATTATACAAAAGGGATATAAATCTGCTGTTATTCCAAAGGAATCACAGAACCCTGTTATTCCTATCCCAACCGTTCAAACATTTTCATGCGCAAATCTCAAGAAAAAAAGTTTTTCGTGTCCAAATCTCGATAAAGATCAACAGCTAGGATCGGAATAACAGGATCCTGTTATCCCTTTGGAATAACAGCAGATTTATTTCCTATACAAAGGATATATAGTTCACCCTTGTCAATCAATAGATTTACCTCCGCTGACTGCTGTCAGTTCAAAACAGAAAACACTGATCAAAGACATACTTTCTGTTAAAGAAGAAAAAATTACAACTGAGATATATGGTTATCTTACAACATGTCAATGAAACGAACCAGAAAGAAGAAGAAAATTAAATAAAATAAGAAATACAAATTAGGGTTTACTTATTGTGCCCTAAACGAGGACATGAACCCTTGTTTTGCGGGTCCTAAAGCTTATTTCATTCTCTAAAGCAGTTCCCAAAGCAAGATGAGTAGACAAAACTAAATAGACTTTAACCCTAATTAGTCCCCTCCCCCTTAGGATCCTCATTGAACAACTACAAAAATGTTCTCACTTTCACTTTTTTTTATAACAATACAAAGTGGAGGTTATTTTTAAGTAGAAATAGGTATAAAACTGGTGGTTTTACCTAGGTTGATGGACTAGTTGCCTCTTCTTTGACCGTCATAGAGATCAGCGGAGGTAAAAACTAACAAGTAAAAACACATGGTCATGGTCTGCCTCTTCTATTTTCCACCAACAAAAATGAAAAAAATAATAAGTGTATAATACGTATTTGAAATAGTGAATGTGTATGAATGTTGGAGCACATTTTTAGATGGTTATAAATAGTAAAACCGTGAATGAATTTTGGAGCAAATTTTCAAAATATTGTTTTTTTTTTTTGCTTTGGATACGGATGTAATGAAAATTTTGAGCAAATGTGTACGATATGTCATGTTTATATGGTTTACGTTCTTGTAGTTAATAGTTTCCGAAATTATTTTAATAGTGTGTTGATATTGTCACCTCCAATATTTCTTTTTCAAATATTAAAACCGAAAGAAACATATATTTTGTCACTGGTTAAAGAAATTAAAGTACATTTTTTATGCCTTAACTATTCTGTAAAATAAGTCCTAATTTTCGTAGTATAATTAAAACCTTTATATTATACTTGATTAAATTATATTTGACTGAATTAAATTTTATTTTGTTTAGTAAAAAGATTTTTAATTAAAACCTATAAAATTATATTTAATTAAAATATATTTGACTGAATTAATCTTATTTTAGTTTAATTAAAACCTTTAAACTAGAAAATCCGTGTGACAGTTACAGTCTAACCGAGTGCTGATTGCTTGATTGGTTTTCGTCCTTGTGAAACAACACGATCAAAATTATAAAAAAAAAAAAAAGAGTTTAATTGAACCAAGTATAAAATTAATTGATTGATGAACACAATAGTCCAAAGACTCAATTGAATTATAACAATTTATAGTTCATGGATAAAAAAAATATTCTTTTCTCAGAATAATGTGAGGATATGACACATTGATATATATCATCTGGATACTCATGCACAAATAAAGAAAGAGTTTTTCAAAGAAATATTTTGCTCAATAATGTTGAGTATTTTTTTATTTTTTTTGTTATCTTTTGTATAATGTCTTCTGTAATTATTGCTTCATTTTAATATATATAATTAATATGAGTATTTTATAAACATCACTTGAAATGTATATGTACATTATTTCCTCAAATATTTCCAATTATGAAGTTATAAGAAATAAATGCATGCTTCTTTGGAAAGGAATTTTATTTGTTATTCTCAAGATGATAATTTTGATTGTTTTATCAATTAGGGTTTAAGAAAAGATGGATTTAAGACTTCAATGGTTGAACCTAGCTATTTCCAATGTTATTAAGCTTAATATTAATCCTTCTGCTTTAGAAGTTGGTGCCTCTTGTATTCACTTGAAAATAATGATTAATTAAGACTTAATATTTTTGAAAATTTTGCAAAAGTTTCACTAAGTCTTCCTAACTGTATTTCACTATAAGGTCTAGTAATTCAGTTATAGAAGCAGTGTGACATATCAGAACCCTAACGAGATCCAAAAGCAAGGGCCTTGAACCAAATCTTATTAATTAATTACTATTTCAACACCGCATGGTTTCAAATCTAACAGAACTTTTGGTCAACTTGTCAGCTTTTTATTCTTGTTTAGGGTTCAGTTCAGATCAGTAAGTCATATTGCTTATGACTTCATGCTTTTATATGGACTAAATTAAACATGTTAAGGAAAGGCAACAAGAGCAAATTAAACATGTTAAGGAAAATGAGAATTATCGTTTTGAAAGCATTCACCTAATTAATGCATATTTAAGCGCTAGTATGAACATATATTACTGTACACTATACAAACCAAGTGTAAGAAGTCTCAACGATGTTGATTTTGAATTTTATATGATTCATACTTTCCCATGCATTAAAATTTATATAAAGTTTGTGCTGATCTTATATCAAGAAACTCCGTTAAGAATTAGTCACCATGCAAATATGTTTTCTGATACTCTATGTATAAATTACGATGAAAGAGTTAATTATGTATAAATGTTTAGTACATACGAAAAGATGAACCGAGTTCATCCGTTCAAATTAAAGTATCAATATTTGTGTCCACAAATTATATATCAATATTCACGCTAGCATCCCGACGAGCATAAGAGGATCACCTTCATGATGGTTAGTTAACGATCGTTTATAATAATTAAACCGAAAATTATTGATAACCGAGGCATTCACATGAGAGATAAATTACTAGAATAAAAAACAAATATATATAGAAAATGAAACCTGCTTGCGTGGAGTACACTATGCTAAACTATGTCTTAATTAACTTATTTAAATAAAAGCAACATAAATTTAACCTATAAAACCAAAACCCAATGCTGATCCTCCTCTAAGTTGGCCCCCAAAAACAGTTGTCGTTTTTTTTTTTTTTTTTAATTTAGCTTCATTATTTGAGGAGCCATAAACTTTTAATTCCAAGCACAGAGTCCAGTGGTTTCAGTTATATAGTTTAATTTATTGTGTTCTAACTACTCAAATTAAATAATTAAATTGGGTATCCTTCTAATTACATGATTTTGAAAATCTAGCTTATTTAAGCACAATCATTCCGACCATGTTATGCAACAGAAATGATTTAGATAATACAACATGTAAGGCAATTAAAAAAACCAGAAAAATAAAAATAAAAAGATTCTGCACAATCAGAGATCAGTCAATATCCATGCATGCACACAAGTCAAAAACATAATATTGTCTCAAGAAGCAACTGTACTTCATATATAGAATATATCACAAGAGGAATATTATTTCGAAGGATATATAATTAATTGTACTAAGTCACTGACATTTTGAGTCAGGTACGAAAAGAATCAAGCAGCCTGTGTTAAACATATCATCCATTTAATAAACTTTAAAAAAAAATTAGTAGCATAACCAATGTTTTAAATAGCGTTTATAGCGTCATAGCGGGAAGGCTACAAAAAAAGCTATAGCGAATAGCGTAGCTATAGCGGAAGCTACGCTACATAGCGTTTTTTTTTTTACAAAAATTATATTATATATTTGTACTAAATATCAATATTATCTAAAGTCTCATAGAACAATAAATAATACCAAATTAATTAAGAAATTATAATATTCATATTGAACCAGTACAAAGTCCAAATTGCGGTTCAAAATATCCATAGTAATATTATAAACTATCGATCTTTTTCTATTCAAAATATCTTAAGCATCATGATTCATGACATAATCTATTTTTCTTTTCAATTCAAATTTCAAAATAACCTAGACAAGGGTTTCCTTCTCTGTTCGGACAAATTAAAATATATGTAGCAACAAAGCTTTTAATTGATTTCGGTTTGGGCTTTTATTTAACTTTTTTGGAACTTTATTTAAAGCCCATATAAATTGCCTAAAAAAGCCCATTATGCATAGCGCGCGCTATTTACGCTACACGCTATACGCTATAGCGGACCGCTATTACCGCTATAGCGGCCGTAGCTCAATTAGCACATTTTAATGCCATAGCTTAGCGTTTAGGGTCCAAAAACGCTATAGAGCGCTATTTAGAACACTGAGCATAACCTTTCAGATAGGGGTGTCAATGACACCCTTTTATCCGTTTACCCGATCCGTATCGTATCCAAAAAGACGAGTAAGGGTAATATTTTTTTTCGTTAGCTTATCAGATACGGGTATGGGTGACAATATTTTTTCGTTATCTTACCCATTATCCTATAAGATAATTTTTACAAATAAAATTATACATATAGATATATATTTGTGTGAAAATATTACATGATACAATAAAGTTTTATATTTTACTATTTTCATAATACAAATTAGTTATATTCATTATTATTATATTTTTTTTAAAATAGTTTATCGAAATCACAAATTGAGATGTTAATGACACTTTTTTATTTGTTTATCTGGCCCGTACCGTATTAAAAAAAACAAGTAAGAATAAAGATCTTTTTTTCGTTATCATTTTTTTTAGGGTTGGTGGGGAAGTGCCACCAACAGTTGAATTGATATATATAAAAAAATATTATTTACAAAAAATTTCAGTCACCATACAGCAACTTCAAAGATTACAATACAACTATCACTAAAATGAAAACAACTGAAAGGAAAGCGCCCTATTTATATGCTTTTAAACAAAAAACTAGAACTAAAAAACTAGCGTGGCCCTCTATCTTGCTGCAATTGCCGCGATAAGAGTTTTTTCGTTATCATTATGGGTACGGATATGAAAATGCCTCCACCAGACCCGTATCGTACCCGTTGACACTTCTACTTTCAGAGAAGGGTTTGAGTGCATGATGAGTGTGTATATGTGTTTGCATGCACATAGCACTAATACTCACATGCATGCATGGGGTATCTGACAATTAATGAGGCATATGACAGGGAATGGCGGCTTTTCCAGAGTGAAAGCGTTTACTGAGAATAAATTAAGTCAGGTAAAACAAGAATGGCAGGACAGTAAGTGTGAGGTGTTACGAGGAAATTAACCAATAAAATGGGTTAATTAATGGGCACTGGTCGGCAGAGGTCGGTCAGTCAAGTACTATATATATGCTTAATATATATAGAATTTATATATATATAAAGGAAGAAATGATTCAGATCGCCGGGTTGTACACCAACAGATGCGCATTACATACATCATGTTAATTATGTGCAAATTATTCACATAGTATAATTTAAATATGATGCTAATTAATGGTTTCAGCATACATTTTATTATAAAAGTAAAATTTAATGTATAATAAAAAATTTAAAAGAAGTTGGGATCCAACCTTCATCTCTAAGATAGAGATTATTTATGTATAACCACCGAACTAAATTTTGTTGGATTTTGGATCTGGATTTGACTTCTAAAATATTTGTTGTTTAAAGGCAAGGATTATGTTGATTCTAAAATATTGCAAACAAGATCAGATACCTTAATTGAACTGAATCCAATCCAATTAATTTTAATTTAAAATTCATTAAGATGCGTGCACGAATTTTAAAGCAGAGTGCACGCATCTTAATGTGATGAAAATCAGACGGTGATTGAGCCCATTGAACCAAAATAGATCCGATGGGCATCGAACCTACTCTCAAGTCATATGAAACTATTCTGAATCTTATCTTATAATTTTTTTGAAATTTTGGATCTGGATTTGACTTCTTTAAATCTCCAACGAACTTAAATTTAGTCACTTTTAGGATTTTATCCAAATCTATCACACTGACAATTTTCTGATCAGCAGCATGTTTAATGAGCTTCTGTAAATTATTATTATAAAAATATGTAAAGCATGCCAATTAATTAAATCTTTATCATGTCCTGCTCTATAGATTATGTAAGAGAGAACTAGATCTCCTTGAATAGCGGAGGAAGGCATAGTGTGATGATGTGATTCACAAGTTAGGTTGTGAAAGACTACTTAAAAGAAACTTAATTAATTAGTTATTCATCACTCTTTGTCCTTTTTTTTTTTGTTTTTTCAGAAGAGATTGACAGGGGCGGATTCAAGATTTTCATCAGGAGGGGACAAAAAAATAACAAGTCGGGTTTAAACTCACTAGCTAATTTGATACTTGATAAAAAATAATGTTTTAACTTATATTGTCTAATATTCTGACTTATAATTTCTGATGTTATAACTTATAATTCTAATTACCAATCATAATTGAAGAAATTTATTTAAATTTTAACCTTAAATTTAACCCAAATTACAAATCAGAAATCCAAAGAGCAGGGCAAAAAAAAAATTCAGGGGGAGCAAACTGATAGATCTCCATTAAAACTCAAAATCCATGGGGGGACGACTGACCCCCCTTGATTACATATGGGTCCGCCCCTGGAGATTGGGGTCAAGCCCCTTATAATATCAATGAGAATCCTGCATCTGAATTTTGAACTTGTAATCTAACACACAAAGAGTATTGTTTTTTGTTACTAGACAAAAACCTCGTTCTTCATTACTTTTCCCATTTTTACCTTTTTTATTGAGAAATTGCAAGTTTGCATTCCAGGACTTTCTCAATAAATAAAGTAATTCTTCAATTTTAGTCATTATTTAAAAAAATTATATTATTTATTTGCTTCATACAGGACTCAAAACTTTTAAAAAGAAATTAAATCAGCATTTGAACTTTTGTGAAAAATTCTTCAAGAGTTAATTTGATGCATATAAAAGTTCAAGTCCAAATTCGATTTTTTTTCATAAATTTCGACGATTAATGCTTGAAATTTGTTTTATTATTATTTTCTACTTTTTATAAACATTTATGAAAGAGTAAAAAAAATAAAATACAAACTGTTTTATCATCTCTTTTTTTTTTTGAAAAAACAAAATCGACATTGGACCATCAGCTAGGCCCACTTGTATTGTTTCCAGTGCAATGTCACACATCATCAAACAAAAGGGAAGGACTATTATTAGGCCTACGTCGGCCTAATTTGGGCCTAGTTCCTTTGAATTCCTTCTGGGTTGAACTACATTCGAATATCTTTCATAGTTAATGGGCCTATATAGGCCCAATTCTGTGTATAAATATAATTTTCTTTAACATTAGTACAAGAGTGAGGCTACGGTACTATGCATAGCACGGTTGGGTCCGTGCTACAGCTCAATATTTGAGTTCTCAAAATTCGGTCGATCCGAACCGTTCAACATGATTATAAAATGAATATGTACTTGCAAACCAAATTTTACATTTTTTCGAATTTTTTTACTATTTTTTTAGATAGGTAGAAAATCACTTGATCTGAAAATTCTGGACCATCTAAAAACAGTGATTTTCTACCTATCTAAAAAAATAGTAAAAAAATTCAAAAAAATATAAAATTTGGTTTGCAAGTACTTATTCATTTTATAATCATGTTGAACGGTTCGGATCGACCGTTAAGATTTTAAAAACTCAAATATTGAGCCGTAGCACGAACCTAGTCCGTGCTATGCATAGTACCGTAGCCTCACTCTTAGTACAAAGTCTTTATTCCCCCTTTTTTCTGATATTTTTTTTCCAGCTTGTTGTCTGCTGCTTCTAGTCAAAATGACAACTGCAAAATTCTTGTACCATCAAAACAAAATATTTATTTAATTCAAACTTAGTCTGATTATATATATTTTTTTTTTCTTGATGATTTCTACATAATTCCTTCTTTGATACCTCTCGTTTGTAATTGCTACAAATTTAAATGGCATCCAGTCCACTGTTCCTATTTTGTCATATTTGAAAATTCCTTTGAATGAAGCAATGTACTGATTATATTTTTACACAACTTTCACCTCTCTTCAGAAAAATGTCAATAATAACTTTTAAATTTTACAAATCTTAAGATTTAAACTAAGGCATTGTACTGATTCTCTTTTATAGGCTACCTGATATTTGCTGATTTGGCTCAACCCTAAACCCTAACCTTTAGATCGGGAGCATTATTTCCGGTCTAAACTTTGGACTAAAAAAATTTCTACCAGTCCGTCATGCAAAAACATCAAAGGTATTTTTTCTCTTTCCCTAATTGATAATGTATTGGTTGGCCTAATGTAAATTGCAAGCTTTCTTGAGGACTATTGTGTAAATTGTGCATAGACAAAGTATTGGGTACACAATGGAATAGGGGTTTTATTGAAAAGAGCAAGATTCATGTCAGATAGCTGTTGCATAGGTGTATAGGTTTAATTGTATATAAACATTTTTGTTGGGTCCCTCATTTTTAAAAAATAAAAAAATAAAAGAATCCTTTAACTTCATCTTCATACCAATAATTAAGCTCATGTGTCTTTCAAACTTGTTAAAATCGGTCGCTATTGAACGTCATCTCCTCATTTTCAAACTTGTTTACGAAACCTAATATATATATATAGTGAGATACGATGATCGGGAAGTAAACGTGGTGTTTTATTTTTCACTCATATTTTTATTTTTGAAGTTCAAACAGTTGATCCGGATTTCTCAACATGATCTTTATATTGATATGTGCTTGGAGATCAAATTTTATATTTTTTGAAAATATTTTATTATTTTTTTAGAATTTTTGAAAATCAGTGTTTTTGTGAATTTTTTATTATTTTTTATTTAATGAAAAGCTGTGATTTTCAAAAATTCTAAAAAAATAATAATTTTTTTTTTCTCCAAGCACAAACCAATATAAAGATCATGCTGAGAAGTTCGAATCGACTGTTTGAACTTTGAAAATGGAGATATAAACCGGGAAGTAAAACACTCACTTTACTTCCCAAAGCAAAATAGCCTATCTTTATATATATATATATATATATATATATATATATATATATATAGAGAGAGAGAGAGAGAGAGAGAGAGAGAGATAGGCTATGGTGAGTTGCGTTGTTTTACTTCACGCCATATTTTCATTTTGAAAATTCAAACAACCGATCCAAACCGTTCAACTTTTTCTAAATATTGAAATGTGCTTGGAAACTAAATTTTACATTTTTTTGGAATTTTTTTACTATTTATTAAGCCACTTTGAAATCGCTGATCCACTGTGAACAGTAAAAAAACAGTAAAATTTTCTGGACCACCGGATCAGCGATTTTCAAAGTGGCTTAATAAATAGTAAAAAAATTCCAAAAAATGTAAAATTTAGTCTCCAAGCACATTTCAATATTTAGAACATGTTGAATGGTTTATATCGGTTGTTTGGATTTTCAAAATAAAAATATGAGCGTGAAGTAAAAATGATCTCTTACTTCACAACTCACCATAGCCCAGCGTTCTCTCTCTCTCTATATATATGTATATATATATATATTTGAAAGCAACAGTGAGAAAGTCCAATTATCTGTGAAGACCTCAAAGAGTTTAAGATTGGGGATATCCCATAAAGCTCTTAGTGTCAAACAAGAAATTTGTGAATATTCTTTTCAGAAAAATTCATTTAGGCATCATAAGCGGATGATGATGATATTGACACGATAATTATTACTATTAACACTATAACTGCCGATTTTATTACTTGTATAGACAAATTTGTCCTTACTTAAATTCTCTCCGGATACTATATCTTTTTTAGAATGCACTTTTTTATATTAAATGTCACTGATCATTTATTTTATTTTCATAATTAAATATTTAATAAAATCTTTTAAAGGAATGTTTCATTTTTCAAATTTAAAAAGTACAGCAACAAAAATTTAAGCAATCATTTCTTGCAGCCAAATACAGAAAAAAAAAAGCTTTCGTTTTAGTGACTTTAGTCGAATTAGTCGAATTTTAAATATTAAATACTTAATTTCTTGCATTACATGCCATTTTGTTTTTCTCACTTTTATTGATTATTCATTAGATAGTACTAAAAAATTTGCATTGTTGAGTTTTGAAAAAAAAAAGAGTACAAACTACATTCATAATATATTATCATAACTCAATAAAACAGATACTAGAAACTCTATCAATTGAAAATACACTTCGCACTGATACATAGTAATATCTAACAGAGTTGTTTGATTGAATGATATTTCCATATGTAAAGAATGAGTTTTTTAATTTATTATTTTCTATTCTTTGAAATTGAAATGTTTCAGGGTAAGTTTCAGTTATGAAAATAAAACAAATAACAAATAAATATTTATATGAATACATAAACATGTATCTTATTGGTTGACCATCTGTATACAATTTGACATTTCTTTACTATTTGCTTCCACAATTTTCTTAAAGATAAATAATTATTAATTTAAGAAATTGTAAATCCATATATTTTAATTACTATATTGAATGCTACTAAATAGCAACAATTATTCTCAAGCAATTATCCTTAATCGATCGTCTAAAACTTTTCTTTTTTTTTAGTTGAAAATATCAACACAGAAAATGTACAATTTTTCATATAATTTTCATTATTCATAATTTTATCGTTTCGTTAAATAAAGTAGAACTAGAGTGTTCTTAAGCTCACCAAGCATTTTGGTGAGTTTCAAATTAAATGACGAAACAAACTGTTGAAAAATCGATCTACTTCACTAGTAATGTGTTTACATGTTAAAATTTTGAATTAATTTAGTATAAAGTCAAGCAGTCAAAATTATGAAAAAAAAACATATTTTAAATTAACATATAAACTTTTTTTGTTTGACCGCTTAACTTTATTCTAATTAATTTGAAAATTTTGAAATTTGACTTGTAAACGTATCACTCGTAAAGTAGATTGGATTTCAACAATTTGCATTCGTTGTTTGAAATAAATTTATTTTTTACAAATTATTTTATATTAAAATTTTAATATTTTTTCTTCAAATTAATATTTTAGAAACAAAGCTCGAAATATATAATGTAATATTTTAAAAACCTACAAGCGGGGGATCTAATAAGCTCGAAATATGTACTTTTAATATCAATGATTTGGAATAAACTAAAACAAATTGGCTCTTGCCAACTGTGTTTATTTTATTTTGTACTATGTACAATCATTAATGTACAATAATATACAAAAATGAATAACAATCTGACTATGTGCTCTGGATCTGAAGGCATCTCGTGAGCACCTCGTACTTATCTATCTATCTATCTATCTACACACACACACAATTTGTATAGCAATATTTTTTTGCAAATTTTATTTTTCATTTTTTGTGCTTCTCTTTCTTTTCCTCAATTTTCTTATTTTTCTTAGCGTTGGTATAATAACCTTATTTTTTTTCTTCTCATTTTTCTTATTTTTTCTTATATTAGCGGAACTTATGCATCGGAAATAATTTCATTTTTCTTATTTTCTCTCATAGTGGACACAAAGAGAGATAATAAAGGTGCAAAAAAATCTTATTTTTCTTGCAATAAGAAGAAAAATGAACTGAAACTTGCTCATATCAAGTCGAGTCAGGACTGAGAGATCGATCTAATTATAAGATTTTTCGAACCAATCTAGCATGAGCCACGAGCTGAGTTTCTTTTTCAAGTCTTAATTTTGAAATTAAATTTTCAAGAATTCAAATTCCAGAAATAAGAAAATTTAGGTCTTTCTTTACATAGAGACGGAAATTTTTATTGGTTGTGTAAATAAGAACATATATGGACGGAAATTTTGTCTACCTTTCCTATATAAAAAAATTGATTTTTAAAATTTGCAAACATTTAATTTTAAAAAATTGTTATTTATTAAATTTTTGTTGACTCCGTTTACTTATATAAAAAATATTTAATTATTGTCAATTAATGACCGATTATTAATGATCAAGCAACTACATAACTAGGATTAAATCTTAATCCGCGCTAAGAAATCCATGTTCGGTTGTCTTAATTCGTTAGTGAAAGCTAAGGAAGCTAAAGAAAGAAGTAGAGGTGCCTTAAGGCTCAGGCAGGAGATTAAGACCGGAGAAAATGAGGCTAAAGAAGGTGATCTTAATCCGCGCTAATGAATCGATGTTCAGCAAGATTAAGCAGCTAAGGATTCCTGAAAACTCCTTCTATAGATGTGGCTAAGGATCCCTCTCCTCTCATACCTCTTCACCACTGAACCTTATCGCACCACTCTTCGATCCACCTACCAGCCCCGAACAGCCCTCGTCTGATGTGCTCGACCTCGACAATACTGAGAAGCTCTTTTCCTCAGTGAAAACCCGCACTCTGGTCACCTCTTTACTCAACCTCTATGCCATGGCGGTTGAACGCCTTGTCAAGTTCGGGACCATGCTGATACAGTCGCCAGTCGTGATGGAGAACCGGATCAAAAGAGCAATTTTATATTTTGTGCAGGTTGGGGCAGTGAGATCAACAATTTATAGGCAATTTTGTGCAGGAGATCTAGATGATCGAGGAGGCGAGCGAGACAGTGAGGAGGATTTGGAAACGGGTTGGAATTCAGTCAATATTAGATTATGCCGTCGAGGATGCAGAGGATGGCAATGCGGCTAGATGGAACCTAGAAGGATTCAAACGGACGGCTGATATGGCGGCTGCTCTACCGCCTACGTCGGTAAGGGCTGTTAATCAATTCTTGCTAATTTTGTCAATTAAAAAGATGGCAGGTTGAACATGAGCCTTTCATTATTTCTGTTTTCTTTTTATTTTCTTTACATTTTAATAGAAAAAAAAAATATTACAAAATTTCTCAGTGTCAATATTATCCATAATCCCTCTTTGCCGAACAACACCTATAGATCTTAGATGACTTACAACAAAAGTATTAAATTTAATCTAGGTAAATTAGTAATTAGACAATTACTATGAGACTCAAAGCAAAAGTTATTACTGATAATTACAGGCTAACTTATCCCTATATAATTAAACTAAGCATCATTGATCATTGACATTTTTATTATATAAAATTATTAAACTAATTCTATATTACATGAAGAAGTCAATACACATTTTAAAATTAAGTAAATGTTGAAAGTCGGCACCATTAAACTAAAAATCCAATCAATTAATATAATTTGTTCACACTTATTCTTGAAGAAATTTCTTGTACCTTTTTCATGAAATTAAGGAATAGTAAACTAAAATAATACAAATAAGGTGACCTACATTTTTATTCAACTGGCTAATGTTACACATATCATGTCGCCATGATAAAAATACCAAAATTGATTATTTTTTTGTTTTTAGATCCATAGACAAATTAAAATCTCACTCCCTTATAATAATAATAATAATAATAATAATAAAAAGACTGTTGCCTTCAATTCCAATGTACTGTGCAGAACGAACATCCCTATCACTATAAAACCAAAATGTGAGTGCGCGGGTCCCAGTTTCTGACTCGCCACATCTTTTCAAAGATTCCCTTCACTTTACGGCTTGAGAATTACTCCCAACCGCTTTGAGTTCGAGCTAGTGCAGATTTCCTTCACTTCACGGCTTGAGATTTACTCCCAACTGTTTTGAGATTCGGACTAGCGTAGGAGTAGTATTACGGACTTTGAGATTCGTGCCAAGTTAAAAAGAAAGTTCCAGATCCAATAATTATAAAAGATTCCCTACTAAGGTACCGGATCTGAATTCGTCCTCATTTGCATCCCACGGTCCACGAACATAGATAACGACACTACACATTCAATCCTAGATCACATAAATTAATATAATATTCACAACAAAACATTCTTGGTATAGTCCAATTAACTGGTAAATATTTTAACAAAGCAGTTTTGGCTTAAAACAGCGCACGGACTATAGAATCAAAACAGTGCCGGATATGATTAGTAAGCTGCATGAAGTAAAAACTAATATGTTATATCTTTGCCTCAATTAACAAAAAGTCTTCCTTTATCAAATTATAATCACCGTTCACCACATAAAAGCAGAGCAAAAAGGTTTCTCCGCACTTCCCTTCTCACTTTCTCCTCCGCCACACTCCCCATTTCACATCTCCCCTCTCTCCTCTTCTCTCTAACGAATCAAATGAACCGCTTCAATCCTAACACCGGTAAACCCGAACCCATGGGTCCACCCGGTCTCACCCGCTACGGCTCTGCTCCTGGCTCCCTCCTCGCCAGCATAGCTGACTCAGTGATCAACTCTCAAGGAAGGACACGTGGTGGTGGTGGCGGTGGTGAGTTCTCTGTCGTCGGATCAGAACCTATTATGAGCCGGTTCTACCCGGGCGAACCGACCGGTCTGACCTCATCCGATTCAAGCTGCCGGACCGGGTCTACGGCTAATGGATCCTACGCCTTTGGAGGGGTCCCAGATCTGAGTGGGTCCCACAAGACAGTCGCTGAAGTGCATCCAGCTCCGTCGCTTGTGCGCCACAGCAGCTCTCCGGCGGGGCTGCTTTCGCATCTCCTCGTTGATCCCCAAGGTACGCACTTGGAGACCTCTACTTTGCTCTATTGCTTTTTTTTTTTTGTCTGTAGTGGCTGATGTGTCGATTTTTGATTCGTTAGTCGACATTGGTATATAGTTAACTAGCGTTAGTTCTGGAAATAATTTCCGTGCGCCTGGACCACAGTCAAAGGATGAGTGTATGTTTGACTTTGACTGAAATCGGAATGGTTCTGGTACCCTTTTGTGTGTATGCTCCTCCTTATTGATTGAAGCCAAGTAGAACGTGAGACACGCTTGTGATTTCATGTGTTGCGATCTGATTGGGTAAACAGGTGCCTGTTTGTGCAAGTGCGATGGATTAAAAAGTGGATCTTATGCATTTTCCTAAAGGTACCCAAAAGTACCCAAAAGTTGGCCCCTGGACCACAAAACAAAAAATGACTTTTAGATTTCTCGTCTTGCTTTTCGTCAGAAAAATTGGATGGTTCAAATTGTGAGGTCAAAATTATATGAAACATTTTCTTTTAATTTGAGGGGATCAGATGGGAGAATTGTCTTGAAAGGGTGCAATTCTGTGTTCAGATAGCAATTCTATATTGAAACGGGTCAGAAACCAGAATATTTTACTTTTAGAAGATAATAATAGTTTTTTCCAGAAGGAATCAAATTATTGATTCCAGATATTTTGTAAAGAACCAAATAAGTTATTTGGTTATTTAAAGTTTATACACATATGATATTTATTATGCCTACTGATTGAGATTTATATACAAACTCTAAAAATTCAAATTATTTGATTTGATTCTTTAGAAAATGTCTAAAAGAACCGCATCAATAATTATGTTTCTTTTATCATATCGTAAAATTTGTTTATCTTTCTATTCCTAGCAAAATATTTCACATATTTCTAAAAATAAAAAATACAAATAACTTATTTGGTTCTTTAGAGTTTATATACATATTAAGCATTTTATATGGTTACATATTGAAATCTATATAAAAACTTTAAGGAAGCAAATCATTTGATTCGGTTGTTTGAAATGTCTAAAAAATCTGAATCAATAATTATATTTTTTTTATCGCTTCAAAAAGTTGGTTTATTTTTCTCCTTCCCTACAAAATATTTCACATATTTCTATAACAAAAAATTACAATAAAAATGTCCCTTTATTAGTGCCGCTTTTGATAGATAAGTTGGAATAATAAAAAGGTGCATCACATGGTCATGTTCATTGCCTTTTTGGAGTCTGCGCCTCAACTGATTGGTTCAATGTATTTTTAAACTAAATACATAATCCCACTATTAGCGTCAAACAAGTCTTTCTGAAAAGTAGTGAGCGTGATGTAAGGTGGAAGCAACCACTAAGATTTTTCTAATTGGTACTCATTGTTAAACTTTTGTTGTATAATCAGCTTGTGCGCCATGCATCTTTATTTAATAGAATATTTAAATCTTTCATTGTACTTTTACTTCAATAAAAATAATTAATGTAGAGAAAGGGAGGTAGCACAAATGATTAGGAAATAAGTCCTGTTGGTTACTCAAAGGTCGAGAGTTTGATTCCTCCTCATGACTTTGCAGTTTCTGCGAAAATTTTCAATTAAAAAAAAAAGAATTAATGTATGTAATCAACGGAGAGGATATTAAATGTCTAATAATGGTTTCATTTGACAGAGAAGCCCTTTGTTCAAATATTAGTTACAATGTCCATTAGTTTGGATATTGAAGATTTGTTTGATATAACTTATAATTAATAAACTCATATTTCAACAAACAAACAAAAAGATAAAGAACTTAGAATGAGGCTATGGTAACCATATCTATGTTTTCAAAGTTCAAAAAGTCGATTTGAACTGTTCAACATGATCTCCATATGAAAATGTTTTTGTAAAACAAAATTTTACATGTTTTACAATTTTGTTTACTATCAAATGATTTTCCTATCTATCTAAAAAAATAGTACAAAAATTTAAAAAATGCAAGTACATTTTCATACGTAAATCATGTTGAATGGTTCAGATTAACTTTTTAACATTAAAAACAAATATATTTATCCATAGTATGGACCAATCTGTGCTATGCACAATACCATAGCCTCACTCGAAAACTTAATATTAGATGTGTTAATTACAATTAGTTCTGTGATAGTTCTATTAGTTTTGAGTGCATTAGACCTTTTCAGATTTGCCCATTCAAAGAAAAGAACCGACTGTGATCAGTGCATAAATAATGCGTGAGGCACTTTAAGTACCAAATTGGAAAAATTAACTGGTAAATAAAATTAACAGGTCTTTCTGGCACGAAAGGCATGGGGGGCTACTCGCATGCAACTACTGAGACGGTTGACCTGCTGACAGACAGCAGGCTAAGGCCGCAATGGAGTTTCTCTCGACAGGATTCTCTGTCGCAGCTCTCAGAAATGAGCATTCCTGACATGGGGGAAGGTTCTTGGACTGAGAACAGTTCTATCTTCTCCAATCACTTGAGCAAGCGGGGCCGGAATGACAGCGACGACTTCATTGCTAGTTTGGGAAACATGGATGAGGTGAGATTGTTCTATTTCTTATCAGAATTTTTGTTACAGTCCAGGTTCTATGGTACTATGCATAGCGCATATTGGTCTGTACTATGGATTAATATCTTCATTTTCAAAGTTTAAACAATTGCTATAAACTGTTCAACATGATCTCCATTTGAAAAAGTACTTGTATATCAAATTTTACATTTTTTAGAATTTTTTACTATTATTTTTAGGTAGGTAGAAAATCACTTGATCTAAAGATTCTAGACCATTCAAAAGTAGTGATTTTCTACCTACCAAAAAAAGTAGTAAAAAATTTCTAAAAAATATAAAATTTAGTTTGCAAATATATTTTCATATGAAAATCATTTTCAACTGTGTTGATCGATTATTTGAACTTTGAAAACAAAAATATTGATCCGTAGTACGGACCAAACCATGCTATGCATAGTACCATAGCCTCTCTCCTGGTATAAATTCTTAATTTGTGAAGAATGATGGTCAACTTTTGTGAACTGTTAATTTGTGAAGAATGATGGGCAATTTCTGATGTGTACTAGTATGCAATGTTCATTGCAAACTAGTGGAAGATTTTGGTTCTAATAATGGCAAAAGTGAAATACTATATAATCTATCTACAAATAGTGCAGCATTTTTTTTGCTTCTTTATTTTACGAAAGTATCTTTTTTATATTCAGAACTAACATATTCAGTATTTGTAAATATGAAATGTTATTATTTTTGCAGATGTCAAATATGGAGTATATGCAAATGCATCAGGATGGCGCCACATGTAAGCTCCGGGCAAAGCGTGGGTTTGCTACTCACCCCCGGAGCATTGCTGAGAGGGTTAGTAATTCAATGCATTTCTAATTTGATACACTGTTATTATCTAATCATGGATTTATTGTGATCAAGTTATACTGCATATTATTGCCAGATTAGAAAAGAAAGTTTTTGACTTGTACTTGCTTGTAGCAGTAATGACTCAACCATGGTTACAACCATGTTTGATTAAAACTCTGGCATTTATTGACTAAACTATTCTTAGTCCAATCTAGTGGAAAACAACACTAAATCACATCTTAATCAACCAAGATAAATATTAGGATCCAAATCTTTAATTTTGATGATCTCTAAAAGAATTCATTAACTTGTAGGAGAGAAGAACTCGGATCAGCAAAAGGCTTAGAAAACTACAAGAAATCGTGCCGAACATGGACAAGGTATGTTTCATTCCCTATATAAAATAAACCACATATTTTTTTCGTTATATTAGAGAAGTATTTACCGATATCTGAAACTTTCTATGGTCTCTTGTACACAGCAAACAAGCACATCTGATATGTTAGATTTCGCAGTACAATATATTACTGATCTCCAAGGCCAGCTTCAGGTGTGTTTTTATTCAGTTCTAAACTCTACCATGTGATGTATACTTCACTCCAAATTAAACAATTTCTTTAACAAAATACAACAATATACCTCTCAAAAGATAGTTCCAACAAATAACTAATTATTAATATATGGCAAAAGATTTATAATTAGATAGTAGATGTATATACTTTTTCTCTCTTTTTTTTGTAGAAAATAAAAGAAGAACAACAGAAGTGCACATGCTCCAACAAAGTTTTATGAGACAGGAACCATCTGATGCATCTCCTCCTCTACTGTTAATAATTAATATAGATAACACTTAAGAGAAGGTCGGTTTCTTAGTAACAAAAATCATGTGCGACGAATCATTTATATTTAAGCAACAATTAATTGTCGTCTTCTGTAATTTTATCTTTATTTGCTATTCTAACCATCTTCTAGTGAGCTTATCTCTAAGCTCCGTTTAGCTGTAAAATTTTGAAGAACATATTCTCTTCATAAAACAAGCCTTTTTGGGGGTCTGTGTGCTGTAATGAACTAATCTTATTTTACTCCTTTCCTTGATCTCATATATATATGTCTTCCCTTATGAACACTTAACTCATCTGTTAATTCCAGAGAATCGGGACTGAAATTGCAGAAAGTAGGTTGAAAGGAAGAAATTGTTTAGTTGTTAAACAAAACATTGGTTCATACATCTCACTCAAGGGAAAGGGGGTAGTAAGAGTGAGTATCCCCTAAGGTACCTGACTGTGTAGAATATTCATAGCCGACCAAAATCAATTTGGTGTACTAGGCGGAATATAGGGGTCCACTTTGAGATTCGTGCCAGTTCAAATTGGACGACTGAGATCTCATTCTATACACGCAGATATTGCACTGGATCTGAATTCGTGCCCGATAGTCGACGGGTTGTCTACACTGTTTGATTCCAAATATTGAGTCCTTCGCTTGATTAACGGAGTTTCCAATATAATCGGAATTAAACCTGCTTCATCAATTCCATCCGCTCGTTGCTTTCCCATCTGTCTCCCTCATTTTTCTTTCACTCGCTGCTAGAAAAGCAGAACAAGTACATAATCTTTTCTCAAAGTTAATCCACTATTGATTAATTGGTTCATATCTATATTGCCTAATTGGGTTAATTTAAATTGAATATTTAAAGATTGCTATTAGTAGGGCTTTAAGTATCAAACTGTTTAGGTATACTATGGGTATGTGCCAGTAAATTTCAGTCCTTTGTAAATCCGATTATGAATCTTCCTCTAATTCAAATCACTTTGTTTAATCAAGCATCTTATACATTAGAAATTAATAATGCTACTGAGGCACAAGCAATGACGGCATTCTAATGATGTGGCATGAATGTGATGCTAATTTGATACTTAATTAGATGGTGATTCAGTATGACATTCAATGGATCACAAGTTTAGCATTTAAGTCATTGGTAATGTTATTTTTGAGAGATGCAAAAACTGAGGAGAATTGATTTTTCTTATTTCTTAACATTCTATATTTTACAGTGGAGATGTTTATCTTTATATTACATTTGTTTCAACGGTTAGAATTTTACCGTTGGTACCTATCCTAGTTACTGTTTGGTACAGCTGTCTCTATTTACACTTTTGCATATATATACCCCTAATCTGTGATGAATTTAAATTCTGAAATTATTCTTCAAAACCCCCCCTCAAGCTAGGCTTGTAAATGTCGAGTAATCCTAGCTTGCTTGTGATTTCTTCAAATGGTTTAGGTCCTAATTCTTTTGTAAAAACATCCGCTAGTTGATCTTTACTCCGAACAAATGGCGTTTCTATTTCCTTGGCTTGGACATTCTCTCTAATAAAATGGCAATCGACTTCTATGTGTTTGGTCTGTTCGTGGAATACGGGATTTAGTGCAATGTGTCGAGCCGAATTATTATCACAATACATCTTCATGGATTGATCAACGTTGATTCGCATGTCTTTAAGCAATTGTTTAAGCCATATCAATTCGCTTGCGGTTGATGCCATGGTTCGATACTCCGCTTTCGCGCTCGATCGTGCCACGACATTTTGCTTCTTGCTTTTTCATGTGACTAAGTTTCCGTCTACAAATGTGCAAAAGCCGGTGGTGGATTTTCTATCAAAGCTACCGGCCCAATCTGCATCGGAATAGCCACATATTGCATTATAATTATTATTTTTCATCCATATGCCCTTACTGGGATTTTCTTTTAAATATCTTAAAATTCTATTTATGGCCTCCAAATGTGGTGTTCTTGGTGAATGCATAAATTTACTAATCTGGCTTACGGAAAAAGAGATATCCGGATGAGTAACCATAAGGTAAATTAATTTTCCTACGAGTCTTTGAAATTGGTTTATGTTTTCTAAGGATTCACCATCCTCGGTATTTAATTTGTACTTATCTATTGGTGTAGGGGCCGGTTTACAACCCAATTTACCGGTTTCTTTTAACAAATTCAAGGTGTATTTTCTTTGTAAAATTAATAGGCCTTTGTTTGAAAATGCTACTTCTATTCCTAGAAACATTTTAAATACCCTAAATCTTTAATGTCAAATTTTTCTTTTAATTAGAATTTGATTTTTCTAATTGCTTATAAATTGTTTCCGGTAATTATTAAACCATCTACATAAACTAACACAAGGGTTATATTTTTTCCTTCATTTTTGCTAAACAAGGAGTGATCGGCATTACTAATTTTAAAGTTGTAAGAAATTAAATATTGAGATAACTTGCCATACCATGCCCTTGGAGATTATTTAAGTCCGTAGATTGATTTGTTTAACCTACAAACAAGTTAGCATTTTTTTTCTTTTACATGACCCGGTGGGAGGGTCATATAAACTTCTTCCTCAAGTGTTCTTTGAAGAAATGCATTTTTAATATCCATTTGATATAAATTCCAACCATTGTTTACGGCAATGGAGAATAAAACCCTAACGGTATTCATTTTTGCAACCGGTGCAAAAGTTTCGTTGTAATCTATACCATAGGTTTGTGTAAATCATTTAGCCACTAACCTTGCTTTATACCGTTCTATGGTACCATCACAATTATATTTAATTTTGTAAACCCATTTGCACCCAACGGGTTTTTTATTTTCCGGTAATGAAACAATTTCCCAAGTTTCATTTTTTTCTAGAGCTTTTAGCTCTTCTTTCATGGTTTTATTCCAAATTGGTTTTTGAATGGCCTCTTGGTAATTTTTTGGTTCTATTTCATTTTCTATAGTAGCAAGAAAGGCTTGGTATGAAGACAAAATTTTTTTATATGAAACAAAATTTTGTATAGAGTATTGGACGGTATAAGTTACATAATCTCTAAGTCTACTAGATGGTTGTGATATTCTAGATGTTCGTCTAAGTCCCGAATTATTTCCTACTTCGGTCTCATTTAAATTGTTATTATTATCATCTTCGGTATCATTTGTATCACTTTCTTCTAAATTATTTTGAGAAATGTAGGGTGTTACCGAATTTATTATTTCATTTTGAATTTGATTAGACTCTTGCATTTCTCCCAATTTTTTGAAATACGGCTCATTTTCAAAAAATATAACATTTCTAGAAATAAATATTTTTTTATTAATAGGGTCATAGCATTTGTACCCCTTTTTAAAGGATAAATACCCTAAAAAAATAGTTTTTGTTGATACAAAATCTAGCTTATCTTTTCTTTTAATATGTACAAAGCTTGTACATCCGAATATTTTTAAATGATCAAAGGTTATTTTTCGTTGATAAAGAATTTCTAGTGGGATTTTATTTTCTAATTTTGAACTTGGTAATCTATTAATTAGATGTGTAGCACATAGTATGGCATCCGACCAATATATTTTTGGAACATTATTTTGAAACATCAATGTTCTTGTCATTTCTAACAAATGTCTATTTTTTCTTTCCAATACTCCATTTTGTTCGGGTGTATTGATGCAAGTGGTTTGGTGTATAATTCATTTTTCTTTAAAAAATGTTGCAAAATTCTTGTTTACAAATTCCGTTCCGTTATCTGATCTAAATATTTTTAATTTTGCATTAAATTAGTTTTCTATAAGACAAAAAAATTCTTTGAAGCTACAAAAAACTTCATCTTTTGATTTGAGTAAATACAACCAAGTGGTTTTTGAGAAGTCATCAATAAAAATAACGAAACATTTAAATCCATTATATGATTCAATTGGGGCCGGTCCCCATACATCCGAGTGAATTAAATCAAACATAGCCTCACTCTTGCTATAGGAATGAGAAAAATGAAGTTTAGTTTGTTTTGCCAATTTACAAACTTCACAATTAGTACAAATTAAATTTTTACAATCCAAAATATAATTTAAAATCTTGTCGGAAGGATGCCCAAATCTTCTATGCCAAAGGCCAATATCAATGGATTTAGCGGAAGCACAAAAATAATTTTTTGAGTTAAAAAAATAGTGTCCATTTTCAAGAAATCCTTCACCAATCTTCGTCCCAGTTTTCCAGCCCTGAAATACAACATTTTTGGAAGAAAAAATTATATCACAATTTAATTCTTGTGTTAATTTTTGAACCGAAAGTAAGTTTATAGGAAAAGTATCTAAATATAGCACATTGAATATTTTCTTGTTACAAAATATAGTTTCACCTATACCATTTATTTTAGCCTTCATACCGTTAGCAACTAAGACAAATTGGTCATTGTTGGTCATGTCTAAATTTTTTAGAAGTGCTCGATTACCAAACATATGATCCGTAGCACCACTATCAATAATAATTTTATCTAACAAATTAAAATTTTTTGAGTGTGAGGATATACCAGAAAATTTAGACTGATTTTGTTGATTTAGTAGCATGGACATCTGCTGAAATATTGTCTGCATTTGATCTGCTGTGAAATCTGCCTTACTTGACCCGTTTCGGCCTGAGTCTGACCCGCCAGCAAAATACCCAGCGCCAGCTGGCCCAGATCCCTTAATTGGGCCGGGTTCGGTGAAGTTTGGTTTGGATCCGAACTGGAGCCCCTGTGCTTCACGCGCCTCACGCGCTTCCAAATTCTCACGCGTTTCCGCGTAGGCCCCACGTGCCTCATTTGCTGAGAAAAATTTCCCTTGCTCCGCAGCACTCCTTTGATCAGCGCCTCTGTGATTCATTTTTCCTTCGTTCCCCTCTCCTCTGCCGAACCCCTTTTTCCAATGTTTTGGTTTCAAATGGGGATGAAGAAACCAGCACTTCTCATGTGTGTGTCCCTCCTTTTTACACCCCGTACACCTTTCAATTTCGCTGTGATTTGAGTAATTTTGAGATCTAGGGTTTTGGCCGAAATTGGGAAAATTGAATTTTTTTGTTGCTGCAAAGCCGTGGGTTTCGTGTCCCTCTTCAGCTACGATTTGTGGGCCACCCATGGCTTCTCTACGGCTCTCTTCCTGTTGGATCATGTTTTTGATTTGTGAGTACGAAGGAAGGGGAATGGTGTTCATAATCTGAGCCCGCACTGCCTCATAGCTGGGATTTAGACCGGCAAGGTACTCAAATATATCATCTTCTTCTTGCCGTTGTTTGATTATTGCCAAGTCGGTGGTTGGTGGTCGGTATGATCGGAGCTCATCTTTTTTCTTTTGAAGAGCACCAAGGTACTCTATATGCTTTCTATTGCCTTGCTTTTCTTGCTGGATTTCTTGCTTGAGTTGGTAGATACGGGAATAATTATTTTCTTGCCCGTACATCTCTTTCACGGCTTGCCACAACTCAAAAGCCGTGTCAGCAAGTAGAAAAAGTTCTGAGATTGATGACTCCATGAAATTTGTGAACCATGTTATGATTTTGTTGTTGTGTGTTCTCCATTTCTTTGCTGCCTTTTTTTTGTTTTTGGTCAGCAAATTTGGGTTTGTGGGTTTTGGCTCGGTAATTTCTCCTGTGATGTATTCTCGCATCTCTAGACCGCTGAGCGCTCTAGATGCAGATTTTGCCCATGTAAGATAGTTCTTGCCATTGAGCAAAGTATTTGTGAGCTTGGAGGTTTGAGCAAAGTATTTGTGAGCTTTGAGGTGTTGGTAGCCTCGTGTTGCCCCTCTTGAGCCATTTGTTCTTTGCTGATTTTTGGTTATGGATTTTGTTGTGAATATCAGTTTACTGGTACGGTGAAATGTTGTCTTTTGTTTCGGTCCCATAACTTGAAGCTCTGATACCTGTTATTTTTGAGAGATGCAAAAACTGAGGAGAATTGATTTTTCTTATTTCTTAACATTCTATATTTTACGGTGGAGATGTTTCTCTTTATATTACATTTGCTTCAACGGTTAGAATTTTACCGTCGGTACCTATCCTAGTTACTGTTTTTGGTACAGCTGTCCCTATTTACACTTTTGCATATATACCCCTAATCTGTGATGAATTTAAATTCTGAGATTATTCTTCAACATGACACCACATCATCTTCTTAATGATAAAAAAGTGCATGATTGAAACAAGTACAAAAAATTGGAAAGTTTTGATTGAACCAAAGAAGAAGAATTAAGAACCTCATAATTGATAGACCTATAGTATAATATTTTGGGAGCTAAAATTCCGGACTACCTCAACTCAGGCCCAAATTTGAACTAGGCCCAATGTAGAAAATTCAATTGTTAAGTTTTCCAGTAATGCCTAAAGTGGCGAGCCCAATATTCGCCAAGGGCCCAATATTCACCAAGGATCCTCGCGTCAAAGATCTAGAGGTTTTAACCGTCTCTAGTATTCTTTCCTTGCAAGAAAAAAATAGATGATTTTGACCGTTCATCTAGCATAATTGAAGGGTGGTGGACACCGAACTTTATATTGATTTTTTGTTTTTTTTGTTTTTGCATGACCAATCAATGGAATTTTGGAAAGAAAATAAGCAAGGTTCTAAATAGGGGTGTCAATGGGTATGATACTGGTAGGGTGGAAGCATTTTCATACTCATATCCATTAAGAATTGATCTTATTCATATCCTACTCATACTCATTAAAAATTGATCTTATCCTACCCTACCCTTACCCGTTAAAATTATCGGGTAACGAAATAGTAGTGAGTGAAAAACATGTAAACTAAGATAATAATTAATTTTATTATATTTTCCAAATAAAACATCAAAACTCGTTCATTTCATAGATATGCTATCACATTACTAATAAAAAAAATATGCAATCAAATCCAACAAAATTATTTTTTTATAAAGCAAGAGAATTTAAAAACACGAATATCTCTTCTAACAAATTCAATTACCTAAATTACAAAACATTCAAATAAAAGTAATATGTTTAATGTTTTCTTCTAGCAAAAAATATACACTCAGTAACAAATATCACTAATTATTGCAAAACCATTATCATATGAAATATCACGCAAATAAATTTTACCATCACTAATATTGCTAAAACATTATCATATAATTTTATTTAGAATTAATAATTCATTTTATACCTTGAGTTACAAATATTATTAAATTAAGGGGGAGTGCATAAGTTGCAGGGAGTACCCCATCTCGTGTTATTCTCTTCCTTTTGCCCGATTTCCAAAAAGGGGAGAAGACACAAGGTGTATTGGTACGAAAATCCATTAAATAGACAAACACAAACAAACACGAGAAAATAATTTTTTTTTCATTGCTATATCCATGGGAAATAAAACTTTGCACTTACTAATGGAGTATGTTTTGCAAATCGTTAAAAGGGGGAAATTGTTGTTTTAAGCAATTTTTTGTGCTATTTGACTAATTTGCAAAAAATATAAACATTGAATTTTACAGTTTCTTTGTTTGAGATGTGTGCAGGTAAATTGTTATGTCCAAAAGTCATAGAAAGTCAAAGATACATATCATGACAAGTTGACGTAACAAGTTGTACAAGATAATCGAATACATGATCTATGCAAGCTATAAGGAATGATTTGATACATGATGATCAGAGATATGATTCACATGAGCTATTTGGAATGGTCGGATATTGAAGGGATGCTCATTTATCTTTCCAGCAACCTCAAATACACTTCAGTTAAATTGATCAGTGTTCAGATTAGAGTATAGTCAATGAGTGTCTGGACTTATAACTTTTGTTGCTCACCTACTCCAAGCTGTTGTGTTTGCTTTAGAGCCGTATGTGCTCCTTTCTCTGTTCTTTGGGCCGGTGGAGTGTGATTTTGCAGGTTCCAACTTGTATTCCCTGCGGATCAACACTCGATTATACTACTCGGTAGAATATGCACTTGTAATCCGACTCATATAGAAAACTGGGTTCTAAATTTTATTAGTTATACAGATTGATGTCATAACCTACCGATCTGACTAACCATTGATCCGGAACTTTACCGGGTTGACATATAGTCTGATTCTGATAACATTAATTTGAACCTTATAGAGTTCGGTCGGTTCTATCCTTTCAATTGAAATTGAAGTTATTAAAAAAATTAATTGAACCAATAGCTCGGTTGAAAATCAAATAAACTGGACCCATTGAGCACCCCATATATATGCGTTTATGAGTAGAACTAAGGTGTTCTTAAGTTCACCAAGCCCTTTGTGAGCTACACTTAAAAACCTATCGGATTGATTTCAGACGACGCATTCAAACTGTTGAAACTGATCTACTTCACGAGTGATGCGTTTACATTTCAAATTTATAAATTTTTGAACTAATTTAGTATAAAGTCAAGTGATAAAAAAATAATTTATAAGTTAATTTTAATACGTTTATTTTTCATTTTTTTAGTGCTTGACTTTATAATAAATTAGTTCAAAATTGATAAATTTGACATGTAAACACAAAGTTCATGAAGTAGATCGGTTTCAATGATTTAGATGTGTCGTTTGAAAGCAAGCCAATAAATTTTTAAGTTAAACTCAATTTATTTTTGATAAGCTTATGAACACCCAAGTTCTGCTCTGCGTTTATATTCTTTGACCAATAATCTGCTCAAAAAATTTATATCAGTTGTCGGCATTGGGTGTATGCAATATTCAACAAACTGATCATTTTGAGGAAAAAAAACTGATAATTTTTAAAATCCAATTAAATTAAATGGTCAATACTCTGAATATTAGCGGGTCAACATATCAAGCTAGCTAACAAATTAAATTTGAGAATAACACAATTGAAATTTGAAAAAATTGAAGTCTAAATCCTTTCGTTAACAAAAAGGAAATAAGTATTAATTGTTTGGTGTCTTCAATCCCAGTTTCAATCGGAAGCACCAAACAATTAATACTTATTTCCTTTTTGTTAACGAAAGGATTTAGACTTCAATTTTTTCAAATTTCTCGGTCTTTAATACGTCCTATCTCGGAGAGAGTAGGCCGTATGTGAGAGTATATGGATTTGGGCTCGTTCCGTCTCGAGAAAACGGGCCGAGATTAAAAAGGTGGATCGTCGGTTCCCGAAGTGGGAACGAAATGAGATATTCAGACTCTAACTTGCATGATATCTCGCTTACAGGGCAAAAGTACGACCCCTGTTTAATGGAGTTTTTGCCTTAAATAGGTCAACCCTAACCGCCATTCCGCGTTGTCAGAGCGGTTAGGAAAGATCGCATATGAGCGGTGACACTCACATAGACAGCGGTCACTAAACCGCACCCCTCATGTACGACCACGAGGGCGGTGACCATAACCCGAGTCTGGATTTGGCTCGTATTGGGCGAGACCCTGTTGGGCAAGGCCTTGTCGAGCGAGGCCCTATTGGGCGAGGTCTTATTGAGCGAGGCCTTGTTGGGCTTTGTTGGGCCTTAGTCGTCATCGAACAATGGACTTTGTTTGTTTGATCCCGAGTTGGCCCTGAAAAAGGATCCGAATCCCGATCCATAACCCATGAGTGATCCGTGACGACTTTGTTACATGGCCCTATTAGATCGAAAATAATTATTCAGTTTGGAACATGTATCTTTAACACAGAAAAGTTTAATTGGGTTAATTGAATTGAACTTGATATTGTCACCAACAACTAATTTCTATATTAATATATTCTAGTACTTGTTGCTTAATTGTATTGCTCAAAATCCGAATCTCGATACAGATGACCGACTAAGTGTTATTTTATTTAGGAAAACATTAGTATATATAAAACAAACCAACAAACAAACAAATAAATAACAAAGCAGCGTGTTGACTAATACACTTATGAGGACATGGAAAAGGACACGTTGGAAGCCGTACAGCCGTACCTTCGTTTACTCACAAGTCACAACTACTTTTTTGACTTCCTTAATTAAATATGAATAAATGAAACAATCAAGACACCAAAACCTGAAACCAGCAAAATTTGTAATTAAGGATATATTTTAAAAGAAAAGCAAACCACCTAAGAGAAACTAATTTTCTTAAACAATAATCTTTGAAAGATTAATTCCTTCACGGACCACTAAATTCCAAGTGTTTCTTTTTCCGTAAAAAATGGGAACTCAAGCAAAGAATTATGGGAGATAAGTGGCTAGCAAGTATATTAAAGCCTGTGTTAGCAAAACGCTAGAATGTTATTTTATTTTTTGAATTTTAATAGGTGGACTCAATACATTTCTTCTTTATCTTTGATTTTTTTTAAGGTTGCTCCTTTATCTTTGTTAATGTTAGCAGATTTTTTTGAACGGCATGTACGGTCATCCAGCATATATGTGTGTGTGTGTGTATATATATATATATATATTTTTTTTTACTTTAATATAGATTATAGAAGAAACTTTGACTTTAATACGAGTTCCCTATATAAATACGCAGTTTGCACACATCTTTCTTGCAAAAACACAAACAAAGCAGCCGTTGGCAAGGTTTTCATTGATTTTGACAGTAACTTGGCATTCCACATCAAATAATTTTAAATTACGAACATTAAGTACAGTTAATGATTTATGATGGATGGCGAATTACAAATTGATTCAAGTTTGTTACATTCCAACTAAAATTAGTAACACATCTACTATTTTAAGAACCAACTTTTGATGTGGAGGCAAAGAGCAACATCCTCCATGTAGAAGGTTGTGAGTTTGAAGTCCAGGATGAGAAGTTCTTTATAGACATTAATTGAAATTATAAGAATAGACCTCCATCTTTCTATCCCAAAAAAAATATATATACTATTTTACTTGAAGTAGAACTAGGATGTTGGTGGACTTAAATCAAAACATATCTGATTGAGTTCAAACGACGAATTCAAAAGGTTAAAATTGATCTACTTCACGATGTGATGCGTTTATAATATTTTATTTAGGGTAAATTTCTTTGGAGGTCACTAAACTTTGTCATTTGTCACGAATTGGTCACTCAACTTTGATTTGTGCTAATCAAGTCAATCTATAACTTTTCCTTCCAAAAGTATTAACATAATATGGAATATGATCATTACGTCCAAAATACTAACCGAATATGCTCATTCCGTCATGAATATTAACGAAATATGCTCATTCCGTCCGAAATACTAATCGAAAAGTTATATTTTATTAATATTTCGAATGAAAAAGTTATAGGATAATTTGATTGGGACAAATTAAAAGTTCAGTAGCTATAGAGGAGCAAATCAAACTTGAGTGACTAATTCGTGACAGAGAACAAAGTTTAGTGACCTCCTGCGAAATTTAGCATTTTATTTATTACAAAAGATTATCTAATGGCTAATTAATTTAAGATAAATTTATGTTTTTGAAGAAAATAATAATTTCTATAATTTAGGGCCCTTAGGTGATATTTATAGTAGTAATAGATGACGACAATAAACATGGCGGCCCACTAAAGCCACATTGTAATTAAGGGACCAAAAGCATTGTTACTAATTTGTTTATTTAATAAATTGGATTAAGTCAACATTTGCTTATTTTGTCTTGAGTGAGGCTACGGTACTATGCATAGCACGGTTTGGTCCATGCTACAACTTAATATTTGAGTTTTCAAAATCCGAACGGTCGATCCGAACCGTTTAACATGATTATAAAATGAATATGTACTTGCAAAACAAATTTTACATTTTTTCGAATTTTTTTACTATTTTTTTAGAAAGGTAGAAAATGACTTGATCTGAAAATTCTGGGCCATCCAAAAACAGTGATTTTCTACCTATCTAAAAAAATAGTAAAAAAAATCGAAAAAATATAAAATTTGGTTTGTAAGTACATATTCATTTTATAATCATGTTGAACGGTTTGGATCGACCGTTAAAATTTTGAAAACTTAAATATTGAGCCGTAGCACGGACCAATCCGTGCTATGCATAGTACCGTTGCCTCACTCTTTTGTCTTTATATGGAAGGATGTACTAGTACCAGACAAGTACATCTGATTTTATGCCTTCTGGCATGATCTTGGATCTGTTAGTCAATTGATGTTTCGTCATTTGGATAGTAAAATAAAGAGTCTGGCTAGTATGAGTAACTTGGCAATGACTAATAAGTAACTCCTCACAATTCCTTTTTACTTTTTTGCTTTTAGCCAGACTAAAATATTACTTGAAAGTAATAAGAAGTTCGGCTAATATGATATCAGTGTCATTTCAGTCTATATAATATCAGATTCAAAACCTATCGAATCGACTTCAAACAATATATTTATACCGTTCAAACCGATCTACTTCATTAGTTGTGCATTTATATGCAAAATTTATAATTTTTCGAATTTGAACTCAGATAATGGGTTTGGATCAGCGGAACCGCATTGGGACCGCATATTGATTTTCTATGTGGTTGCCAACCGCATACGCATATGCGGCCGCATGAACCGCATTTTATTACACTGGTTCAGATTGACTGTTCAGACTTTGAAAATGAAAATAAGAATGTGGAGCATGATTAGAGCACAAAACCAATGGTGCATTTTAACCCTACTCTATATATATATATATATATAGAGTAGAACTAGGGTGCTCCTAAGCTCACCAAGCCCTTCGTGAGCGCGACTCTAAAACCTATCGAATTGACTTCAAACGACATTTCCAAACCGTTAGATGTTCAATCTATATTAAAATGTGCTTGGAGACCAAATTTTACATTTTTTGAAATTTTTTTACTATTTATTAAAATGGTTTGAAAATCGCTGTTTTCCAATGGTGCAGAATTTTAATAAAAACAGCAATTTTCAAATCATCTTAATAAATAGTAAAAAAATTTCAAAAAATGTAAAATTTGGTCTCCAAGCACATTTTAATATAGATTGAACATCTAACGGTTTGGAAATGTCGTTTTAAGTCAATTTGATAGGTTTTAGAGTCGCGCTCACGGAAGGGCTTGGTGAGCTTAGGAGCACCCTAGTTCTACTCTATATATATATATATATATATATATATATATATATATATATATATATATATATATAGAGTGGCTAATATCAAAACGTTTGCACCAAGTCTCTCGTGCAACCAAGTTGTTTTCGGATTTTCAAAGTTCAAACGGTTGATCCGAACCGTTAGATGTTCAATCCATATTAAAATCTGCTTGGAGACCAAATTTTACATTTTTTGGAATTTTTTTACTATTTATTAAGCCACTTTGAAAATTGCTGATCCGGATGAACAGTAAAAACAGTGCAATTAAATTCTGGACCATGTGATCAGTAATTTTCAAAGTGGCTTAATAAATAGTAAAACAATTCAAAAATATGTAAAATTTGGTCTCCAAGCAGATTTTAATATAGAGATCACATTTAATGGCTCGGATCGACCGTTTGGACTTTGAAAATCTGAAAACGACTTGGTTGCACGAGGGGCCTGGTGCAAACGTTTTGATATTAGCCTCTCTCTCTCTTTATATATATATATATATTATTTAATTAACCTGTTAACCTGAACACAAATTATAGTACCCATTCATCAAGGGTTCCTTAAGGTTCCTTTGTAAACTATATACGATTTTTAATCCGTTTTATAATTCTCATGTGCCTCATCAGTTTTTGAAGGATAACAATTTAGAATTAAGACTAAATGAGCTACCATAATTTTAATTCGTTAATCTGCATTGTCTTATGAAAAATTATATTTTCCAAACAAATTGGAATAACTATGAAATTTAAAATTATTATAAAAAATAACATAAATAAAATTGTCGAAGAAACTAAAAGGAAAATGAAGGGGAGCAAAATTATTGAGTTAATGGACAACAAGAGCATTTTATAAAAAAATTTACAACAGGTAACTTAATCTTAAAAGGAATAAAAATTTGTAAAATTATCTAGATAACACCAACATTTATTTAGTTTATTTTTAGGGAAAACATTAGTTGTTTACAAAACATGCAAACAATTTTATAAATTTAGTTATTTTTTGAATTATTTTTTATAATAATTATAAAAATTTAATTTGAAAAAAATTAAATTGAAAAATGTCAAATCATAAAGTACGAAAGGTAAAAAATGTTCTACTATACAATTGAACGATTATAAAAATTATAAATTGATAATAGTAAAAATTAACATAATTACAATTGTAGACGTAAAGATGAGGAAGAGGAGGATTTTTGAGAAGAAGTCATTTGATAAAATTATTTAAGTCCGGTTAATGTCATAACGTTCTAACAAGTCTGGTTTTGCGATTTTAAAGCCCAAACAGTCGATCTGAACCGCTCAACATGATCTTCATATTAAAATTTGTTAAATTAAATTAACAAAGTGGATATGCTGCTGGTAGCAGCCAAAAAATGTATGATCTTTTGGTTTTCATTTTAATGAAAATCGGTAGCATGGCCACTTCTTTAAAAAAAAAAAAATTAACAAATTGGTCATGGAAAAAAATTATGATCATACAATCTCTATTGGAAAAAATTGTTAAATTAAATTAAATTAAAAAATTGGTAATGGAAAAAATTTCAATTAAGTCATGTAAACTTGGTCATGGAAGAAATTATTCAATTTGTTAAATTAAATTAATAGGAGAAAACATGTCATTAATCTCTAATGCATTAATTATGATCGCCGTGTATTGACTTATTAATTGCAGTTTGATATATAACTTAATAAGCGACTGGAGCTGACGTTGCCCATTGACCAACCATCGTATATATATTTGCATGGTAGCTTATATATATATATATAGTTATCTTAATTATATATATTGTATCATTTATAAGGCCGTCTCATGGTAAAATTAATTTTGTTTAGATATTTAATTCAGTGTATATAACGACAACCTACAGCATTGACTTAATTATAAGTTATTTTGCCTCATTTATTTATATATAAATCAACTAATTATTATTATGCTAAAAATAAAAAAACTCAGAACAATAATTATCATATATATGTAAGCTACCATGCAAATATGATCTTCACCAATGGCAGGCTAATTTTTATTAATTTTATGGATTTTGGTGGCTTTTTCTTATTTATACACACTTTTTTTGAACTATTAATGTGATCTATTCATATATCATAACTTCGGATTGGTTGGTAAGGAAAGCTTAGAATTAAGAGAGAGCCTAGCTATTCCCCGGAATCCATTTCCCGTTTCATCACCCAGTCAATAACTATTTTAATAACTACTAACTACTTGGGGGGACCACTTACTATTTGAGGACCGCCTAATATCTGAAATATTTACAACTGGCGCGCGCAAGTATTCACATATAATAAATCAAGTATTCATATATAATGCATCAAGTATTCACACCTAAGATATCAAGTATTTAAAAAAAAAAACTGGACACATCACTTACTCATCTTTTACACGTTTTTAGAGGTGGTTTTTTTTTCTCCGTTCAAACTAACCAATATTTCTAACGATCTGTGAGAAATTTTGCAAATCTAAAACCACCAACATCTGCTACACAATTTTCTCTTTCAAATGAGATCCATGATGACATACTTTCGAGTTGTCCGTTGCACAAGTATTCATACATTGTCATGCAAGTATTCATCCCTCATCGAGCAAGTATTCATCATCATCGTATAAGTGTAAATAGTCCATGTATCAAGAGTATTACAAGCATATGTGCATACCTCGATTAATTTTACAAGAGCAGCCGAATATTACTGAACATTGCTTTATTGTTTTCTAGTTCAATTTTATTTTTTGGAAATAAAAAATAGTTGCCACATGTTTCACTGTCGAAACAAAAATAATCTATCAAATTATACAGATTATGTAATTGAAATGTTACAAACAAAAAAACAAAAATAATATTTAAATGAAACAAAACATACTTCATTGAAATATTCATCCATAAGCTATCAAGTATTCATACATATACGTTAAAGTATTTATACCTAAAATATCAAGTATTCATTCATACTCATTGAAGTATTCATACCTAAGACATCAAGTATTCATTCATACACCTCTAATTTTTCAAAATTGGTTTTTCTGTCATTTCTTAGTATTTAGTACGCACTGGTTTAATTCACTATTAATGAAGCTTTGTTCTTTGCAAATAACTCACTACTGCATGAGGGAGAGGAACATAGACACGATGAATCTGACCCAGCGGAGGTGTGCTTGATTAGGATGGAATGACGGAGGCGGAGGTGGGAGAGGGAGGTGTCACACCCCGGACACAGGGGGTCGCGCAGTTCCCGCCGTGAGTATACGGTTGCCCGTATATTCACAAGGCGTGTACGATACACTATACCCAATCAACACATTTCAAAACACACGCACTTCATATAACTCAATTTTAAAACGAATCTGGTTCGGTAACAAGGTTATACAACAGAATAACCGTATACAGTTACAAATACATAATCAAAATGGCCAACTATAACTTGGCATAACCTAAAACTTGGCTGCTACTCACGAGTCGATCCCGAGACCCGCGTCACTCGCGTTTACCTGCACACATTTAATCCAAAGGAAAAGAATTCCCCGAGGGGTGGGGTGAGAAAACATATCACATGTTAACTCAGTGCGGAATTTATAGGGCTACTGGATTTGTAAGAAATCCATCACCAGAACTAAATACACTGGCAATAGGTTATCAATTAATTTATTCATCAGTTGTATTAAATGCGCATGTATCGGGAACAGATTTAAACGGATTTCAATTCATATCACAACAGAACGATCAACGAATTTCCAGAATGATTTGGTTTCACATATTTACTTTATCAGTCCGGTTCGGAGGTATAGACATCAACTATCTATCACCTCAGGCTTAACAATTCTATTATCTGGTTTCAAGTCATACAATCTCACAATTTCATCACTTCAACTTCACACTAGCATATTCCGCGAATATGCGACAGAATATCACTTTTCTCAAAAAGAAATCTTTCAATAAACACTGAACCACTGAACCACAGTTCTACCTAAAATTACACTGCACTTCCCTTACCCAACCGGTACTGGGTTCACTAGGGCCATTCTCCAGATGCGCATAAGGGTCCTGGATGAAAGTTTGGTAGCTAACCAAACTTTCCACGATGAAGCTCACAATGATACTCACTATCATTCATTTTTAATTCAAGTCATACTGTGGTTCAACTCACTTTTCAACACGATAGATCGACAATCGATAAACCATACCAACATGCAAATCATAACAGTTATACAATTCAATTACCTAATATCATAAGTAATGCAATGCGACAACAATGCTTTCAATCAGAGATTCAACATGCAATGCACAGTTCATTCAAATCCAACGATCATTATAACTATAATAGTATGCATCGTTATTTAGTTCTACGAAATAAATCCCAAAACAAATCCCGTGAACCCCCGCACCTGTTTATGTAGGGCACGTCGAGGATCCGTGATCGCGAGACTTGTCAAGCTCGTCTATTCCACTACACGTGCTCGTACGAATCTATTTACAAGTCAATTGATTAAATTCCGGTACTTTTACCATTTAAACCCTACTATTGGTATATATTTCATTTTATTAGGGTTTAGGTCACGTAGAGTCTCAGTTCGGTTTCGGTACCAAGAAATCAAGTCACCAGAACACCAAGGTACTCTAAGGTACAATTCGAGTCAGATTTAGGTCAATTCGAGAGAACGGTACCAAACTCAAATCGATTTCGGTGAAATCCATTATCGGAAATTTGGTTATAAATTGGAACACGAAATCAACAAATAAACACTTTAGAAACAACAAAGACATAGTACAATCAATTTGGTGCAATTCTACGGGTTTTCACCGAAACCCTAGAAATATGAAAACTCGAATCGAGAGAGAAATAGAGAGGGGATTTACCAACGAAGGGAAGCAAGGAGCGAGAAACAAGTTCCTCTCTCGATATCTCAATTTTCGGCCGATTCCGTCACCGGGGACTCTCTCTCTCACTCTCTCGTTCTCTCTCTGTGTGGCGGAAACGAAAGGAAAGAGGGAGAAGGGTGCAGGAAAGAGAAAAGAGAAAAGAGAGAAAAGGCTTATATGACAACTGGGCCCCACTGATTTAATTGAAATTTTGCAAAAACAACCCTCAGTAGGCGAGTGCGGATGGGTCCATCCGCACTGCGGGTGGTCACTGTAATCTCAGAAATTCACTAAGTATTCAGTGCGGGTGGGTCCACCCGCACCGTCTCTCAGTGCGGACGCACTAGACTCGGGAAAAATCGACTGAAAACTGAAATAATCGGCTAAGTACCCAGTGCGGGTGGATGGAACCGCATTGCGGGTGGGTTCATCCGCACTGGGCTCTGCTTTCACCATTTTTCACCGTTTCCCGCGACGAAACGTAAAATAATCGTATAATTATTGTTCTCTATTCACAACATACATTTCATATACACGTATATCCATTTTATTCGATGTAACCACGTAATAATTTAAATACAATCTGAATTCTGAAAATTCACGGTGTTACATTTCTCCCCCACTTAAAATGAAGTTCAATCCTTTGAACTTAAACACGTACCTGATTTTTGAATAATTCAGGGTATTGCTCGCGAATCTTCGCTTCCAGCTCCCACGTTGCCTCCTTTTCCGAGTGTCGTCCCCACTGTACTAGCACAACTGCAATCGTCCGGTTTCTTAACTTCTGCTCCTTCCGGTCCAGTATTCGCATTGGTCCTTCGTTATAATTCAAGTTTTCGTCGAGGTACAGATCGGAATGATCGATGCAATGAGATGGGTCTCGCACATATTTTCGAAGCTGTGACACGTGAAACACCGGATGAACTCGGCTCAAAGCCGGCGGTAACCCAAGCTCATACGCCACCAATCCCACTCGATTTTGGATCTGAAACGGACCGATATATCTCGGACTCAGCTTGCCCGATACACCGAACCGATGTACTCCCCGCACTGGAGATACTCGGAGCCACACGTGATCACCCTCTTGGAATTCCAGATGCCGTCGGTGCACGTCCGCATACCTCTTTTGCCGATCCCGAGCTGACTTTAATCGGCTCAATATAACTTGCGTCTTCTCTGCCGCCTCTTGTATCATTTCCGGTCCCGTAGGCAGATAAGTACCCGCCGGACCCCACCACAATGGTGTACGGCAAGTCTCTCCCGTGAGTGCCTCTATCGGTGGCATTCCAATACTCGAATGATAACTGTTGTTATACGCGAATTCCACCAGCGGCAGATGATCCAACCACGATCCTTGGAAACTCAAAGCACACGCCCGAAGCATGTCTTCCAATGTCTGAATTGTCCTTTCCGACTGTCCATCCGTCTGCGGATGATGCGCGGTACTGAACCGCAGTTTCGTACCCATAGACTCTTGGAAGCTCTTCCAGAAGTGAGATGTGAATCTCGTATCTCTATCGGAGATGATCTCGCGCGGACACCCATGATACCTGAAGAAAAATTTGATGAACACACCTGCGAGAGTCCGACCCGAGGTATCAGGCCCGAGCGGAATAAAATGCGCCACTTTGGTCAGTGTGTCCACGATCACCCATATCGTATCACAACGCCCCGTCGTCGCGGAAAACCACTCACGAAAGTCCATCGTGATCACTTCAAATTTTCCCCTCTTTTTATCCAACGGCTGGAGTAATCCGGCCGACCTTCGTCTATCAGCCTTCACTTGCTGACAGACCTGGCACTTCTCGACGTACTTCCTCACGTCATTTTTCATACCCGGCCACCAGAAGTATCGCCTCAGATTCTGATACATTTTCACTTCACCCGGGTGTATCGTATACCCCGAATCGTGCGCTTCGGTCAAAATTAGGGTTTTCAGGTCTGAACCTTCAGGAATGCAGATGCGGTTGCCAAACCGCAAGGTACCCTCATCATCTATCCTGAAAGGAGTCTCTCGATCTGATTTCGCATGTTCTCGGAACTTTTGGCACTTCGGATCCTCATGTTGCGCTACCCGAATACGGTCATGTAATTCGGGTCTCACCTCAATAGCGGCTGAAATGATAGACATACTTGCTGATGTACTCGTACCCGCCTCTGCTCCAAGCAGGCGAGTTGCGGTTGCCATGGCTAATTCTTGGGACACTCCAACGTGCAGACTCATCATCCTCATCTCCTCAACCAACTGTGCCTCACTCGTAATCATTGGTGCCAGGTTTACCTGACTCTTTCTGCTTAGCGCATCGGCTACCACATTGGCTTTTCCCGCGTGATACTGGATATCGAGGTCATAATCCTTCATCAACTCCAACCATCGTCGCTGTCTCAAATTCAACTCCTTCTGAGTAAAAATATATTTCAAGCTCTTGTGATCGGTGAAAATCTGGCACTTCGCACCGTACAAATAATGTCGCCAGATTTTAAGCGCGAAAATCACCGCGGCTAGCTCCAAGTCATGGGTCGGATAATTCTGTTCGTGTGGTCGCAGCTGTCGGGAAGCATAGGCAATCACATGCCCATCTTGCATCAATACACACCCCAGACCCGACCGGGATGCATCGGTATACACCGTATAATCTTTTCCCGTTACTGGCATTGCAAGAATCGGTGCGGACACCAACCGACTCTTCAACTCCTCGAAACTCTTGTCTTGCGGTTCACCCCATTCAAACTTTACCCCTTTGTGAAGCAGTTCCGTAAGAGGACGGGCCAATCCGGAGAATCCCAACACAAATCTTCTATAATACCCGGCTAAACCGAGAAAACTACGGATCTCGGTAACCGTAGTTGGTCTTTTCCATTCCGTTACCGCACGGATTTTCTCAGGGTCTACTGCTAACCCTTCACCTGACACAATGTGACCCAAAAACGCCACTTGATCCATCCAGAACTCACACTTCGAATATTTCGCGTATAATTGGTGATCTCGTAACCGCTGTAATACGACTCGGAGATGAGTCGCGTGTTCCTCATATGACCGGGAATAGATCAGGATATCGTCAATAAAGACCACCACCGTAGTGTCCAATAAATCCCGGAACACTCGCTGCATAAGATCCATAAATGCCGCAGGGGCATTCGTCAGCCCAAATGGCATGACCATGTACTCATAATGCCCGTACCGAGTACGGAAAGCAGTCTTCTCCACATCACCCGAGCTAATTCGTAGCTGATGGTACCCCGTCCGTAAGTCAATCTTAGAATAGACCGATGATCCCTGTAGCTGATCAAACAGGTCATCTATCCGAGGCAACGGATACTTGTTCTTCACGGTCACTTTATTCAACTCCCGGTAATCTATGCACAACCGCAGAGTTCCGTCCTTCTTTCGTACGAACAACACTGGTGCGCCCCACGGGGACGTGCTTGGTCTTATCAAACCCTTTTCTAACATCTCTTCTAGCTGGACTTTCAATTCTTTTAACTCCGCGGGAGCCATACGGTATGGAGCTTTCGAGATTGGGGTTGTACCGGGTATCAGGTTTATGTTGAACTCTATTTCTCGTGTCGGGGGTAACCCGGGAATCTCCTCTGGAAACACATCCACAAATTCCGAGACAACCGGAATGGTAGCTATTTCCGGAACCTCAGCAGTAGCACTCATTACCATTACCAAATACGCGGTACACCCAGACTCGACCAGGTGTTTGGTTTCAATTGCTGAAATAAACGGTACCACCTCCTTTACTCCTCTACATCTCAAGGTACAGGTTGAACCGTTCAACAGGGTAAACTGGACCGTATGTCGGACACAATCAATGGTAGCTACATGTCTGGTCAACCAGTCTATACCCAATAAGGCATCGTATTCCGAGATATTCATAACTAACATGTCTGCTGGAAAATCCCTTCCATCGACTCGTATTTTCAGGTTTCGGCAGGTCATTGACAATTTGGTAGTAGAACCGAGAGGGGTACGGATATCCAAACTTCTCCCACTCGACTCGGTCAACCACCCACATTTCTCAACCAAAGCACTCGATATAATCGAGTGACTACATCCCGTATCAATCAACACGTAAGCTAGAACCCCGGAGATAGAAATAATACCTGCCAATAAATCAGTCTGAGCCGAACCAGATGCTCGCTCGTCTTCGTTGTCCGGCAGCTCGATCGCGTGCACCGCATGAGCACCAACTCGGCCGCCTGTACGGCCTCCCCTCAACATCGGTGGAGTGCCTCGGCCTCGCAGAGGAGGTACGCCTCCCTGTCCACGCCCCTGTGGACCTCTATAACCACCACTCCCGGATGCGCCCGTTTGAGCCCTCGGGCACTCTCTAGCCCAATGGCCCATGCCACCACAAATACGACACGCACCCGACTGAGATTTTGGGCAGTCTTTCGCCCAGTGGTCCATATTGCCGCACATTAGACAAGCTCCTTTGAGACGGCGACATTCTGATTGTGTGTGTGCCATCCTGCACACGTTACACCACGGTTTGGCGGCTCCCGGAGTGAACCCGGATACCACCATCTGCCCCGTAGGTTGACCCGCAGGTTGGGGTCGAGCTCCTGACCCGCTAGCTTGTTTCTTGTGATCAAACTTGGGTCTCACGTTGCGGGTATTGGTCTGTTGTGCACTCCTCTTGAGATACACTTCTGTCTGCTCGGCTTGTTTCATAAGGGCCGGAACCCCTGTAGCTACCGAGTGATGGATCGCCAAAGCAATACTCGGGTCCAACCCGTCTAAGTACTGTCTACGGTACCTCACTGGATCACCTTTCACGTCTGGTGCATACCGCGCCAGATCAAAGAACCTCCTATTGTACTCTTCAACCGATCGTTCCCGCTGACGGAGATTCAGGAACTGACTCCTCAGAGCCTCCTGATGCATATCACTCAAATATTGTTCCCCGAACCTTTGTTCGAACCAGGTCCAAGGAATCCCTTGTTCATCTCCCTCAAATTCCATTTTCACACCCTCCCACCAGTGCCTTCCCGACTTCTCCAGCAACTGCACTGCCAATTCCACCTTGTTTACCTCAGGCACCCGGCACAGGGTAAACTTTGCCTTCAGACTCACCATCCATTCCTCAGCTTCCGGGTATCCTCCCGACCCGTCAAACCGAGGAGGAGCAAGACGCATAAATGCCTCGTACAACTGTCTAAACTCTTCCCCCGGTGTCACTAGAGGGACTGGTACAGCTGGCCCTGGTGGTTCTTGTGCCTGAGCCTCGGCCCTACGACCTCTCTCGTATGCCGCGATCAGCATCTCTTCTAGATTCCTCTCCATCTCTGCAAACTCAATACACGTCATATTACACATAAGTCGTATAACTCTAAGTTCATGCCCCTTTTTATGACGTATGCGTAGATCATATCGCATCAATCGTCCCATACTACATTTACCCCACTCACGTATCCTATCAGGTCTGGTTATGGTTCGGTCTGGTTAGGCTTAAACCTTGAGCTTTTGAAAACTTGAGCTCTGATACCAACTTAAAACTGTCACACCCCGGACACAGGGGGTCGCGCAGTTCCCGCCGTGAGTATACGGTTGCCCGTATATTCACAAGGCGTGTACGATACACTATACCCAATCAACACATTTCAAAACACACGCACTTCATATAACTCAATTTTAAAACGAATCTGGTTCGGTAACAAGGTTATACAACAGAATAACCGTATACAGTTACAAATACATAATCAAAATGGCCAACTATAACTTGGCATAACCTAAAACTTGGCTGCTACTCACGAGTCGATCCCGAGACCCGCGTCACTCGCGTTTACCTGCACACATTTAATCCAAAGGAAAAGAATTCCCCGAGGGGTGGGGTGAGAAAACATATCACATGTTAACTCAGTGCGGAATTTATAGGGCTACTGGATTTGTAAGAAATCCATCACCAGAACTAAATACACTGGCAATAGGTTATCAATTAATTTATTCATCAGTTGTATTAAATGCGCATGTATCGGGAACAGATTTAAACGGATTTCAATTCATATCACAACAGAACGATCAACGAATTTCCAGAATGATTTGGTTTCACATATTTACTTTATCAGTCCGGTTCGGAGGTATAGACATCAACTATCTATCACCTCAGGCTTAACAATTCTATTATCTGGTTTCAAGTCATACAATCTCACAATTTCATCACTTCAACTTCACACTAGCATATTCCGCGAATATGCGACAGAATATCACTTTTCTCAAAAAGAAATCTTTCAATAAACACTGAACCACTGAACCACAGTTCTACCTAAAATTACACTGCACTTCCCTTACCCAACCGGTACTGGGTTCACTAGGGCCATTCTCCAGATGCGCATAAGGGTCCTGGATGAAAGTTTGGTAGCTAACCAAACTTTCCACGATGAAGCTCACAATGATACTCACTATCATTCATTTTTAATTCAAGTCATACTGTGGTTCAACTCACTTTTCAACACGATAGATCGACAATCGATAAACCATACCAACATGCAAATCATAACAGTTATACAATTCAATTACCTAATATCATAAGTAATGCAATGCGACAACAATGCTTTCAATCAGAGATTCAACATGCAATGCACAGTTCATTCAAATCCAACGATCATTATAACTATAATAGTATGCATCGTTATTTAGTTCTACGAAATAAATCCCAAAACAAATCCCGTGAACCCCCGCACCTGTTTATGTAGGGCACGTCGAGGATCCGTGATCGCGAGACTTGTCAAGCTCGTCTATTCCACTACACGTGCTCGTACGAATCTATTTACAAGTCAATTGATTAAATTCCGGTACTTTTACCATTTAAACCCTACTATTGGTATATATTTCATTTTATTAGGGTTTAGGTCACGTAGAGTCTCAGTTCGGTTTCGGTACCAAGAAATCAAGTCACCAGAACACCAAGGTACTCTAAGGTACAATTCGAGTCAGATTTAGGTCAATTCGAGAGAACGGTACCAAACTCAAATCGATTTCGGTGAAATCCATTATCGGAAATTTGGTTACAAATTGGAACACGAAATCAACAAATAAACACTTTAGAAACAACAAAGACATAGTACAATCAATTTGGTGCAATTCTACGGGTTTTCACCGAAACCCTAGAAATATGAAAACTCGAATCGAGAGAGAAATAGAGAGGGGATTTACCAACGAAGGGAAGCAAGGAGCGAGAAACAAGTTCCTCTCTCGATATCTCAATTTTCGGCCGATTCCGTCACCGGGGACTCTCTCTCTCACTCTCTCGTTCTCTCTCTGTGTGGCGGAAACGAAAGGAAAGAGGGAGAAGGGTGCAGGAAAGAGAAAAGAGAAAAGAGAGAAAAGGCTTATATGACAACTGGGCCCCACTGATTTAATTGAAATTTTGCAAAAACAACCCTCAGTAGGCGAGTGCGGATGGGTCCATCCGCACTGCGGGTGGTCACTGTAATCTCAGAAATTCACTAAGTATTCAGTGCGGGTGGGTCCACCCGCACCGTCTCTCAGTGCGGACGCACTAGACTCGGGAAAAATCGACTGAAAACTGAAATAATCGGCTAAGTACCCAGTGCGGGTGGATGGAACCGCATTGCGGGTGGGTTCATCCGCACTGGGCTCTGCTTTCACCATTTTTCACCGTTTCCCGCGACGAAACGTAAAATAATCGTATAATTATTGTTCTCTATTCACAACATACATTTCATATACACGTATATCCATTTTATTCGATGTAACCACGTAATAATTTAAATACAATCTGAATTCTGAAAATTCACGGTGTTACAGGAGGTGGCGAGGTGGGAGGCGGAGGTGGGAGACGGAGGCAGAGGTGGGAGAGGGAGAAGGAGGCGGAGGCGGAGGTGGGAGAGAGAGGTGGAGGCGGAGATGGGAGAGGGAGGCGGAGGCGGAGAGGGAGAGGTGGGAGAGGCGGGCGGAGGCGGAGAGAGAGAGGGTGGGAGAGGCGGGTGGAGGCGGAGATGGAAGGTGGAGGTGGAGGTGGGAGAGAGAGGGAGAAAGAAGAAAGAAATAAAATGAGAAAATTTGCTAATTAATTTGTAGGGAAAATTAGGTAGTTAGAATTTGTAATTATAATTAAAAGATAAAGTTAGTTAGTTGGATGATGAAATGAGGAATAGATAGATGGGGAAAATTATAATTACACTAGAATTAATTCTGCCATTTTTGTAGAAAGTAAGTTTTGACTTTGTCATACGATCGAATTCGATCTCTTTCCAGGAAGCTCACATGTATTTGGTTAAACTATATATTTGTATATTATTTTATATACTTTCTAAATGACGATAACATCAATTGACTAATAGATCCAAGACAAATTAATTAGGCCGTACCTATATAGTACATCAATCCTTTCATATAAAGACAAAATCATGCAAATGTTTGACTTAATTAATTGCTCGATCTAATCTCTGGAAGTTTTTTTTTTTTTTCAGAAGATTCTCTATTTCTCTTGCAGCATTTTAAATAATGATATGCTTTTGGTCCTTTAATTAAAATATTTGGTTATTTCTATTACATAAAATATCATCGTTTCATTATTGGTCCTTGATTTTCTTAAAAAAACTTCAGTTTACCTTAAATTAATTAATTAGTTATTCAATAATCTTTTGCAATAAATAAAAGTCCAGTTAGCACCACATTAGCACTATATATGCTTCGAATATATAATAATTGTGGAAGCATTATTGTAAAACTTCAATACTTCTTTGATACTTTATAAAATACTGTTAAATTAAAAAGTAAATTAGTAGATGTGTTATTGGTTATATAAATAGGACATGTAATAACTAATAAATTTGAGTCTCTATAGAATTTAATTCACCATCCATCTATCATAAGTCATTAAATTGTATTGTTAAAATTTTTAAATTATTCGATGAAATACTAATAAATTTGATTTAAATTTATTACATTTACTTTATAAGAAATGAATAAATCATCACAGTTAGTTTTGTACTTTTGAATAATATTTGAATAGAATTTAAATAGAGATATACATTAAGGTTGGATGTATATGTGTGTAAATCTAATTCATATAATAAGAGAATCTTATTCTGATCATCAACAGCTTTGACCAAATAATTTTCTATTATGCCATTACTTACCCAAACCCTGCACAATCACCTGCTTCCTTCATTAATTTAAAATTATTATTTTGTTTGAGTTGAATATTAGTGATATGGAGTTATCCAGACAGGGCTGCTTATCATCCTATCACGACATCTACCCTGTATATATCGATGAAAAAAAGGTTGCGTTTTGCATGCAATTTGAATCCAGGGAAGCTTCAAAAGCAGTCGTCCCCATGTCTGCATTAACTTAAAAGAGCATCTTTTGATCTTTTGATAACTCAAAAGAGCATCTTTTGATCTTTAGAGTTAATACATCTCGGCCGTCTGATTTTAAACGGAGTTAATCCGGTACCCACCTATAAAGTAGGGAGTCCTTCAATATTAGTGCAGATCTGATTGGTACGGATCTAATCGAACGGTACAGATGCATTAACTTAAAAGATTCTTTTTTGAGTTAATGCAGATAATACAAATTCCTTCAAAAACCACATTCCGACAATTATGGTAGTTAAGAAGAAAAAAAATCAAATATAGAAAATACTTACAAGTATAGGTATAAATACTTACACGACGATATAGATGAGATTGAACGAAGAAAAAATGTCACCTCTAAAAGCGTGTATGCCCCCCCCCCCTGTAACTTGAGTGGTACCACACATATATGTATAGTGCGGGAGATTTGGTTGGAGAGACAATTATTTACGTAAAATTTTGTTCACCTCATAGGTGTAAATACTTCCATGCATAGGTATAGATACTTCTTGGCATATGTGTTAATACTTTAGAAAAAAAAAAATCAGTGTTGATGAGCTCACCAACACCGATTGTTTTATTAAGGGAATTGTCAGTGTTGCCTTAACCAACACTGACGGCTCCTTTAATATATAATAGTCAGTGTTGATAGTTTTGTTTACACCGACTGTTTTTTCAATTGAACAGTCAGTGTTGTTCTCTCCTGGATTTCATAAAAAATCAAGATTTACGTTGAATTTAATTGAACCGTCAGTGTTGAGCTCGGCACTGACAGTTATTTCTTATGAACCATCGGTGTTGGTTCATTATTGAAAGTATATATATAACATGCGTGGTTGCTGCAGAATGTACCAGTCGTATCAAATCTTTACTGAGACCTTTGCCTTAACAAGTATCTTCTTGCACAAAATACAAAAATAAAAAATGAAAGTAATTGAAGCGCAGTTAACAATGCATAGAAGAGATCAAGCCTAGTTGAATCAAACTCCATGCCATCCAACCACCCACTTTCCTTATCTCCAAGTCTTGTAACTCTACCTACAATGGCGACTAGTGCACCGTCGAGCCAGATAGACATACCAACAATAAAAAACACCATAGATGAGCTTAGAGATTTCAGCTGCACTGGCAACTGATTGCTGAAGAACTCCATTAGCCCAACAAACGAAAGTACTTCCATGAGACCAACGCAAATAAATTGCGGTAATGACCAAAGAAAAGATAAATCCTTCGGGTCCTCTGCTAACCTCCTTTTCCTCTCAACCAACGCTGCCACACCAGTACCAAGCATGGCAAATACAAAACCTATGCCAGCACGTACCAAATGTGACGTGGTATGGTAGTATCTGCTGCTCGTATACTTTTGCATAGCCGGTATAATTATTCGGTTGTTCATTACAAGTACAATAAATTGAAGAACTACTGCGAATGCGTAGAGTGATGCAGGTGCAATTTTGACACCCATTAGTTTTGTGTTCATAGTGGAGGCTGCTGGCGCTGTTAGTGTGAAAAAGAAGGAAAAAGGCATGTAACAGAAAATGGAGCTGATGAGTATTGGTAACATCTTTACGAAGATTTTTGCTTTTTCAACTTGAGAAATGCTGCAGTATGACCAAGCATTGGTGTCTCCTGTGTATATCGATGCCTTGTCGAGGAATCTGCAAAGAAATTTAAATTTCAGGATTTATGAATATCAGGAAAATAAATAAAGATTTGAGGTGTTTTTTTAAAAATAAAAATTTACCTGAGATCTTTTGTGCGTTGAAGTACTTCTAAACTGGTTATATCATCTGTGGCGTCGGCACTAATTTGAGGATCTTCTAAATTCTCAGGGGACACATGAACTTTTCTATTTTTCAGTGCTACAACAAAGACCTGAAATTCAGAATGAATAGATCTTTCTGTCAGGTTTACATAAATTGCTAATTGGATGTATATTTCACTTTCTTTTTCCAAAATGAATACCCAAAATAGGAAATAACCAAATTACTATTTTTACAAAACACCACTTGTCTATTTGATATGCTTGCATGCTTAACTAATGGGGGTATAATATAAATATTATGAATTACTAATACCGGTATACCACTTAATTTTGTGCACTACTGGTTTTCCTTTGGTAGTTGCTACGGAGCTATAAGATCTTAATAATAAGACAATATTTTATAATTTCTAAGTCATTAATTTATAGCACTATCACTATAATATTACATGTGCCTATATATATATACTTGCAAACCAAACGGTCGATTCGAACCGTTCAACATGATCTCCATATGAATATGTACTTGCAAATCAAATTTTAATTTTTTAGAATTTTTTTACTATTTATTAAGCCACTTTGAAAAAACACTAATTTGTACACAACAGTAAAATCTGCTCGACCATTGGATCAGCGATTTTCAAAGTGGCTTAATAAATAGTAAACAAATTCTAAAAAATGTAAAATTTGGTTTGCAAGTACATATTCATATGGAGATCATGTTGAACGGTTCGGATCGACCGTTAGAATTTTGAAAACTCAAAAAGTGAGCCGTAGCACGGAGAGACCCTTATATACGCGTAGCATATTAGCCAGATTCTATATATATATATATATGAGTAGAACTAAGGTATTCTTAAGCTCACCAAGCCTCTTTGTGAGCTTAACTCAAAAACCTATCGGATTGACTTCAAACGACGCATTCAAACTGTTGAAACTGATCTACTTTATGAGTGCTGCGTTTACATGTCAAATATTTAAATTTTAAAACTAATTTAGTATGAAGTCAAGCGGTCAAAAAAGATGATTTATAAGTTTATTTTAATGAGTTTATTTTTCAACAGTTTTTGACCGCTTGACTTTATGCTAAACAAGTTCGAAAAATTATAAATTTGACATGCAAATGCATCACTCGGGAAGTAGAACGGTTTCAACGGTTTGGATGTACCGTTTGAACTCAATCCGATAGGTTCTCGAGTTAAGCTGACAAAGACGTCGGTGAGCTTAAGAACACTTTTGTTCTACTCATATATATCTATATACACACACACACACACACACATATATATATATTTATATACACACACACATATATAACTAAAATTAATTAATATTTAACCATATCACATCAACTCCCAATATTTCAATGGAGAAAAAAAATGAATTCATGGTATTTATCTAGTTGATGCCATGGTACCTGCACAATACTAGTCAATGGGCTGCCAGAAGGCTTTTTGTTGCAGTAGACCGGAAATCCAACGGCTGCTATTAGCAGCCCGACCACAATAAACAGCGCGCACATGCCTAGTCCCAGAGCCCACCCCTTGAAAATCTGGATCCACACCAGAAGCACTAAACCAAGAAATGCTCCAAAGCAAGTCGCCATGGCTGCAAAGTCAAAGAACCTTATTTTTCGCTTCGACTCAGATGGGTCGTCAGAATTGAATTGGTCACCACCAAATCCCGGCGTGGCGGCGCGCATGAAGGCCTCTCCTATCGCTACCATGAAGAGGCCAAGGTAAAGCAGTGAAATTCGCCATCCATGCAAAGATTCACAGTCCGCTTGAAGGTTTTGTTTTAAGTTACATGGAGGGAAGTGGAGGGAAGGGATGTGCACTTGTAGCGCAAGCAAACCAAATCCCTTTAAAATTCAAAACATTAATTATAGCATGTTAATGTGAGAAACTAGCTCAAGCTAGTTGTGTACTAAAAGTTAAAATTATTCTATATTTAAGAGTGAGAGCAAACTAATACTTAATCGAAGAAAGGATTTTACCAAGATTTCAAAAGGGCCGAATAAGAGGATGGCGTTGAAGCGCTTCATATATGAATCAGTAACGAAAGCACCTAATATGGAGAGCATCCATGTGGCACCACCAAAATTTGTGCTGAGGATAACACTACGATCAATGGTCATGTTGTGAGTCGAACGAAAAAACCCGACAAGATTTGTGTTTGCAGCATTGATACTGCTTCTCACAACCACCAAAGCTGCATACACCCAAATCTCTCAGTTAAAACAAATTAAATTTTCGACAAAATAAGAGGAAAGACAGCTTATTAATTGAAGTGCTCAGTCTCACAGCCATGAACAGCTTCTACCAAGGATATTATTCATCCCTAACGGTGGTGTCTTTTCCTTTCATTTTTCTTTTTCGGGTCACTTGTAAAAATTGTGAGAGCAAAGAATTTGATTTTCGTAACATTTTCCTGCTATTAATAATAACAGAGACATAAAAGTGATGAACATATATCAGATAATAAAAATGCACGCTTACTGTAGAGAAACAAAGTAGCTCTAACCCCTCCATGCTTTCTAGGGTCCACTGGGTTACCTCTCCAGTTCACTATACCCTCCATCTCTCTCTCTCTCTCTTTCTCTCTCAGGAAACCTAAATTAACAGCTCCTGCTTTCTCTCTTTTTCGCTGTGTGTGGAGGTGTGTATTTGCAAGATATATAGATGCGTGCAAAGCGCGTATTTATAGATGGAACAGTATTAAAGTCAAGCTTTTCTCCTGTATCAAAGACAAATGATCAGTTAGAAAAAAATTATAAATATTGTCTTAACTAAAATGTCTTCTAAAATTAATATACTAATAATTGCTCTTAACATAATAATGAAAAATATGATAGAAGGACTATGTAATATTATAGCATTAAATTAATTACATATAATAAAAATATATTTAATTTTTCAAACACATTGCTACCTTCATTGTTCTTTAAAATAACGTAACAATGCTAAGTTTCTTTTCATTTTTAATTTCTGTGGGATGATTATTAAAATGGATGAAAATTAAAAAATCATAGCATTGTCACACTTCCTTAATATATTTGTAAAGGAACAGTAGCAATAATATGCTTCTAGTATATAAAAAAAATACCGTAATCTTACTTTTTATTATAAATTAATATCAGATTATTAAAAAATAAGAAAATTGCGAAATTGTCCATCCACAATTTTTATTGTAGGTTGGCCCTTGCCTTAGTAAGGAAATAAACAAATAAAAATATAATAGATTAGAAGTGAAATTATATTATTACTATGAGTGGTTGTATTTGAATAAAAGGATGAGTTATCCCACTTAGAAATCTCTGGAACTTCATCTGAACTCATTCATAATTTATTAAATCATTGCTTTTCTTATTGGCAAGGTAATATATAGCTCCATGCCAGATCAGATAATCATATATATATATATATATATGCCATGATATATAGGCTGATAAGCAGCTATGTACGTATGTCAAAGAGAAACTTACATGTACGTCTCAACTCATTTAAAAATCAAAGAAAAGGGCCCTCAATTGCTTTGTCAAGATAAACAATTATATTCATGCCCATATAAACGATGTAAAAAGACCGCGTACAAATTAGAATTAGTCCAAGTAAATTGTTAAACCTGACATCACAACTTATACCATTGTTATTTTTTTCTCTCATCTTATATTAAGTATGTAGATGTCCTAATTTTTCAATGGCTATAATTTAATTAATTCGTTGGATTTTAAATATTTAAGATAGTAAAATTAGCAATTATGATTTTATGTGTTAATGCATATGTATTGTTATTTATTGTATTGAATTATTTGTTTAATTCTCTGAACACTCGCTTCTCCGATTTTCTCATTACAATTTCTTCATATAAATGTTATCATAAAAACATTTAATTGATAAATTGTCTCCTTCACAAAAAAAAAAAAAAAAAAAAACTAACTAAATCAATTGTCTTTTTCAAACATGTATATCTTTAACACAGAAAAAATTAATTGGGCACCAACCACTAATAATTTTGTTAAGTTATATATCGATGTACTTGTTGCTTGATTATTGTGTGGTGCTCAACTCGGACTTAATTATATATGCATCCGAATCTTAATTAATACTGATGACGAACTAACAATTTTAATATAAGAAATTATTAGTTATATAAAACCAAACCAACCGAACAAATAAAAATAAACAAAGCAGACCATTAACTATACACTTTAGACTTTATGAGCACATGATAACGACATGTGGAAGGCCGTACCACCGTACCTTCTCGACTCATGATAACATATTAAAAAAAAAAAAAACTTTGTTGACTTTTTCTATACAAAGGAATAAATAAAACAAACAAGCCACCAAAAACTCAAAAGCCACAAAATTTCAAAGGATATATTTAAAGAAAAGCAAACCACCTAACAAAAATAATTATTTTTCTTAACTCTATTTAAAGATCCCTAGATTATTCCTTCACGGACCACTAATTAAATTACAAATGCTTTTCCCTAAGAAATGGAAACTCAAGTAGATTGAAGAGAAATTTTTTATAAAAAATATTATAAAATAATAGAGAGAAAAAAAAGAGTACCTAAATTTATGGATCCGAACAATATCTACCACTTCAAAAGTTTTTTTTTGTTTTTTGTCTTGGATCCGACATATTGTACAGTAAAGTAAGGATCCACTTACTGGTAGGGGTGCAAACGGGTCGGATAATTTCCGACTATATCCGGATTCGTATCCGAAAATTAGATATGGATATACGATATCCGAATATCCGTGCGGATACGGATACAGATATAGTTCTGAATTTAAATTATCCGTATCCAAATAGTAGATATATATCATTTAGTTTAATATATATTATGGAAATATTTATGTATATATCTCCGGATATCTGATATCCAATCCGTATCCGTACGTATCCGTTAAATATCCGATCCGTATCCATATCCGACAGATATGGTTTTACCACTATCCGATCCATACCGATCCGTTTACACCCTAGTTACTAGTGTGTGGAGGCCACAGAAAATCTAAAACAACTGAAAAATAAAATAAAAAACTTTGATTTGAGATAAATTGTTGTGGTACAAAATTCAAAGCGGGGGAAACTTTTTTGGTCCACCTACGTATCTAAATTCTAAAATACTCTTTTTTTTCTCTATTATTTCATAATAATTTCTATAAATAGAAAAATATCAAGATCTAAGGTTCGTGCAAGCAAGTACTGCGGATGGCTTCCTTCGGCCCTTTGCTGATATTAAATTCCGAATTTTTGTCAAACTAGTACAGGTGTTGTATACTACCGCGTCTCAGGATTTATATATATTTCCCCATGCAATTACGTTTGGACAAAGTCTTTATTATTATAAAGTACTATATAGAATATGATAATTTTTCATACCAATAAAAATTAATTCGTCGATAGCGTACACTTATTATGATTATTACAAAATAATTTGATCATCAAATATCCGATATATTATTCTTCTAAAATACTTGCTAACAATACAATATTTTTTATTAATAATTAAATTAATGTAATTAAATAAATTGAATTATATAATAACATAACAATACTTAATTAGTTATTATTTTATAAAAAATATCAACTTTCTATCCAATCACCAAAAAAATTAAATAAAAAATAAATTAGCAAATTGATTCTCAATTAAGGTGGTAAATAACAAGGTTGAATAAAGACGACAAATAGAAGACAGTTAACAGAACTTTCTATTTTGCTCAATTTTTTAAAGAAGAGAGGGAAACACTAGTACAGAAAATGTGTCCATACACGGCATATCATTGCCGGATGAGAAAAAGTTACACAATAAAAAAGTCAATTCAAACCAAATCGTGTAATAAAGTTATCAATTTTTGTACACGGTTTATTATTAATGAACCATGTACAAATTAAGGCCTCTATACACTGGTAATAGTGTACAAACCGTGTTTGTTTTGTACAAATATCTAAACACAAATTTCTTTCAAAATCAGTATAATATTCATTCGCACCTTGATCAACTGACCAGTTGAATTGTGTGTATTGATTTAATTTGTATATATCTGTGTATATTTTGAGTTCAATTGCATTCTTATTTTATAAATCAATGCTATCATATTAAATATTTATGTAAATTTATGGCTAGATAGTTGACATGGAAGCTTGTCATAACATTAATTATACAAATCTTATGAAAAAAATGTATATACACAGATTAAACATGCAAAAGATATATATATTAAAGTCAATATCATACATATGTAACAAAAAACAAACTAAATAACACTAGAAATTAAACAAATTACATAAGTAAGTTATGTTTCATAAGTAAAATTAAAAGCCTTTGTGCGAAAAAAAATTAATTATGTCCGACTCAATTTTATTTTTTAATTATATAGTCTTCGTAAGTTTGATAAAATATAGTGACATAGTTTCTATTCCACTTTTATAATGAAATTATTTTGAATTTCAAAAATTCGAATTGAAATATTCATATTACGGCGACAGAGAATCAAACAATCACAATAATGAGTATATAAGATGGGTTTTGATTGGAAAAAAACCAATACTCAGTACCGGAGAGAAAAAATAGCTTCCGAATTAATAGCTTTGATAAAAATTCATCGGTTAGCTAGAATAAAAAAAACCCACAAATTTTCATGTAAACCCACGCATCTCAACATGCACTAAATTAATGTCAATGACGTATATTCACTCAATATTAACAATGACATGCCCCCATATTTTTTTTCTTATCAAAACCTATAGAAGATAATTACAAAAATCTCTCATATACCTTATATATCATTTAACTCTTAAATTAACAAAGTGACCTCATATTAATTAAATTTTCCTAATTTTATACAGTACGTCTTGTTTTGTTAGTATCTTTATGTACATACTAGTATTTTGCCCGTACTTTGCTACGGGTTCAAAATCAAATAAAATATACAAAAAATAGAAGCCCATCAGACTAATTAAATATTTTCATCTTCAACAATTTTTTTTTATATAATTTCTCTTTATTCAACAAAAAAAATGAACTATTTTGTCTTTATAGCTCCGTTAAATATGAAAGTAATAATAGTGAGCAAATATGTTAATTACTTCTTATTTGTTATAATCAATAACATAAATAAAAAGAAATAAATGTTATAATTAGTTTCAATTGATTTACATTGCTTAATTATGCAATTAGTTAGCTAGGTACTTGGCATGCTGATCTGCAAATATTTAGAGTGGTGAACATTTAATTGGATGTAAAAATCATGAATGTGTTGATTACATGCATGTATAACCAAATTTTGGCAAATTAATGTTTTGAGCAGATTAATAAAAAATTGCGATATCATCGACGCATATTCATAAATATGTGATATTGAAGGCAGTTATAAGGTGTCTGGTACATATTATTATTATTACATTAATTGGTTATTTTAATTATGTGAGAACAACAAAATCTAATAACTATTCGATGATTTACAAAGCTTGACTATTATGCAATTATTTAGCGAGCTTGGTATGTTGACCCGCTACCATTTAATTGGTTGTATAAAAATCATGAACTTGTTTTTATTTATTTTTTTAAATTTGGAGGTTAGTTAGAGAAAGCCTCACCAACAGTTTGTATTAAGAAATTGTCCAAAAGTAAGTACAACATGAACTTGTTGGTTACATAATTAAATAACCACTAGTACAGAAAACGCGACTGTACACATACGGTCCGAAAAGCTAATGACACACAGTTCTACGGCCGTGTCAACGAGCATTGTGTATGAATAGGTGGATACATTGGACATGATTTTCGAACCGTGTCTATATGATACTAACATACATAGTTAATAGACTTGAACCGTGTTAAATCTCCAAAATAAAGGCGCTGAAAATTGTGATTTCTACACAGTCAAAGTAACCGTGTATACTAACAAGTGTTATATACACGGTTTCTACAAGACATCTGTGTTTGATTTTGGCAACCATATACTTTTATGAATTACCATCCCGATGATCTCTTTCATGAATTACCAAACATTGGGTGGTGCGATGAAGCAGACAATGGAATCGTATACTTCACACCAGACAACCTCCCTATCAATCGATGGATTTTGGCACAAAATACACCTCCAAATCAATATTGGAACCCAGCAGAGGGTAATGACCCACCACCGGTACAAGACCAACCGGTACCATCTCAACCGATACCTCATGATCAAAGTACGGAGCGACAATAGAAGTGAATGATGGATCAAATGGGAGTTATCACTACCCGGTTGCAAAACATGCAAGCTACATACCATGGATAAATGCCAAGCCATCATGGATAGACGCCTGTTAGTTTTGTAACACAAAGAGGGAAGAGTTTAAAAAAATAAATTGTTTTGAAATCTTATTTTTCTCTTTACAAGTGTCTCTAGTTATAGTTACAAGGCAACAAATTAAACAACTAGCTCTTGGAATGCACTATTCCATATGGCTATTAATTACAAGATACTATTTCCTATTCTATGAAATAAACTAGCTATTATAATTTGAATCCTATTTTATATTTCAACACTCTCCCTCAAGCTAGGAATGTATATATCGTACAATTCTAGCTTGCTTGTAATTTTCTTGAATGAATTAGGATCTAAGCCTTTGGTGAAGATATCCGCGAGTTGATCTTCACTTTTTATCTATGGTGTTTTAATTTTCTTTGCTTAGACCTTTTATCTAATAAAGTGGCAATCAACTTCTATATGTTTTGTTCTCTCATAAAACACAGGATTTGATGCTATGTGTCGTGCCAAATTATTGTCGCAATACATTTTCATCGGTTCTTGAGTTTTAAATCTCACGTCTGATAGGAGTTACTTGATCCATATTGGTTCGCTTGCGGTTGATACCATGGCACGATATTCAGCTTCGACGCTTGATCGTGTTACAACATTTTATTTCTTGGTTTTTCATGTAACTAGATTTCCGCCTACAAATGTGCAAAAACTGGTTGTTGATTTTCTATCGAAGCTTCTGGCCCAATCTGTATCAGAATAGCCACATATATCATTAGAATTATTATTTTTCATCCAAATGCCCTTAATGGGATTACTTTTTAAGTACCTCAGAACTCTATTTACATAATCTAAATGTGGTGTTCTTAGTGAGTGCATGAACTTACTAATTTGGCTTACGGAAAAATAAATATCCGGATGAGTAACTATTAGATAGATCAATTTTCTTACAAGTTTTTGAAACTGATTATATCTTTTAAAGGTTCACCATCTTCACTATTTAATTTGCACTTGTTGTCAATTGGAGTAGTGGCCGGTTTGCATTCTAATTTACCAGTTTCTTTTAATAAAACAAGTGTATATTTTCTTTGGAAAATAAATAGTCCTTTATCTAAAGAAGCTACCTCTATTTCTAAAAAATATTTAAGATATCCTAAATCTTTTATGTCAAAATTTTCTTTTAGTTGTTTCTTAATTTTTTAGATTTGCTCTAAATTATTCGGTAATTATGATGTCATCTACATACACTAAAATGAGAGTTGTATTGGTTCCATCACAATTAGTAAATAAAAAGTGATCGGCATTACTAATTTTAAAATTGCAAGAAATTTATGATCGGGTGGTAATATCATATACACCTCTTCTTCAAATATTCCTTGAAGAAAGACATTTTTAATATTCATTTGGTAAAGGTCCCAACCATTACTTACCGCAATGAAAAATAAAATTCTCACGATATCCATTGTTGCCACTGGTGCAAAGTATTCATTATTATATACGTCATAGGTCTGGATAAATCATTTAGCTATAGGTCTTGCAAGTTTTTTATTTGGTTTTATATACCCATTTACAACCAACAAGTTTTTTATTTTTTGGTAGTGAAACAATCTTCCAAGTTTCATTTTGCTCTAAGATTTTTAGTTCTTCATTCATAGCCTTGCACCAAATTGGACTTTCAATTGCTTCTTGATAGTTTTTCGGTTCTAATTCATTTTCAATACTAGTGAGAAATGTACGGTATTTGGTTGAAATATTGTTATATGTAACAAAATTTTCTATTGAATATTGTACATTATAGGTCACATAATCTCTAAATCTGGTTGATGGTTGTGGTACCCTAGATGACATTATAACCGTTGTGTCATCTTACACTAGTACAAAAACTCCCTTCACTGACTGTTAAAATACCCCTACACCGACTGTTACAGCGGCGTCAGTAAAGCCAGCGCCAGTGAAGGTTACCTTTTACTGACGCTCTAAAAACAGTCAGTGTTGGGTTCAACACTGACTGTTTTTAAAAGCGTCAGTGTTGGCGTTCAACACTGACTCTTTAAAAACAGTCAGTGTTGGGCTCAACACTGACTGTTATTGAAGAGTCAGTGTTAGTATTCAACACTGACTGTTTTTAAAGAGTCAGTGTTGAACGCCAACACCGACTGTTTTTAAAGCGTCAGTGTTGAGCACCAACACCGACTGTTTTTAAAGCGTCAGTGTTGAGCACCAAAACTGACGCTTTCAAAACAGTCAGTGTAGGACCTAAAAACAGTCGGTGTTGGTATAAAATTTTGGCATAATTCTGCTTGTATCGGGGCTAGCATCCATATTATTACTAGCCATAATTACCATTCAACATTCATTGACATTAAACAAAATATCATGCAAATAATTTAGACAACATAAAAAAAAAATTTACATAACCCATATTCATTCACAAATGCCCTTAGGCTTCCATTTCACATATCAAACCAGTACATTGTTTAATTACATCAAGCACTCGTTGAAAATAAAGATAAAGTGAAATCAACATAATTAAAACCTCCTATTCTACCCAGATTAGCTAGCCAAAGTGTGGGCAATGCCTTGATTAACAGCTAGTAATTCAATTTACAATTTTTAAAGTCTAAAGTAAGAACTAGAGATAAGAAGCATAGAGAATTTTTATTTGTATACCACTTCTAGTAGGGTTGACCCTTCTCGAAGCCCTTGGATCTCTGAACCAAAGCCTCTGGCAAAAGGAACGGCTGTTGGGTCAAGATTTTTTCTTTCTTTTGTAGTAAGACCCTGAGATGAAAAACAATAATATCAACACATTTTTTTTCTAAAAACTAAAAAACTTGAAATTACATAATCAAATTGTTGCATGTACTGACAAGATGGCCTTTGGTGGTGGGTCCAACTTTTTGATTGAATACATTAGGCCTCTGCTGTAACTTTGTTCAACACATTAGGCCTCTGCTGTAACTTTGTTTTATTAACATTTTAGATTAAATGATTAATACCTTTAAGAAATTTGACCATTTTGCCCTCGGCTGCTGCACCTCATCCATGTTGCCGGCGTCCACTCCGAATCTAAAACAAAATCAAACATAGGGGTGAAATGGGAATTAAAACAGAAATTACCCAGGACCTACCTGGTACTCACTGTACTGGTATAGCAATACACCAGTTCCATGTCTTTCTGTGCCAATATGTACCTACTTAGACTTTGATCAGTTCCATGTCGCCATGAGGTGTGAAATCCCAAAGCTGCAACTAAATTATACTGTTCCAAAATGAAGTTTGCAATAAATGAGAGTCTTTATTAGTATTCACATATGGAAATAAGAAAGAAGTTGGTGAAGAGAACTTCCTCTCTGGAGCAAGAGCAGATGAAATTGCTGGGTATCTTAACCAAAGTATTTTTTTCTCATCAAATTATCAGTTTGAACAAAAATTGCAAAGGCAAAACAGCATTTAATGAGATAATAGGGATAAAGAGACGTTTCGGAGGCATACCTTTTCATTCAGGTCAAACATAGAGATATTGAGAGACATAGAGATAGAGGGGTATAAACATGCATGATAACATATATCAAGTAGAGATGCAAGATAAAGACTCAGTGCTTTCAGATAAAAAAGTCACTAACCTTAAAAAAAATGTTTGACCCTTGTTGACAGAATCAAAGTTCCTGACATGATAAAGAATAGTCAGCAATAGAGAGAAACAATATTATTTGGTGTCTTGGATAGAACTAAAGAAAGCCTGCATGTTTATGAAGATGAAAATGAAGATGTCAAATACAAATAACTCAATCACTTTCATAATTCACTGTCTTGGATAACTCAATCCCTTTAATAGGAAACCCTTTCATAATTCATTCTTAGAGAAAATGAAGATGTCAAATACAAATAACTCGCTAGTCTGGACAATTTAATCAAAAGTACAAAAGCAAAGAAAGACTAAATTCTTTTAAGTATTGATAAAACTACCCCTTGTTCTGTAAACCCAAATCAAGTTAAACCAAACAAACAGTACATTAAATCATGATTTATTCAATATATTTTCTTGCTTTGCTATAAAATTAAGCTTGTATGGAAGGTTTCTGAAAATAGAAAAAACCTGGATTCGGCAATGTTAAGTTCTTCAATTAAATAATTCTTGGCAAATGACCCCACTTGATAGCCGATTGGTTCATTGCTAGATATGAGGGAATCCAGCCCTTGGATTCCAGTTGATAATTGCTGAACTGTCAGCATAGATGTCAAGCTGGCAGTGTAACTCTGAGTTAGAATCAAAACCACAAAGAGCCACACTAGAAGAACAACTCGACCCAGTGTGCTCACAGTATTCTCTCCTGTAATAAACAATGAAACAAATAAGATTACAAATTGAAAGGAAACATGTTGGATTTTTCAATGTTAAAGTGAGGGATACAAACTTATATAAGAGGGAACAGAAAGAGAGCTTACTATGTGCAAAAAACATTGTTGAGAAACTAAACCTGCAAAACATGAAAGAGATAACAATAAAATTTATGTTACATAATCTGATTACTACTACATGTCAGCACAATAGCAACACATTGCAATCGGTAATTCTTAATTTATTTTTGGTGCTGCCTTTTACTGAGGCCCTATGACAAGATTTGCACCAATGAAGAAGGTAATCAAAGTATAAGATCATTTATTACCAAACAACAAAAGAAAGGCAAATTTAGCACTAAGTATTCTAACCCAAATTTAGCCCTATGACAAGTATTACTAAACCCAAGTTAGCATTTTCCCCTGATTTGACAGCCTAAATTTAGCACTAAGTATTCTAACCCAAATTACAGCTAAAAATGACAGTAACCGGTAACATCAAAGAGTCACTTTTCACCGACACATGAGAAGTAAACTTTTAAAGAACCCAAATTGTAATACTAAATATTACTAATCGATACCTTCAATTGTGCCCAGGAACCCACTGCAATTGGTATCTTGCAAAATGACATCTAAATGGGACCCGTTAAGGACTCTCGGATCCGCATTAACATCCGCTACTGCCATCTCTATTGCGGACTTGGCCGACCTCCCGGTTGTGGAGTTGAATGTGAATAAAGCTCCAATTTTTACTGTACTAGCTAGTTGAATCATCTAGTGTTTTTCAAAAGGATTCAACTGTCAACAGTACCAGTGGCACGGGAGATTTGATATTTTCTTTCACTGCACCTACTTAGGTTTTGATTTGGTACCGTACCAGTGGCAGCAGTGAGCTCCTCAGGCCGCGCACTCCTCCTCCGCGCACAACGCACTCCTCAGCGTAGCTTCAGCAGGTGCTCGGGTGCTTGGGTGCTCGGGCGCACAACGCACTCCTCCGCGCTCCAGCGGTGCTCGGGTGCTGGTGCGGGGCGAGGCAGCAAGGCGAGGTAGCGAGGCGGGGCGAGGCAGCAAGGCGACTCGGGTGCTCGGGTGCTTGGCGGAGCCGGAGGCAGCAAGGCGGGGTGTTTGGGAGATCGCCAGGCTGATCGAAAGAGAGAAACTCAACTCAAAAATTTTGGGTGGGTTTTTCGGCAAAGAAGAGGGAAATGAAATATTTGGCGGCAGATCGAAAGTTATAAATCGGGAAGGAAAATTTTCGGAAGGAGAATCACACTGACGGCTAGCTAAAAAAAAAAACAGTCGGTGAATGAATAAATCACTGACGGCTGAACAAAAAAACAGTCAGTAAATAAAAAAATTACTGACGGTTAAATAAAAAAACAGTCAGTGTTGGCTGTTAACACTGACTATTTTTTAAAAAACAGTCAGTGTTGATAACAAATTTTTTTTATAAATATTTACTCAAATTTTAATGAAGTAAAGCTCTAAGAGATTGGTTAAATATTTTAGTGTTAAGGTAACCAAGTATGTGCCAAATTTTTAACACTGACTATATTGAATTGACTTCATTGAACGAATTTAAACGCCTGAATTTGATCTATATATCAGGAACCAAGTATGTGCCTTCTAATTTTTTATTTTGCAAGTTCATCCGGTATATGATAAGGACGTTGATATTTGTTGAAGAATCGATGTATCAACTAATTTAGTTTATAATCTCTAATATTATATTAAACCATATTGGAAAGTAACAAAACATAACCATTTTATTTTGGATGTAAATAAAGATCAACATTGTGAATTTATAATTTGAAATATGACAAGAAGAGCTACATTTGAACTACTAATATAATTAAATATGATTCTTCTGAACATATGATAATATATAAAGTTGAGTTCACGAAATTACATAATAAATTTAAACTCATTCTTGCTTAATTTACTCTTTTTCTTAATTTCATACTTTTCTCTGCAGTTGTCTTGTTGTATGGTTGATGACTTTATATTGTCTAATTTATTATTTTATTGTGCTTGGTTGTTGGAATGTATTGATTGTACATGTTTGGAGTACTTAAACATATTTAACTAAAAATTGTTGAATAACCCATTTGGATTTTTCTATTTTTTATTCTTCTATTGCAATAAAATTGTTTCTTGAATGCACGAGAGGTGTTCCACGAAACTTCCGAGTGTGTATCTTCTGAAATAAACTTAAAATTGAATTTACTCAAAATCAGGTCATTTGAAAATTCAGAAGACAAATTACTCGATAACAAGCAGCTTTAGGATTCGTAACGAACAATCTAAATTCTTCAGGAACAAATTCGAAATTTGAGTTAATTACTTCATTGCAATGTCAATTGCAATTTTATTGATGATTAAAATATTTCTGACTGTTTTTTTAAAAAAATTGAGTAAATATTTATAAAAATTTGAGTAAAGCTTTTTTATAAAAATTTGATGATTAAAATATTTCTGTCTTATAAATTATTTCTTGCATTATCTTGTAATTATTAAATTGGTATTTGTAAAAACTTGAAAGATTTTAAGTTTTAACTTGATTTTATTAAATAAATTAATGTATTACATGTGTTCAATGAAATGTTCAAACCAAAATAATGTATTTTTAATTATGATATTTGGAAAAAAAAATTAAGGAAAAAATGTAAAATAAAATGAAAAATGAAACAAACAAAAATATGAATAATAAATATAATTGTTAAATAAAATTCACCTAATACACATAAATGTTATTTTTAAATAAAATTCAACCCTAATAAATTATAAATACTGGAGCCAGACCCTCATCGTCTCTTCCCGGGAATTGAATTCCTCTTGATTTCAAGCTCTAGGAAAAGATGTCCAAAACAAGCATGTTAGCATGTATAGTTACTATGATTGTGTTAATTATAAAGACATTTATAATCACTTGTAAGTTCTCAAAATATCTTTAAACAATTGTTTTAGTGCACTTTATTTACACAGAACATGAGAACTACACTAAAATGAAGTCACTGTTTTTTCAAAATTTCAGCGGCATTAAAAAAAAAATCACCGACTGTTTTTAAGAAAACAGTCAGTGTTGAACGCCAACACTGACAGTTTTTCAAAAACAGTCAGTGTTGAAAACCAACACTGACTGTTTTTAAAGCGTCAGTGTTGGTGCTCAACACTGACGCTTTAAAAACAGTCACTGTTGGTGTTCAACACTGACTGTTTTTTAAAACAGTCAGTGTTCGCAGCAACACTGACTGTTTTCAAAAACAGTCAGTGTTAAACACCAACACTGACTGTTTTTAAAGCGTCAGTGTTGAGCACCAACACTGACGCTTTAAAAACAGTCAGTGTTGATACTCAACACTGACGCTTTGAAAACAGTCAGTGTTGATAACCAACACTGACTGTTTTTTTTAAAAACCGTCAGTGTTGATAACAAACACTGACTATTTTTCAAACGTCAGTGTGGAGCAACAACACTGACTGTTATTTAATAAAAGAGTCAGTGTAGGTATAGCAACACTGATGCTTCGGTTAAAACAGTCGGTGATGAAGGGTCGGTGAAGGGGTTTTTTGTACTAGTGTTATATTTCACTTTCACTTCTGTCATTATTAATTTCAATAGTTACATCTTCATCATTATTAATATCAACTTGATGGTTATTAATAGGAATAAAAATCAAATCATCTAAGTAAGGCATTACTATACATAGATATATATATATATATATATATATATATATATATATAGAGAGAGAGAGAGAGAGAGAATGGCTAATATACAAACGTTTGTTCCTGGACTCAGGAACAAACGGTTCAGTTCTCTAATTTTCAAAATTCAAACAGTCGATTCAAACTGTTAGATATTCAATCTATATTAAAATGTGCTTGGAGACCAAATTTTACATTTTTTAGAATTTTTTTACTATTTATTAAGCTGGTTTGAAAACCGCTGATTTTATTAAACTTATGCACCATTGAAAAGCAACGATTTTCAAATCAGCTTAATAAATAGTAAAAAAATTCTACAAAATATAAAATTTGGTCCCCAAGCACATTTTAATATAGATTGAATATCTAACTGTTTTGATCGACTGTTTGGACTTTGAAAATCGGATAACCGAACCGTTTGTTCCTGAGTCCAGGAATAAACATTTGTATATTAACCATTCTCTCTCTCTCTCTCTCTCTCTCTATATATATATATATATATATATATATATATATATATATATATATATATATTGGGCTATGGTGCATTGCAATGTATAGCCCTTCTTGTACATTGGACTATAAATACAAAATTTGGTCTTCAAGCATATTTTAATATGGAATCCAATGGTTTACAGTCCAATGTAGGCCAATAAATTGCAATGCACCATAACCCAACTATATATATATATATATATATATATACACACACACACACACACATGGAAATTGCTAATATGCTATGCATAACATAGAGGGCCTCCGTGCTACAGGCTCAATATTTGAGTTTTCGAATCCTAACGGTCGATCCGAACCGTTCAACATGATCTCCATATGAATATGTACTTGCAAACCAAATTTTACATTTTTAGAATTTTTTTACTATTTTTTTAGATAGGTAGAAAATCATTTAATCTGAAAATTCTGTATCATTCAGATCAAGTGATTTTCTACCTATCTTAGGAAAATGCATTTGGAATTTAATTAGTAGTCCGTGAAGGAATAATCTAGGGATCTTTGAATAAAGTTATGAAAAATAATTATTTCTGTTAGGTGGTTTGCTTTTCTTTAAATATATCCTTTGAAATTTTGTGGCTTTTGAGTTTTTGGTGGCTTGTTTGTTTTATTTATTCCTTTTTATATAAAAAGTCAACAAAGTTGTTATCATGAGTCCAGAAGGTACGCTGGTACGGCCTTCCACATGTCGTTACCATGTGCTCATAAAGTCTAAAGTGTATAGTCAACGATCTGCTTTGTTTATTTTTATTTGTTCGGTTGGTTTGGTTTTATATAACTAATATTTTCCTATATTAAAATTGTTAGTTCGTCATCAGTATTAAATAAAGATTCGGATGCATAATTATATAATTAAGTCCGAGTTGAGCACCACAATCAAGCAACAAGTACATCGATATACATGTTTGAAAAGACATACATGTTGGTGCCCAAGTAATTTTTTGTGTTAAAGATATACATGTTTGAAAAGACAATTGATTTAGTTAGTTGTTTTATTGTCTTAGTTGGTTGTTTTTTTTTTTTTTTTTTGAGAAGAAGACAATTTATCAATTAAATGTTTTTATGACAACATTTATATGAAGAAATTGTAAGGTGAAAATGAGTGTAGCGAGTGTTCAGAAAATTAAACACATAATTTAATACAATAAATGACAATACATTAACAAATAAAATCATAATTACAAATTTTTTTGTCTTAACTATTTAAAATCCAGCGAATTAATTAAATTATAGCTATTGACAAATTAGAACATCTACATGCTTAATATAAGATGAGAGAAAAAAATAAACAATGGTATAGTTGTGATGTCAGGTTTAACAATTTACTTGGACTAATTCTAATTTGTACGCGGTCTTTTTACATCCAACAGTAATATTATTAATTAACGCACATGCAAGGGCATGAATATAATTGTCTCTCTTGACAAAGTAAATGAGGGCCCTTTCAAGTCCAATTTTTTTTTTTTTTTTTTTCAAGAGCCATAATTGTGTGACAATGTGGTTTTTGAATCTTATCTTCTTTTCTTGTGATAGGATCATAAGCAGCCATGTCTTGATTAGTTCCATATCATCAATAGTCAATTCAGATGGATAACATGATTAAATTAATTAAGGAAACAATGAATTGTGCAGGCTTTGGATAAGTAATGACATAATAGAAAATTGTTTGGTCAAAGCAATTGATGATAAGATCATAAGATTTTTCTTAGTGATGTTTTATATGAATAGATAGTACTTCTAATTAATATACAACAAACTTTATTGTATATATGTTTGATATTCATACTAATATAATTAAAAATATAAAATTTAAATTGTGATAATTTATTATTTATTAAATAGTGAGTGTATTACATTTTAATTGATTTTGACAGTAACTTGGCATTCCACATCAAATAATTTTAAATTACGAACATTAAGTACAGTTAATGATTTATGATGGATGGCGAATTACAAATTGATTCAAGTTTGTTACATTCCAACTAAAATTAGTAACACATCCACTATTTTAAGAACCAACTTATGATGTGGAGGCAAAGAGCAACATCCTCCATGTAGAAGGTTGTGAGTTTGAAGCCCTGATCAGAAGTTCTTTATAGACATTAATTGAAATTATAAGATTAGACCTCCATTTTTCTATCTCAAAAAAAAAAAAAAATCTACTATTTTACTTGGAGTAGAACTAGGATGTTGGTGGGCTAAATCCAAAATCTATCTGATTGAGTTCAAACGACGAATAAAAAATGTTAAAACCGATCTACTTCACAATGTGATGCGTTTATAATATTTTATTTAGGGTAAATTTCGCTGGAGATTACTAAACTTTCTCATTTGTCACGAATTAGTCACTCAACTTTCATTTGTCACAAATCAAGTTACTCTATAACTTTTCCTTCCAAAAGTATTAACAGAATATGGAATATGACAATTACGTCCAAAATACTAACCGAATATGCTCATTCCGTCATAAATATTAACAAAATATGCTCATTCCGTCCGAAATACTAATGGAAAAGTTATATTTTATTAATTTTTTGGATGAAAAAGTTATAGGATAATTTGATTGGGACAATTAAAAGTTCAGTGGCTATAGAGTAGCAAATCAAACTTGAGTGACTAATTTGTGACAGATGACAAAGTTTAGTGACCTCCAGCGAAATTTACCATTTTATTTATTACAAAAGATTATCTAATGGCTAATTAATTTAAGATAAATTTATATTTCTGAAGAAAATAATAATTTATATAATTTACCTTAGGTGATATTTATTGTAGTAATAGATGACGACAACAAACATGGCGGCCCACTAAAGCCACATATTGTAATTAAGGGACCAAAAGCATTGTTACTAATTTGTTTATTTAATAAATTGGATTAAGTCAACATTTATATTGTCTTTATATGAAAGGATGTACTAGTACCATATAAGTACATCCGATTTTATGCCTTCTGGCATGATCTTGGATCTGTTAGTCAATTGATGTTTCGTCATTTGGATAGTAAAATAAGGAGTCCGGCTAGTATGAGTAACTCCTCACAATTTTTTTTTTCTTTTTTGCATTAATCAGACTAACATATTACTTGAAAGTAATTAATAAGGAGTCCGACTAGTATGATATCAGTGTCATTTCAGCCTATATAATATCCTATTCAAAACCTATCGAATCGACTTTAAACAATACATTTAAACCGTTCAAACCGAGCTACTTCATTAGTTGTGCATTTATATGCAAAAGTTATAATTTTTCGAATTTATTTAGTATCAAATCAAGCGGTCAAATGTGAGAGGTTTTAAGTTAATTTTAATGCATTCATTTTTCAACATTTTTAACCACTTGACTTGATAAAAATAACTCGAAAATTTTTTTTTTTTGCATGAAAATGCATCACTCATAAAGTGAATCGATTTGAACGGCTTAGATTAGTCGTTTAAATTCTTTCCAATAAATTTAGAAGTTAGTGTCATATGACATTAATGTCATACTAGCCAGAGTCATAATTAAGTTGTTCAATTAACACATTTATTTGTTCCGAGTTCAAGATGTTCAGTAAGAATATTTGGTAGTTTTTTTTTATAATTAATAAGTTTATCTCTGCTCTTAAAGTCCAAACTTTTTGTACCGAAGGACTTTTATTTTTTATGGTTAGCGAGTTTACACTCAACTAACAATTTTGTACCAAAGGGCTATTGTTGTCGGTTCGTCATTATATTGTTGTTGTTGCAAATAGAGCATCTACAACGGTGATTTTTTTTAAATTGCTAATTTGATGTGTTAATTGTTAATATAATTGTTGGAATGTACCGCAGTTTTTAAATTAGCAAGTTTGCTTTAAAAGCAACTCTAATTAAATAAGCAACTCTAATTAAATTTTTGGGATGGAGTGATTTAAAAATTATGAATCCTTATAATTGCTAAACTCAGTGACATAGCCCAAATTAATTGCTAAACGTTTGCTAGAATGAAGATGCTCTTAGAGCGCAAAAAAGGAAACGCCCTGAAATCTTCCTATAATTAATAAACTGATAAGTCAATGTAAAGCCACGCAAGAAACACTTGTATGATTGGGTGTAATCACATGCTCACGTGGCCTCATATAATAATAATATTAATTTTCTGAAGAAGAGGGTTCCAATATATACTTCATGCTTTTTATATCTCATTATATTTTATATTTTATATCTTTGTTTTTAAAGTCCAAATTGTTGATCCGAACAACTCAACATGATGATATGCATACTAAATTATGCTTGGGATGAAATTTTATAATTTTTGAAATTTGTTTACTATTTTTTAAAATAGGTACAAAATCGTTGTTTATGAATGGTCCATAAACATTAATTTTGTACCTATCTTAAAAAATATAATTTTTTTTTCTAAAAATATAAAATTTTGTCTCCAAACAGATTTTAATATGGATATCAAGTTGAACGGTTCGGATCGACAATTTGAACTTTGAAAATTAAAATATAAGATATGAGATATATATGATGAGGTATCAAAGGCATGAGGTATGAAATTGCATTTTACAAATGAGGACAATATTCTATCTTTATCATAACTGCTATGGTTATTATCATAAAATGAAATGGTTTGGATTCTTCTTTATTTTTCCTATATGGTACGTACTTTATATATATAACTTCACGAACTAGATACATGATTGTAACATATATATTATTTTGTTCACTTCAACGCTGATTTGAGACGCTTTCACAATAATTTTGGGATTTTTAAACCCTTCATTATTATTCTATTTGGAATAGCACTAGTTTGAGAATCAAATATTTTTATGATTGAATATAGTTAACTTGTGCACCAATTCATCTGACCTAAATCCTTACTCCTATAATCTGAATATTGAAAAACTAATTATTTTGTTCTTTTTGCCGATTAGAATCCGTTCAAAACTCTTGCATTAAAATTTCCAGCTGTTGGCTCTTTTGCCAAAAATTGTCGATGTTCATCGTTAGTTCGTGAAGCATATATATATATATATATATATATGAGGAGGGTTCAAATGCACCATTAGTTTTGTGCTCCAATATGCTCCACATCCTTTATCTCCATTTTCAAAGTCCGAACAGTCAATCTGAACCACTCAACATGATCTTCATAATAAAATATGCTTGGATACCAAATTTTATATTTTTTAGAATTTTTTTACTATTTTTTTAGATAGGTACAAAATCACGTTTTTAAGGAGATTCTGGACCATCCAATTAAGTGATATTGTACCTATCTACAAAAATAGTAAACAAATTCTAAAAAATATAAAATTTGGTCTCCAAACATATTTTATTATGAAGATCATGTTGAATGGTTCGGATCAATTGTTTGGACTTTGAAAATAGAGATAAATGATGTGGAGCATATTGGAGCACAAAAATTATGGTGAATTTGAACCCTCCTCTATATATATATATATATATATATATATATGTATATATATATGTATATATGTGTATATATATATATATATGTATATATATGTGTATATATATATATATATGTATATATATATGTATATATATGTATTATTTAATTAACCTGTTAACCTGAACACAAATTATAGTACCCATTCATCAAGGGTTCCTTAAGGTTCCTTTGTAATCTATATAAGATTTGGTCTCCAAAAAAAATAATTCTAAAAAATGTAAAGTTTGGTCTCCAAGCACATTTCAATATAGAGAACATGTTGAACGGTTCGGATCGGTTGTTTGAATTTTTAAAATGAAAATATGAGCGTGAAGTAAAAATGACATCTTACTTCACAACTCACCATAGCCCAGCTCTCTCTCTCTCTCTCTCTCTCTCTATATATATATATATATATATTATTTAATTAACCTGTTAACCTTAACACAAATTATAGTACCCATTCATCAAGGTCCTTAAGGTTCCTTTGTAAACTATATAAGATTTTTAATCCGTTTTATAATTCTCATGTGCCTCATCAATTTTTGAAGGATAACCATTTAGAATTAAGATGAGCTGCCATAATTTTAATTCGTTAATCTGCATTGTCTTATGACAAATTATATTTTGCCAAACAAATTGGAATAACTATGAAATTTAAAATTATTATCAAAATTAACATAATTAAAATTGTCGAAGAAACTAAAAGGAAAATGAAGGGGAGCAAAATTATTGAGTTAAGGGACAACAAGAGCATTTTATAAAAAAATTTACAACAAGGTACTTAATCTTAAAAGGAAGAAAAATTTCACATTTCTCTCTCTCAATGGCACCAAAAACCAAATCAGGCAAAAAGGCCCGTACGTGTTGATACCAATCTCGAAATGGATTTGTCCATTCACAGTGACAACAGGTACCTCTTTAGGGATGGAGAGGCTTACACCAAATATATTGGTGGTGTTTAACAAAATGGGGAATATCCCAATGTATATTCTTTATCAAATTCTTTCAATTTCTAAACCCGAAAACACCCGAATTGATAAATTAATTAATACATTGATCTTTGGAACTGGCCAGAGACCTTTGATGGAATGCAACCAACAATTTGCGACATTCTTGACTCATATATTCTCTACCAATTTTCGTTTCGAGTCTAACCCGTTCCTAGTCACCTCTTATGTGTTTGGTAGACAAATAAACCACTCACTTACCAGTTACCAATGTTGTCCAATGGTTAGAACTTATCAATGATCGTAAGACAACGTATCCTATGCGCCGATGGCCAACATTGGCACTCAGTACCGACTTTGATTATAAGAGATGTTTTAACCGCAATTGTTTGCCATTTCTCTTCCGGCCCTTCACTGTTTGGCCTATCTCTTCATAAATAACATTCTAACCCCAAATCAACCATCAAAACCAACATGAAATATAATGCTCTTTGCTATTTGCGTCATCTAATCTCACTTGATGATAAGCGTTTCAATATTCCTTTTTATAATTCTCCGTCACATGAACACCGCGGCCAATGCCGCCAAATTTACAACCTTCCATATGGAAATCTCATCCACAAAATCATCTTGGCAAATGAAATCGAAACCCCTCCGGATTTGGAATTGATCCATCCCGATGATCTCTTTCATGAATTACCAAACATTGGGTGGTGCGATGAAGCAGACAATGGAATCGTATACTTCACACCAGACAACCTCCCTATCAATCGATGGATTTTGGCACAAAATGCACTACCAAATCAATATTGGGACCCAGCCGAGGGTAATGATCCACCACTGGTACAAGACCAACCGGTACCATCTCAATCGATACCTTATGATTAAAGTACGGAGCGACAATTGAAGTGAATGATGGATCAAATGGGAGTTATCACTACCGGGTTGCAAAACATGCAAGCTGCGTACCATGGATAAATGCCAAGCCATCATGGATAGACGCCTGTTATTTTTGTAAGACAAAGATGGAAGAGTTTAAGAAAATAAATTGTTTTGAAATCTTATTTTTCTCTTTACATGTGTCTCTATTTATAGTTACATGGCAACAAACAACTAGCTGTTTGAATGCACTATTCCCTATGGCTCCAAGTCATTATTTCCTATTATATGAATCATATTTAATATTTCAACACTCCCTCTCAAGTTAGGAATGTATATATCGTACATTCCTAGCTTGTTTGTAATTTTCTTAAATGGATTATGATCCACACCTTTGGTGAAGATATCCGCGAGTTGATCTTCACTTTTTACCTATGGAATTTTAATTTTCTTTGCTTAGACTTTTTCTCTAATAAAGTGGCAATCCACTTCTATATGTTTTGTTCTCTCATGAAACACGAGATTTGATGCTATGTGTCGTGCCGAATTGTTGTCACAATATATTTTCATCGGTTGTTGAGTTTTAAATCTCACGTCTGATAGGAGTTGCTTGATCCATGTTAGTTCGCTTGCGGTTGATACAATGACACGATATTCAGCTTCGACGCTTGATCGTGCTATAACATTTTATTTATTTCTTTTCCATATGACTAGATTTCCGCCTACAAATGTGCAACACCGGTTGTCGATTTTCTATCGAAGCTTCTAGCCCAATCTTCATCGGAATAACCACATATATCCTTAGAATTATTATTTTTCATCCAAATGTCCTTAATGGAATTACTTTTTAAGTACCTCAGAATTCTATTTACATAATCTAATGGTATTCTTGGTGAGTGCATGAACTTACTAATTTGGCTTAGGAAAAATAAATATCCGGATGAGTAACCGTTAGATAGATTTTTCTTACAAGTCTTTGAAACTGATTTATGTCTTTTAAATGTTGACTATCTTCACTATTTAATTTGCACTTATTGTCAATTGGAGTAGAGACCGGTTTGCATCATAGTTTATCGGTTTCTTTTAATAAACCAAGTGTATATTTTCTTTGGAAAATATATAGTCCTTTATCTGAAGAAGCTACCTCTATTTTAAAAAATATTAAAGATATCCTAAATCTTTTATGTGAAAATTTTCTTTTAGTTGCTTCTTAATTTTTTGGATTTGCTTTAACTTATTTACGGTAATTATGATGTCATTTGCATACACTAAAATGAGAGTTGTATTGGTTCCATTACAATTAGTAAATAAAGAGTGATCGGCATTGCTAATTTAAAATTGCAAGAAATTAATGACCGGGTGGTAATGTTATATACACCTTTTCTTCAAGTGTACCTTGAAGAAAGGCATTTTTAATATCAATTTGGTAAAGGTCCCAACCATTGTTTACCGCAATAGAAAATAAAATTCTCACGATATCCATTATAGTCAATGGTGCAAAGTATTCATTATTATCTACGTCATAGGTTTGGATAAATCCTTTAGGTACAAGTTTTGCATGTTTTTTGTTTGGTTTTATATACCCATTTACAACGAACAAGTTTTTTATTTTTTGGTAGTGAAACAATCTTCCAAGTTTTATTTTGCTCTAAGGCTTTTAGTTCCTCATTCATAGCCTTGCACCAAATTGGACTTTCAATTGCTTCTCGGTAATTTTTCGGTTCTGATTCATTTTCAATACTAGTGAGACATGTACGGTATTCGGTTGAAATATTGTTATATGTAACAAAAAAAATTATTGGATATTGTACATTATAGGTCACATAATCTCTAAGTTTGGTTGATGGTTGTTGTACCCTAGATGACATTCTAACCGTTGTGTCGTCTTCTATTTCACTTTCACTTGTGTCATTATTAATTTCAATAGTTTCATCTTCATCATTATTAATATCAACTTGATGGTTATTAACAGGAATAAAAATCAAATCATCTAAGGCATTACTGTACATATATATATATATATATGAGGAGGGCTCAAATGCCCCAGTGCTTCATGCCCCATTCGTGCCCCAACATCTATATCTTCAAATGCAAAGTTCAAATAGATAATCCGAACCGATCAACATGATATCGATGTTAAAATATGATTGGAGACCAAATTTTATATTTTTTGGAATTTTTTTACTATTTTTTAAGATAGGTACAAAATCAGGAAATTCTGGACCATCTAAAAACACTGATTTTGTACCTATCTTAAAAAATAGTAAAAAAATTCCAAATAATATAAAATTTGGTCCCCAATCATATTTTATCATGGATATCATGTTGATCGGTTCGGATCATCTGTTTGAACTTTGCATTTGAAGATATAGATGTTGGGGCACGAATGGGGCATGAAGCATTGGGGCATTTGAGCCCTCATATATATATATATATAGAGCTGGGCTATGGTGAGTTGTGAAGTAAGATGTCATTTTTACTTCACGCTCATATTTTCATTTTGAAAATTCAAACAACCGATCCGAATCGCTCAACATGTTCTCTATATTGAAATGTGCTTGGAGACTAAATTTTACATTTTTTGGAATTTTTTTACTATTTATTAAGCCACTTTGAAAATCGCTGATCCGGTGGTCCAGAAACTTTTACTGTTTTTTACTGTTCACTGTGGATCAGCGAAAAGTGGCTTAATAAATAGTAAACAAATTCCAAAAATGTAAAATTTAGTCTCCAAGCACATTTCAATATAGAGAACATGTTGAGCGGTTCGGATCGGTTGTTTGAATTTTCTAAATGAAAATATGACGTGAAGTAAAACGACGTTTTACTTCACAACTCACCATAGTCTATCTCTCTCTCTCTCTCTCTCTCTATATATATATATATATATATATACTTGGGCTATGGTATATTGCAATGTATAGCCCCTCTTGTACATTGGACTATAAATCGTTAGTTTTAATTTCCAAACAACTGATCCAAATGGTTCAATTTGATATCCATATTAAAATGTGCTTGGAGATCAAATTTTACATTTTTTTGTAATATTTTGCTATTTTCTTAGAATTTTGAAAATCACTGTTTTTCTATGGTCCATAAATTTCTAAAAAATAGTGATTTTCAAAAATTCTAAAAAAATAGTAAAAAAGTTCCAAAAAATATAAAATTTGGTCTTCAAGCACATTTTAATATGGAGAACATGTTGAGCCCTTTGGATCGACTGTTTGAACTTCGAATCCAACGGTTTACAGTCCAATGTACAAGATAGCCTATAAATTGCAATGCACCATAGCCCAACTATATATATATATATATATATATATATATATATATATATATAATCTATGTACATATATATATATATATATATATACATATATCTATGTACATATATATATATACACACACATATATTTATGTACATATTTATATATATCTATATATATATATATATATATATATATATATACGCACACCATAGCCGGACCCTATATATATATATATATATATATATATAGAGTATGGCTAAGTTGCTGCTGGCAGCATTTCGGCCAGCTGCTGCTGGGGCTATATTTAGCCATACGATGTTCAAACAACAAATCCAAACAGTTAGATGTGATCTCTATATTGAAATGTGCTTGGAGACCAAATTTTATATTTTTTGGAATTTTTTTACTATTTATTAAGCCACTTTAAAAATTGCTGATCCGGGTGAACAGTAAAAACAGTCTGGACCATATGATCTGGAATTTTCAAAGTGGCTTAATAAATAGTAAAAAAATTAAAAAAAAATGTAAAATTTGGTCTCAAAGTAGATTTTAAAATAGAGATCACATCTAACGGTTTGAATTTGTTGTTTGAACATCGTATGGCTAAATATAGCCTCGGCAGCAGCTGGTCGAAATGCTGCCAACAGCAAATTAGCCATACTATATATATATATATAGT